>MVGT01001852.1:124073-196573 GCA_002174775.1 Macleaya cordata | reverse complement strand
GTCGCTAGGAGCTATTGGAGCCTTAATCTTTTCCAAAAATGAGATGGTGTCACTGTAGTATCGATACCAATAAGGTTGGTATCGATACAAGCCAACAGATGAGGCTAGTATCGATACTGACTAAGTCAGTATCGATACCTGCTGAAGGGGTGCGACTGGTAGTGTCCAGTTCACGCCTGTATCGATACCCATTCAGTGGGTATCGATACCAAGGTGATCTGGAGTCGTTTTTGAATGAGTATCGATACCCATTCAGTGGGTATCGATACCCCCTCGCACCAGTTCAGAAAAGTCACCATTTTCACTCCGAAATGGTGCCTCCAAGGCTATAAATACATGGTTTCTTGGCCATTCTCAATACACTTCGAAATCCTAAGAAAACCAAAGCATAGTTAGAGTATTTTGGCATTATCAGAGATCAAAAAGATTGTTCTTGAGTTGTGATCGAATCTTGCACATTCGAACTCACAAATCCTACGGTTAGACTCCATTGTATCCTGAAAACATATTTCGTATACCCTGGTGCAATTATAGGGGTGAAATATTATTTGAAAGATAGCGTTTACGTGCCTTGGAGTTCTTGAATCGTTCTAGTTTTCTTTACTGTCCCTACAATTTTTTCAACAGGTGCAAGTGTGTGAAGTGTATGCAAGTGAGGTGCAAGTGAGATGCAAGTGACGTGCAACTGTGTGAAGTGAGATGCAAGTGAGGTGCAAGTGAAATGTAAGTGACGTGCAACTGTGTGAAGTGTTATACAAATGAGATGCAAGTGAGATGCAACTGTGTATGGTATTATACAACTGTGTTCTTGTGTTTAAAAAAATAAATCGATAACTAATCTAGATTATATCAGATCTGAAATTGAAAGCAATAGAAAACCTAGATAAAAGCAAATATTCTAAATAAAAACCTAGATCAAAAAAAAAACCTAGATCTCAACTTCGTCGATCGTCTTCTCGTTCATTTTTTTTCTCTCTTTTTCTCTCTTTCTTTCTCTCTCTGATCTCAACTCCGTCGTCTTCTCCTTTCGATCGATGTTAGTTCTTCAACTCCTCCAAATCAAAAATGTAATTTTCGTTTCTCTTTCTTCCCTTTTTCTCTTTTTTGGTTTTTAAGGGAAGGTATTATTATCTTTTACTCTTTTTTATGTTTTATTTAAAATGTTAAAGTTGGGTGGGGTGGAACACAAATCTGGGGCTTATTCTGGGTTTATTTTCCCATTCCTATTTCTAAAATGAGGGGGCGGGATCCTCATACAATCTAATGATACAGTAAATTGAGTAGTTGCATGTGGCCCGAATTAACTCATGTGAGAATAATTATAGAGTTGATTTTTAGTGATGACGCTGATCTTTTAACCATGTATATTAATTTTACACCTCAGCGTTAACTTTAAGGCTATGTGATGCAGAGTTAATCAGAGTTAGCATACAAAAGCTAGAACAAGAGAGAGAAATCGTTTCTCTAAAGTAAAACTAGCCTCCGCCAATATATTTTAACGATGTTAGGTCTCGAGTCTCAAGATACGCCATTGCTAAATTGTATACGTCATCACTATGCTATCCTAAAGTTGTCTCTATAGTAGGATCTGTAGCTCAAATTAAAGCCATGAAACAAGTAGCTGGCAAATCAAAATTAGAACTGAGAGGGACGTTCAATACTGATTCTTTCCGTGAGAGTCGATAAGCTAATTCCTATGGATGTTAATTTGTGCGGTTGCCCAAAACTATACCATTTTAAAACAAATAGTACCTATGGGTATAACAAAAATACTCTACAGTTTAATCGACTGCAAAATCAAAAGTGGATGTAATTGATCACAAAAGTCGCAAATCACGAGAATCTCTACAATTCACCCATCTACAACTGGTATTGCCAAATTCACTTATGTGTTGTTTGTCCACCGAGAAATCCTCATCCTGGACAGACAAATCCCAAAATTATTATTTGTCTCACACAAAATAAACAGTAATGCGAGAAACACGGAATTCGCTAAGGGTTGTCGCTTCACAAAATGTTGGGAAAAGGGAAAACCATCTAACATACGTTTTTTCCCTAACCCAGCGTGGAACTCTCTCTACGTCTAACTCTCCCATCTCCCGCATCTATTTTATCAGAAATTCTCTTCTCTATTTCTCTTTTTTTGTCTTCTCTTTTTTGGAATTTAAACTAAAACTCCCATCCTTTGCTAAAACTCCCATCAGACGAAAACAAAAAACTGATAAAAAAAATTGAAAAAAACCATGAAAAGCTTCATCAATGAAATACACAGCTCTTCAAAGTTCTTCTAATCTCTCTCTTCTTCTCTTTTATGAAGAATCAATCTCCGTTCTTCTTTCTCTTCTGATTTTGTATTTATTTATTTCACTTAGATCTCATCTAGTTTAATGTTTAATGGGGTTTAGAACGAAGAAAATTTAAGATCTTGCTTGAATCCCATTTAGAACGATGAAATAATTTCAGGGGTGAAGTTGGGAAAGAAAAAACCCATTCTTAAACAGACAAGTGCATTTACTAACTGGTTTGGGGATTCTCTTAGTTGGGCAAGGGAAAACCCACTGCTGGATAATTTGTGATATTCTTGGGCAGCCAAACAGAGCCTTAAAGTTTCAGTTTACATTACATTCTAGCCTGTCAAAACTTCTCGTCAATCAAATAATTGTCAAGGTTTTAATTAGTAAAAAAATCCTAATCAAACCCACCATTATTATATTTTTTTTTAATTTTTTGGGAGATCGTCCAATACATCTATTATGACTTTAATTCAATCTGTTTAGTCCACCAAAGTTTATATGAGTCTATTTAGTCCAACAACAAAATTTAGACAGATCTGTCCTTTAACTAATTAGTTATGGAAATTAAAATTTGACCGAATAAGAATCTTTGTTTCTCTCTCTATATTAATAAGCTTTGCTGCTTTCGATCTTCACTTGTTTCTTTTGCTTCGATTGATCGATCACTCACCAGTCAACAAAAGATCTTGATGATGATGAGAGAGAAAGAGAGACATATAGTTTCTACTATCACCACCGAGAGAGAGAGAGATCGGGATAGAGAAGAGGGAAAATATAGGAGATAGAGGGAAGAGAATAAGAGAGAATGGAGAAAGATCTAATTAGGAAAAAAGAGAAAAGGAAAAGAAAGAAAATAAGGAAAAGAAGGAAAATAGAAGATAGAGAGAGAAGAGAGGGACGTGAGAGAGAGAGAAAAGAAAGGAAAGAAAAAGAAGAAGAAAAAGAACAGAAAGAGATAGAAGAGAAAAGAAGAAAAAATTCAACATGGATCTATGCAAAAACGTTTTTGCATAGAATTATGCAAAAATATTTTTGCAAGAACTATGCAAAAATATTTTTGCAAGAACTATGCAAAATCATGTTTCACAGATGATTTAGCATAGATCTATGCAAAAATGTTTCACATAATGATTTAGCATATGCAAAAATATTTTTGCATGAACTCATGCAAAAATATTTTTGCATAAATTTCATGATTTTTTTTTTTTTCAAAAACCATTCTTGACTGGTCTAGTTTCAAAGATCTCAAAAAGTGCTTTCCAAATATATGAATTTTGTCAAAATCCAAATTTTAGTTGAAGAGATATAACATTTTAAAGTTTAAAACCAAAAAGATAACTACATTTCTCTCTCATACAACTGTACAAGTTTGAAAAAGACAAAAAGTGATTGAGATATATAATAAGGATAAAACAGGATCATTAAAAAGGAATGAATAGACTAAATAGATTTAGAAAAGTTTAAAAAGGACTAAACGGATTCAAAAAGCTTTAAAAAAGGTATTTAAGTCTTATTAAAAATCTTGCGTACTAAATAGATTAAAAAAATTATATATTAGATGTTTTGGCCATTATCCCTATTTTTTTTTTAGGTGAATTGGAAATCAATTGAAAGTTAGAAACCAGCAAAAACAGGTTTCCAAAAATTTGCATTGCACCTGACAAATTTCGGCCTACTAACTGGAAGACCTGTGGCGGTCCCCTTAGAAGAACTCTAAAATATTTTAAGTTGAAGATTAACTCAATTAGGGCAAGGCCAATGCATGCCCTTAAACATCAAATCCAGCAACTTTGTAAGGCTACTGGGTACCCTTGTACCTCAGTACCCGCACTTGGTCCGGTAGTTTGAGGTATGGGTGCGGGTATAAGGGTACCCGCAGAAGATAGCTGCGACGGGCCATCGCAGAACTTATATGCGATCGCCCAAATTTATTAATAAATAAATGTGTGTCGCAGAAGTTTTATGCGACACACATTTTTTTATTAATAAAATAATTTTAAAAAATCCAATTTTATTAATAAAGAAATGTGTGTCGCAGAAGTTTTCTGCGACACCTTTTTTTTTATTATTAAAATAATTAAAAAAAAGTTTTTTTAATGAATAAAAAAACAAAATTTATTGTGTCGCACAAGTTATGTGCGACACATTTTTTTTTTTAAATAATAAAATAATAAAAAATTACTTTTTAGTAAAAAAAAAAAAAAAAAAATTAGTGTCGCAGATAACTTCTGCGACACTAATTTCTTCATTACTAGCCTTGCCGTGCCCTTATACCTCAAAACCACCGATCAACTTGGTTGGTTTGAGGTATGCCATAGGCCTTGCCCTTAGTGGGATTTGATAAGATATTTCAATATAAAACTCATATTTGTTACTTGTCACATGTTTTCCCCAATTCATGAGTCACTCACCACCACGGTTGCTGCCCAACAATATCAGTATCAGACAAACATGATTATATTTTAATTTTCATTAATTTAGAGTGAGGAAATAGAAACCATACGCATACATAAACATTCACTCGCGATCTTTATGTAAAGGAGCTATATATAATATCTCCATTAAAAAATAAAAAAAGAATATATATGCAAAAAGTCGAAATTGAATGGATCCAATTACTGTATATCTTCTTTTTATAACAAATTAAAAGCCGAGTGAGAAACGTACATTCACGTGTACCATAGCCTAGTGTGTGAGAGTTTGGAACACAATATTTTTTTTTTTTTTGATGCTGAAACTAAGTTCATATGATGTGCCCACATTTGGTCCAAATTCCAAACCCTTATTAGAAAAGTTTCCAAGAATTTTTTTTTTTAAATGATAAAATGGGAGTAGTTTTAATTTGGTAAATTAGTAGCTGTGTTTATATATATTTTGTAGTTCAATTTGATCAATGATGATCAACCAAAGTACTAGTAGGGAGAAATTTAGTTTACAGGTTTTGGAGCATTTTTGAACTGGATATCATCAGTTATTATAGAGCTTCATTGTCCATCCATCGCTTGAACATTTCAAACCCTTCCTTAGGATTGTATTCTGGAGCTGTATGACCCGCTCCCTGCACACACAAACAAAAAAAAACAAAAACCAAAACCAAAAACAAAAAGCATTTGTAAATCACATCTTAATTATCTCCTTTAAACTCTACTTATAAATTTATAATTACTGCATTAGCGAAACAAAAGAGAGGCAGGACTTGTCCTGCCTTCAGTGTTGCGAAGGTCATATTATTCGAATACGTTCTCGTGTACCCTCCAATTTGTGCATCAACGAACCACGGTCGCCAATCGTCAATTATGGAATAGTTGAGTGATTTTATCCATGCTTGAGTGCCTATGAATGTTACCGTAATGTCGTGATCACCACTATTGTAATAGAAAAAGAAAAGGTATACATTAGAAATCCAAGAATTTATGGTAAGAGATAGAAGTAGACAAATATGGTGATCAAAATCCTGACCTATAAATGAGAGATCGATAACCCCTTTCACTGAGAGTTAAATGATATCTCAAGCTGCTTGAGATTTCATTTTTGTAAGATAATCTGTCACTGCACCTTTGCCACTGTTGTACTGTTCCATCACGAACATGTAGAGCTTTACGGACGTTCTTGTCATTAATCCAGTAAGCCGAGAGCAAATAAGCGTAACTCTATGAAAAACAAAAAGATTAATACTTGGTTAATTTACAGAAATTAGACCTGATCATTTCAATTTTCTTTAGATTCAAATGAATAATGAGCATACTAATATATGTAACATAAATGACATACCCGACATTCGGGTGAAGGAGCTGGAGGGTCTCGAAGCGGTGGTTTTGGATCATCCAACTGTTTTAAATTCTCACGAAGAGATCTTTTATACGGTACCAATGTTTCAGTCTCCGGGGACGCCAAAAAATAACATATGGGTTCCAAAATGTGGACAGTATTAATTCCTAAGATACACTGTAAATGTGAATTTTGATCACCATGATGAGTTTACATTTAATTAATTATCACATACTGTTGGTAATTAAGATCACAAAAATTAAGAGATTAATTTCTCATGAACAATTAAGCAGCTTCTAATCTGACCTTATAGTAAGCCTGAAGATCCTTCAGACATTGAGTGTTGCTAGGGTTTACATTTGTATACTCCCCTGCACAACTTTTCTTGAGTGACTGAAAAAAAGAAAAAGAAAAAAAATGTAAAAAAGAATAAATTGAACCATTTATTTTAATTATTCGGTGTTTGACAAAAATGGGAAATTAAGTAAAGGTAAATTAATTGATTTTGTACCTCGTAAAGTTCGTCTGATATTAGTCCCATCCCATGCGAAAATGGGACTTTTGAATTTTGCTCCTGAATTGGATCGGTTACCGGATTACCGAGAAGATAACCCTGAAACCGTAACCAAATACGTTATATTTTAGACAATGGGTTTTGTTAACATGTGCCCTAAGGGCACACGTTAACGAGCAGTTAATGCTTGTACTTTAACGTTGAAAACCTAAAAAAACTCCAACAGAATTACACAAAATTCAATACAATAGATGTTTTCAATTTTAACCCTGAACTATAAAATCTTCTAAACACATCCTTAGTCTCTCTTTAGACTCCCTTTCTTCTTCTTTTTTGCATTTTTTTTATTTTGTTAATTTTTTCAACTGTTGCTTTAGTGAACACGGCCTACCAACTAATCATGGACCCACCCTTTGATCTCCAAGTCAATTTTGTCTCATTTTTTATTTAGCATTTTTCATGAACATGAGCCATGAGGTGCATTGATATCGGGATAAATGTATCCGTTATGGTTCCAGTATTAAATTAACCGGGTTTCTAACCTATAATATGCAACGGTGCTATGTCTAATGGATTTTGATTCCCATGGAGATTTTTTTTAATATGGGCTATATGGAGATGATCGAATGGCTAATTTTTTATGAGGATGATCTCCTCGCTATAGAAATCATCTTCACAAAAAATCATACCGTTTAAAAACTCTTAACTCTTCAAAACTACCATCTAAATATTAACAGTAAATAGAAGGCTTAAAATTTCACCACATAGATGAAGAGGTTAAAAGCCTAAAAATGAAATAATTTTTGGTGTCAATGATCTACATGGTGAGAAATTATCCTCACAAAAAATTAGTCCTTGGACAGAGGCGGAGCCAGAAATTATTTCTGGGTGGGGCACTTAGTGAAGTGAAAAATCAATAATTTGAAACTTCCGCATGTATTATGCGATTTACTTGTGTTATTTACTTATTCTTACACTTTGTTTATAGTAGTTTGTGGGCTCACATAGATATGCTCCAAGTGTTATATTTTTGTTGGGATGATCCCATCACCATGTAGATTATCTTCACAAAATATCATGTCGTTTTAAATTTTTCATCACTATCAAAAGTTGATTCAAATTTTAAGTTTCTTAAATCATCTATATTTGTCGTTAAACTTTAATTTTAACCAACTTTATAAGAGGTTACAGATTTCAGAAAGAAGTGAGTTTTTGTGAGGAGGATCTCCATGGTAGGGAGATCATCATCCCCACAAAAATCAGCACTTGAGTCATATTCATGTGCGACCATAAACTAATGTAAACAAAGTGTAAGAATAAGTAAACAAGAAATAAAGAATATATCAAGATATGTCATATGCAGCCTTAATCCAAAATTACTATTAAAAAAATTTAGGTTTAGTTAAATATTTTGAACAAAACTAAGCATAAAACTTAAATATGATGAATAAATTATACTTGGGCACTTAAAAGAATTTAAACTATTACATATGAATTTCAAAACTTTTGGGTGGGGCACGTGCCCCACCCAACTGCTATGTGGCTCCGCCACTGTCCTTAGATCATTTTTATGTGAACTTTACAAAAAAACTCCCATAAAAACCTTACACTAGAAATGGCATGACACTTGGACACTAGGGATAACAAATGGCACATGGACATTGGGCATGGCATATGGCACATGGATATTGGGCAGTGCGGGGTACACCAACAAAATCTGATCCCGTCTCGAATCCAATCAGGTTAAAAAAATTATTTTATATTCTACAATATTGATGCACCAATTATACAGGACATGCCATATTTAATTAAGTTTGTACTTTGTAGCAACTTAACATCAATATTGATGCACAAACTCAATAAAAAATTAATATTTATTGTATCATTAATTTTTCTATTTTTAAAATATGGATGGTGATGGTGATTATGAAAATACTACTCACCTAAATCACACCATTGATTTTTTGAGTTTTTTAAGATTTATTTTGTAAATCTTACTTTTTTTAAGTGATAAATCACTCAAAAATATTGTTCACCTAAATTAAAACATGTCATTAATTAAATTATTGTCTAAATTTAAAATCTAAATATTTAGTGACGAGATGAGATCATCCTCATGAAAATTTATATCAATCTAAAACTTTTAACCTATCAAAGGTTTCACAGTTTATCAGTCATATATCCAATTTTTTTTTAATGAGGGGCTTTATATCTAATTTAATAATTAATTTTAAATCAACTTTTTGAGGGAATTACAACTTTAGAAAATAATTTTTAATGAAGAAGATTTATATGGTGAATAGATCCTAACACTATTGGATCATCTCCACATCAACCCCAAATATATAAGCATAGCACACACAACAATAAGTTAACTGCGTACATAAACCAATTATTTGTTTAAAATCATACCGTAAATACCCATTTTTAATTTCAATTTTTCGTCGTTGCTGTTTTTTGATACTTTCAAACTAGACCAGTAAATAATTTAAAAATAAAACCGTAAAATTTATAAAAAATATTTTTACTTACTATTTTGAATTAGTTAGAGTGCAAATTTGTTCAATTTTTTTTTTTTTAATATAAATAGAATGCTAATATATTATGAACTATATGGATATATCCAAAATAAGTTGGAGCTATTCAAAACATAAGTAAAACAAGAGTCCCAAGACATTTGTATTGGAGATGTATTTTTTTCAACAATATCTATTGTGAAGATTTTGGTGTACACGTCGGCAAGACATTGTTTAAGAAGTACAGACACGAACACAAGATACGGATATAATACGACATAGACACAACGATATGACAAATTATAAAAAAGTAGGACACGAAGACGATAAATATATATTTATTTAAATATATAATTATATAAATTTTAAAATAGATAAATTAATGATACAGTAAATATCAATTTTTTGTTGAGTTAGTGCATCAATATTGTTATTCCTCGTATGCCATGTGCCATACCCAATGTCCATGTGCCATTTGTTACCCCTAGTGTCCAAGTGTCGTGCCATTTCTAGTGTAAGATTTTTATGGGATTTTTTTTACAAGGTTCACATAAAAATGATCCAAGGGCTGATTTTTGTGAGGATGATTTCTTACAAAGTAGATCATTGACACAAAAAATCATTTCATTTTTAGACTTCTAACCTCTTGATCTATGTGGTGAAATTTTAAGCCTTCTATTTTACTGTTAATATTTAGATGGTAATTTTGAGGAGTTAAGAGTTTTAAAACGGTATAATTTTTTGTAAAGATAATTTCTATAGCGAAGAAATCATCCTCATAAAAAATTAGCCATTCAATCATCTCCATATAGGCTCTATTAAAAAAAGTCTCCATGGGAATCAAAATCCATTAGATATAGCATATTATAGGTTAGAAACCCGGTTATAATTTAGTACCGGAACCATAATGGACACATTTAACCGGATATCAATGGCTAAATAAAATGAGACAAAATAAACTTGGAGATCAAAGGGTGGGGTCCGTGATTAGTTGGTAGGCCGTGTCCCTTGTCCACTAGAAGCAGCAATAGAAAAAATTAACAAAAGAAAAAAAGAAAACGAAAAAAGAAAAAAAAAGAAGAAGGGAAGACTGAAGAGAGACTAAAAGGATGTGTCGGTAGAAGATTTTATAGTTCAGGGTTAAAATTGGAAACATTTATTGTATTGAATTTTGTGTAATTATTTTGGGGTTTTTTTAGGTTTCCAACGTTAAAGTACAAGCATTAACTCCTTGTTAACGTGTGCCCAAAACCCTTAGACAATATATATTACGAGCATGAAACATTGATTTTAGTATTTGATAGGATTATATTATGTGGTTCCAATCATGTCTAACTTTTATCAGTCTTTTCTCAGTTTCTTTATAGTCTGTTTGGACAAGGGATTTGGAGGAGGGATTTTGTGGGGACCAGGGATTTTGAAGAAAAATATAAGTGAAAAAATTATGTTATATTTTTCCTCAAAATCCATGGTCCCCACAAAATTTCTCCCTAAAATCCTTTGTTCAAACATACTATTAATTTATACAAGAGGGAGGTTATTGTACCCCCTCTTAGAACGCTCCCTTATAACGCCTCCGCCTGTGGGACTCACATACGATGCATCTAGATGCTGATTTTTTTAGAGGATATTCTCCTCACTATGTATATAATCATATTAAAAAATCAAGTCGTTCTAAAACTTCTAACCTCCTCAAAAAAGCCTTTAAAAATTGGTAACTATTTGGTAATTATTTGAGAGGGTAAAATAGTGACCAATTTTTAAGGACTAATTTGATGGTGTTAGAAGTTTTATAACAAGCTTATTTTTTTAATATGATGATATACATAATGAGGAGAACATCCTCTAAAAAAATCAGCTCCTAAATGCATCGCATGTGGACCTCACAGGCGGAGGCGTTATAAGAGGGCGTTCTAAAAGGGGGTGCAATAACCTCCCTCTTTATACAAAGATCAGAAAACAAATTGTAATTAATTATTGCTCATTAGTTTATAGACTAGAATGTGTTTGGTAAAACTAAAATTAAGGTCTAAATTGTCATATTTTTAAGTGCTGAAGACTTAATAGACTGAATCACGTACGTACTTTGAGATTGATGAATGGTTCGTTCCCTGCTTCATTACCTGCCATGAAGAACTAATATTAGGGTCGAAATTCTGGGATGCATAGTTTTGACAAAAAAGTCTCGACTTTTGATTTGAACCATCTAACGGTTGTAAGAGTCTGTTGATAACATCAACAAATTTACGATCATCGTCGTTGGACTATTCAAATTCAAGGATCAATAACTCTATTCCTATATATGGAATAGTTTATATCAAGGGGGCTGTATATTGAATGACTTTTCTCACATTGCAGATCCTCAGTCCCCATTTGCATGTGCTCTCTATGTGTCCACATTTATTTGACTTGTGAAACTCACATGGTGGCGAACCAACTGCTGAATTTGTTTTTAAGATTGTTTTCTTCGCCATATAGATTATTTTCACAAAAAACTAATTTATTCTAAATCATCTAATGCTATCAAAAATTGATTGAAAAATGAACCATTCATTATCATCGTTTTTTTTTCAATCAGCATCTGATGGGGTTAAAAGTGTTCGAAATAACTGATTTTTTACGAGAATGATCTATATAGCAATGAGAATAATCTTATAAAACTATAAGTTGGTTCAAATCAAATCAACGTGAACACATAGAGAGCACATTGAAATTGGGACAGAGGATCCGCTCCCCTGTACTCTACTATTAGAGATTTTAAAGTTACCATCAGAAATATCTTGGACCACGAGCGGAACGGTAAACCCAGAGTACGAATCACCGCCAACGTAGACTGGATTCCGAAGCAATTCGGGGTGATTGATCAACCACTGCAAATATCAATATTAAACAAGATTAAATTCTATTCAAGTAGTACTTTTATCTAGAGGTGGCAATTTGACTCGTGACCCGCTAACCCTACCCTAACCCTACCCGCCTGACCCTACCCTAACTCGACCCGCCTGCTAAACGGATAGGGTTTGGTTTTTATGACCCGTTATCAAACGGGTCAACCTGTCTAAATCCGCGGATAACCCGTGACCCGCCAAATTTAGATGATATAGATAGTTTTCCAAGTAGTTCCGTTCGTTGATATGAAGTGTTGTCGGCTGCCACTCGTGGAGCTTATGGAAGGAAAGAAATTTGAGAACTTTTCAAGTAAAGGAGCAAGTCGATTGATAATTTGATAGGGTCATCAATGAAGTTAAAGTCACAATTTTTTGTGGATGAGAGTGCAGGAACCTTTCAAGGGTCTACATAAGTTCAGATCTGGTCGTAAACCTAACCAAAAAAAGGGATCGAAAGGAGGATTATTAATTTATTACCTATATTTTTCGGTTAGTTCGAGTTTCTGGTGTTGCAAAATCGGTATGAAATAAAGCTGATTTGGATATGGAGACCTGGATATTGTTATCTAAGTAAGGATTCACCATGGATGAAGATCAGATGGTTTGGTACTTGTTAGAGAGAGAAAGTGAAAAACTTGAGGGTTCAGAGGAAGTCTAGAAGATAGTTTTTGTGTATTTTGGTGATGGCCCATCTAGTAAAGTCGATGGTGCTTTGTCTGATCAGTTCCTATAGGGATGATAGTTTTTGTTGTTGATGACACAACTTGCTTGAGGATTTTGGAGCAGATGCTCCGGAAATGCATGTATCTTGGTAAGTTTTGTTTTTGAATTGCAGAGAGTTCATAAAATGATTTAGATTAGACTGATTAGTGTTATATACTTATACCCTAATTTCAGTAATTTCAAAGAATTGTAATCGTTAGGAATTGATAATCCATTTTAGTTGCTAGTTTTGATGATTCATTTTGAGTTAAATGAAAGGAAAAAAAATTCTAATTGGAAGTACTTAAAAAAAAGAAACAGGGTCAGTAGGGTCACAGATAGGGTCAACCCTGTTAGGGTTAGGGTTTGGAAAAATGACCCGTTTCATAAACTAGTCAGCGTTAGGGTTTCATAATATTGACCCGCCTATCCGCTAACCCACCTAGGGTCGACCCGCGGATGACCCGTTGCCAGGTCTACTTTTATCCACAGATGACAGGGATGGAGCTAGAATTTTTTTCAAATCGGGCACTTATGGCTCCCAAAACCCCATCGAACCCTTAAAGTCGGTCATCTTTGGGCCACATTGGCTCGCACTTATGGTCTTAAATATTCACAACATACCAAGCACAGCCTAAGTTTTTAGTGCCTGCGAATATAACTCCCCGAGAAGTACAGGCGACCAAGCTTAGTCCTTGGGTTAGGACTGGGCTTTGAGACCCTATACCCCCAAGGCCGTCCATAAATCATTAGGCTAGGCTAGGGCCCAAGTTCGGTCAGGCGCAGACCGTTCTGGTTTGATCATTAGTACTCTGAATGATCTATTAAACTTCCCTCACGAACCTTTCTCAGGAATTGGTAGACTTGCTCAGTTGATTTTAGGTCACCGGTCATCCAACCTTCTGAGCTTTTCGAGTATGAGAATCCAGTACCAACAGGTTGATCTAAAAAGATTATGCTCGCAGCCTGAAAATTCATCACCACCACCACCACCAAAAATTAAACATATAATCAGGAACTTAACAATCTATAGTAGAGGTGGCCCCAAGCCCAACATTCTCAAGGGAAGAACTAGAAGCACAATAGAAAACAAAAAGGCATAAATACTAGCAGTGCTGCTATTTGGACTGACCTTTTTATAAAATGGATGCCAGACACTTATGTGGCATGGTGGGTTCTACTGCCACATAAGTTGGACACTTCTCAAAATATTTTTGAGAGGGAAAAAATAGTGGGTCCCACCATGCCACATAAGCGTCTGGCATGGATTTTGTAAAAGCATCAGTCCAAAAAAGCTTTATTGAAATGCGAGGGGACCCAAATCATAAATAAGAGGTTTTGCAGCCGAACCGAACCGAACCGACCGGTTGACACCTTATTATATACCTTTGTCCATGAGTGCGGGTTCGGCACCAAAGTGGGTAAGCTCCCATTGTACTCCACAACTTCGAATTTTAATGGACCTACAATAATCAAGAGAGTAAGAGCAGTGCCACTGTGCCATACAAAATGGACGGTCCAGATCAACAACTTTCAAGCAATCAATGCAAGTTAGCAGCAGTAAAAAACAAAAAACGTTAGCTCTGGACCTCTGGTTCCTATTGGTTCCAGTTCTGAACGTCGGATATTAAATAAGTGGAAATCGGAATTAGGATAATCGGTTATGTTCGGTGAATTATCGGGTACTTTAAAAAAATTTATTTTGAAAAAAAATTCTTGGTAACTCATCTATACACAAAACATACCTAAGTAATTAAAAAAACAAAAAAAAAAGCAAGCAGAGAAGAAAAAGGAAATTTTAGAAAATCAACGATTGTGAATGGGTTCCGGATCCTAATGATTTGAGTTTAGTTCGGTTACCAAGTACACTGTAGCCCATTGACATCACTAGAAAGAGAGGGGATACTTGACCCCGGTCTTAAAAGCCCCTATTAAACCCCTGTATTTTTAGGGCCTATATAGCAGGATGATCAAATGGTTAATATTTGTTGAGGATGTTCACCTCACTATAGAGACCATCTTTACAAAAAATTCCATCAAGAAATGATTGATTCAACCCAACTTTTGATGGAATTTTGATAGGGTAATTTTTTTTTAGAATATGTTAATTTTTTGTGAGGTTGATTGATGAGGTAAATATCCTCAAAATAAATTTGCCCTTAGATCATCTCATTGGTCCCTAAAAATGCAGGTGTTTAATAGGGGATTTTAAGACGCAGGGTCAAATATCCCCTCCCTTCAAGATATAATTCAAGCCACGCTCAAAATGATCCAACTAATAGAGATTAATCGAGCTAGAATTTTTTTTTTGATGGATGGATCTATTGTTCAAATTATTACAACGACAAATAAAGACGTAGATGCACTGGCATTAACAAGTGTACGAAAAACACAAAGAAATTGACACAAGTATACAAAGAGAGAAACGTTAAACTTGACAAAAAAAAAAAGTGAAGTTGTTGACAAGGATAAAGAGAAGCCATTAACTTAATTATACAAGTCATTAAGCCAAAAACACAATAAGCCAATTAGCACTTAAAAGAAAGAAAAAATAGTAAAGTTATTATTTGTACAGAAAGCCATACAAAATGAAACCTTAAATAATTCAAAATCATAGTAAAGCTAATATTTGTACTAAAAGCCTTCCAAAAAAAAACCTTAAATAATTCAAAAATCAATAGTGAGTGTAGATGGGCGCAATTCATGAAGGAGACTTTAATAAGCCAAAGCAAATTAAAAGAAAAAAAAATAATAAAAAAAAAATCACCTATCTCAAAAACAAGTCCACTGAAAGCTGAACAACCGGGGCCTCCGGTAAGCCAAAGCAAAAGAGGGTCTTCCTTGGCATTCCTCTCTGACCGGACAAAGTAGTAAAACAGTTGCACATCTTCCGTTTCATCCACTCCTATGTACCTGAACACACGTACGCAGTACACATACCAATATCCATCAAGAAGAACTGAAGAAGTAGAAGAAAAATTCTCGAGATTCGCACCAAACGCAAATCTCAAGACCCATCAAACGTTCTATATATATACTTGTAATTTTCCAGCGGTGATGTATGGAATTGAACTAAAGAAGCTAGCATGAAGTAGGTCATGAACGTACGGTATACTGACTGACTCACCCGGTTTCTAGGTGAAATGGGAGAGGACCAGTAAAGCCAGGAAGATAACTGATGGTTGACTGAGAAAATGAACGAGTAGTATTGCTACTGCTACCAGCTGATGATGAGCAGATGGTGATGATGATGATGATGAGCACTAGATGATGAAGAAGAAGATGTAATAATAATAAGTTTGATGAGAATAATGAATAGTAATAAGAAAAAATGTAATTTTCTCTGCTACTACTACTACAGTTTGCCATTATTACTAACTACTTTCTCTCTCTAGAATTTGTGAAAGAGAAACAAAAAGTACTCTTTTTAAGAAGTGGGTTCCCCTCCCTCGCTCTAGAAGATAATATATGGACAAAGAGATAAAAAAAAAAAAGAAGAAGGAAGTAATCGGTGGTTGTAGTAGTGACACGTGGCATTTGATCATGTTTATAATGGGGAATATATATATAATTGAAAAAAGTTGATAAATGACATTGACATTGAGAGAGGATATAGATGTGTATGGGGTTTGAGGAATTTGATTGTCACGTCTCACGTTAACGTGCAGTACTAATTTCAGCATTTCTAAGTTTTCAACAAATTAATAGTTACTTGTGTGAATTTTCTAAGTCATTTGGGCTAAGCTTTTATCTATCAATCTCTGTATCTTATTGTCCACTTTTAGGTGCAACAATTTCCACTCCAGACTGCTTAATCTGATAGTTAGGTTTGATATTGTAGTTTTGTAAGCCTTTTGGCCTTATCTAAATTAATTCTAGACTTCAAGAGAACATAATTTGTTACTTTCTAGCTAGGTATATACTTCACCTAGCTAGCTTCATTCTCTTTGGATGGGGACGTACATATTAATCGTTAGGGCCCTTGGGGGTGTATAGCTAGCTATTACCCATTTTTCTAACAACTGAATTGAATCAGAATCCATTTTTTTGAATGATATTAGTGAAACCGTTTTTGGTTAAAGAGGAAGTTCAAAATAGGCTTTTAAGCCCAAATCCCATTCGTTAGTTTTGGTTAAAGAGAGAGCTCTTCATATAATTACACCCACGCAAAATACACCCTACTCTACCAATTTTTGGGCTTTGCCACCCACCCCTACCACCACCACAATCACCATTTTCCCCACCTTTCTACTGCCAGACTACCCCAACCTCATCACTACTCTTGTATATATATTTGTATAAATGATTAATTTTAAAAAATTAGGCTAAAAATTGAATTTCAATTTGTTTGAATTGAAACAAATATTAAAAAACTGGAGAATATTGTAGCCATTTATGCAAAATTAGAACAACCTGAACTATATGATTTTTAGGAATTGCGAAAATGAATTCTCATAGTTTAATTGTAGAGAATTGAATTCCTAAACATGAAACGAATTGGCCCTTAGGGTTTTAACTTAATTCATTTTTGTTTGGATGGAGAATTTTAAATGGGGATTTTGTAGGGACCGGTGATTTGTTTTACATTTATAACATAATTTTTAATTAGTTTTCCACCAAGTTCTGCGTCCCCACAAAATCCCTACTTAAAATCTCCTCTCCAAACAAACCTCATAAATGTGAACTTGTAAATTGAAAATATTCTACCAGAGCCCATTTTAAGTATAAAATTTCTTTATCAATGAAAGTATATATTGCAAGTCAGATACTTGAATATACCTAGTTCTCACATATCTCTGTCATTTTACATTCAAGTACTAAAGTAAAACAGAGGGCTTTTTTTTATCAAAATCAGCACCACAGAGAAGATAAACAACTTGGGCCATCAATTAATCTTTTCTGTCTCCAGCTGATCTCTAGGAACTTGAACCCATCCTCCATTAATGGATTTTAAGCTACCATTCAATCCATCTTCTACAAAATCACCCATCTTTTTCACTGTGACCTCCTTGTTTGGTGGTAAAACAGGGTACTTCCCATTAAAACAAGCATAACAGTATCCCTTTGAGTCATCTCCCATCAAATTCTTCAACCTCTCTAATGGCAGAAACGCCAATGAATCAGACCCAATAAACTTCCTAATTTCTTCAACATTCAACCTATTCGAAATCAACTCGTCCGAATTCGGCGTATCAACACCATAATAACAAGAAGCAATCATGGGTGGACTTGCAATTCTCATATGAACTTCTTTAGCTCCAGCTTCTTTCAACAACCTAACAATCTTTGAAGAAGTTGTTCCTCTCACAATTGAATCATCCACAACGACAACTCTTTTCCCTTCCAATACACCCTTCACTGGTGCCAGTTTTAACTTCACCCCAAAATCTCTAATTCTCTGTGATGGTTCAATAAAAGTCCTCCCAACATAATGTGACCTAATCAATCCTTGTTCAAATGGAACCCCAGCTTTTGCTGCATACCCAAGTGCAGCAACAACCCCAGAATCAGGTACTGCTATAACAACATCACAATCTACAGGAGCTTCTGTTGCTAAAATCTCTCCAAATTCTCTTCTTGATTTGTAAACAGAACGACCAAAAACTACTGAATTTGGTTGAGAGAAGTAAATATGTTCAAAGATACAAGCTTTTGGCTCTTTATGGGGCATTAAACAGAGTGTTTGTATACCTCCTTTGTCGATCACAATTACTTCACCTGGATTTACTTCTCTCTCATAAGTAGCTTCGATGAGGTCGAGCGCACAAGTTTCAGAAGCGAAAACGTAAGCTCCATTGCTTCTTCTACCCATAACTAATGGTCGAAAACCGTATGGGTCACGAACTGCAACTAGTTTATCTTCTGTAACGAAAACCATTGAATAAGCTCCTTCGAGTTTTTCGCAGGTGTCGATAATTCTGAGGATAAAAGGTCTAGCTTTTGATTTAGCAATTAAGTGAAGAACAACCTCTGTATCAGAGCTTGTATTAAAGATTGAGCCGTTTTCTTCGAGATTATTTCTGAGGGCACGGTAATTAACTAAATTACCATTGTGGGCTACACCAACTGAGCCAAAACGATAACCAGCAACAAAGGGTTGGACGTTTTTGAGCATGGAAGAACCGGCTGTGGAATAACGGACATGACCAATTGCAGAATCGCCTGGAAGTTGATTGAGTTTGGATTCATTGAAGACTTCGGATACTAACCCAACACCTGTAATGGTTTTGAAGATGTTTTCATTGACAGTGACGATTCCTGCGCCTTCTTGTCCACGGTGTTGAAGAGCGTGAAGGGCTAAGTAACAGAGACGTGAAGCTTCTGGGTCTCCAAAAATACCCACAACACCACATTCTTCTCTGGGTTTATCATCATTATCATGATCAATCTGAACAGAGTTGATTAAATAGTCATCTGGGTTTGTTTCAGAGGTGAAACTCGATGTGGGTTTGTAGTTGCAGNTCTAATAAACTACGAACGAAGTATTAATGAACTTTATCTCCCACATGCAACACTTGCATGCAACTAGTTCATCTACGTAAACTCATTATTATTATCATGCATGCAAAATTAATAAACTATTTATTAACACATAAAATGTCGTTTTAATTGTTTTAGGGCATAAACCCAACAAGTAATCCTACAGTCCATCTTACAATTTTAGCTCAAATAGTTGAGATTAAACTCATCTCTTTGATCATCATCTTCTTCTTCTTCAATAATGGCAGTAATGGCCGCCATCTTACAAGTTTTAGATAGGTGACTGCAATTAAACTCATAGTCTTCATCATCATCATCCTCTTCAACAATGGCAGTTATGGCTGCCATCTTACAATTTTAGATCGGATGGCTAAGATTAAATACATAGCCTTGATCATCATCATCTTCCATGGCTATCATTTTTTTCATGGGTAGAGAGCGGAAGAAACTGAAGAGATATAGAGCTAGAGAGATAATGGAAGCAAAAGGCAATCCGCCATTTTCGAACCTTTAAAAGGATCTATTACTGTTGATGGTATGGATTTGGGTGGAGATGGGGGTTTTTGGTTGATGGTGGTTTTAGGTTTAAAGACTGAGTAGTTTAATGGTTTTCTGAAAAAAAGAAAAAAAAAAGTGGGTAGTTTTAAATTTGTGTCTTTAAGTGAGTCAAGTGAGTAGTGATCTTGACTGAGTGATCTTGAGTGAGTGAGTGTTTTAGTGAGATTTCTTGACTTTTATTCCTCTTTTTGACTGTCTGATATGGTTTAAAGATTGGTGAGAGAGGTTCTCTTGGAGTTTTAGGTGATATTGAAGCTTAGGCATTCATATGCTTCTTGAAGGGGCCGAGATGTTGAGATTTGTTCTCATATTTTCTTAATTTTGGTGCTTCTAATCTTGTTTTTTCTCTCTCTTACAGGTTCTTTGATCATCATCCTCATTTTGGGTCCCTATTTTCCCACGTGTCTCTTTTGTTTGTGTTCACACGGTAACTTTGTTCACACTATCCTCCTCTCAATCTTCTGAACCCTCTTCCCAAGACTAGTTTGTTTGAGCTGCCTTTATTTCACCCTCTTTTATTCAGCTAGTATCTTTTTGGAAAGATTTTCTTCCTTCTGACAATCATGAATAAGCGGGCCAGATTAGAGAGTAGGTTTCGGTCATTTCTTCTTAAATGTGAGTCATTTCAAGCTTCATTAACCACGGTAAAGGAGTTTATCAGAAAAACCTGTTTATTCAAATTCTAATCCTATTTCCTAAAATGGGCGAGAAGGAAACTAATATTGTTCTGGATCTTACGTCAAAAATGGCATCTACGATGATATTCAAACCCCAAAAAGAGAAAGGCATTGTTATCCATCTTCCAGATGAAGAAATTTCTAAATCAAAAGAGGATTGGAAAATCTGTCTGATAGGTAGACTTTGTACTGATGTAGTTATTCCAACAAGTTCCATAGATTATGCTTCCCATAATCTATGGCATACAGCAAAAGGTTTTGAAGTCCGAGATGCTGGGGAGAACATTTTTATGTTTAGCTTCAAAATTAAGGCTGATCTTAATCGTGTTATTGATGGTGCTCCTTGGTTCTTTTTGGGGTACTTAATGGTGTTGAAAGTTAGGGATCCTGATATTGACATAGAAAAAATGAATCTTAACCATGAAGTCATTGCTTTAATGGAGGATCTCTCGTTTTATCATAGAAAAGCAAACATTGCTCGGGCTATAACAGGAAGATTAGGAGAGGTAGTTCACATGAATCCGCCTTTTACAACTTCAAGGAACCAAACTTCTATTAACTGTAAAGTTGAATCTCAGTTAAATCTCCCATCCCAACTGGAGCTTCTATCCCTAACAACAATGGTGGATATACTTGGATTCCTTTCTCTTATAAAAGGCTCCCAAAAGATTTTTGTGAGAACTGTAGGGTGATTGATCATCTCTCTGACAGATGCTTTATAGTAGAGGAAGGCGATTCAAGCTCCCCTGCTCCAGCTCCATCCCAAACTCGTAACCTTAGCATTGCTGGAAACTCGACAAATTCAACTCATATGGTTACTATTTCGGCTCAAACTGCTCCTCCAGTGATGAACTGTAATACTGCTCCTTCAACTACTGCTCGCCCCCCTGCAAAAAGATTCCTTCCTATTGATAAACTAAAGACCCCAAGGAATATTGTCTCTCAATCTTCTCATATGGAAATAGATCCAGACTCTCCATCCCATCAATACTCAATTATAGGCAGATCAATTGAAACCACTGGATCAGGTTGTCAACAGAATTCTCAAGTGCTTTCTCAAAGACTCAATAAAAGGTATCGTCAAACTGAAGTTGTCAACCCAAGTGCTGAAATTAACCCACAACCTAGATCAAGTTTACCCTCTCAAGGAAAAATTTGTGGACCCAACCTCTGATCAATCTCAAGGGCTTAATGCTTACGGGCCTCAACATTCTCCACAAAATCTTAATACATTCTCATCTCACAACCCATACTTCTATCCAACTACTCCTCTTTATCTTCTTAATACCAATAATCCAGATACCACTAATCCAGTTTCTTCATCAAGCGATTTACTCACAACTCATACGGACATTCAGCAAGTTCATCCCATAAATCACTTTCCCCAAGAAGCATCTGAGATTCCTGGTCTTCCTTGTTTTAACAATAACAACCTCAATCATCAGAACCCTAGTACTTCGAATACGGATCTCCAAACTGTGCCTACAAATATTGATTTCAATAAGCTTATAGATTATCTGGAGAAAAAGGAGGAACCAACTGTTGAGCCTGATTCTTCATCTTTCCCCCCAGGTTTTGGTCCCCATCAAAACATTCCTGCTTCTTCTACCAGCCTGGTTGATGAACATGTTCCACTCAGGTCCCTGTTGAACAAAAAGATTTGGGACTCAAAGCGATTAGGAAGGATGTTTGATGAACCTCTTCGAGATGGAGAAACTTCAGATTCTAATCCCAACACCCAGGCTCCTAGAGCAGCTATAGATTCCTCTGTCTCTTCAAATAAGCTAGACTCTAATGTATGACCCTCTCTTTTCCAAAATTTTGATTATATCTCCACTCAGAATATTATCACTCAGAATTTTCTCACCCATATTATAATTACTCACAATTTCAGCAAGATTAACTATCCTGAATTTTATAACATCTATAGTTATTTTTGCATCATGAATATTCTTTCTTGGAACTGTCAAGGTTATGGAAGTAGGTTTATGAGAAATCATCTTAGACAAATTCTTAGAAAAGACAACCCAGATATGGTTTTTCTTTGTGAAACTAAGGTGAACTCTAATAATATGGAAAACCTTTTCAGGAGTTGCCACTATTATAATTCAGTTTCTATAGCGGCAGTTGGCAAAGCTGGGGGGTTAATTCTTGCTTGGAAGGATTGTATTGATCTTGATATTCTTTATACTTCAAAACATATTATAGCTGCTGCTATAAAAAATCCTTGTACTCCTGAGGGTTGGATCTTAACTTGTATTTATGGCTGCCACTCTAGCAGTGATAAAAGAAACTTTTGGTCTTTTGTCAAGGATATGGGAGATCAAATGGATGCTCCCTGGACCATCTTAGGTGATCTTAACACTATTCTTGACCCGTCTGAAAAGTCTGGGGGTAGAAATAATCTGGATTCTGATACTTCATTCATTAAAAATATTTTAAATGATATTGGTTTAATTGACTTAGGATACAAGGGCTCCCCTTTTACTTGGTCTAACCATCGACCAGGCTTAGCTCATATCCAAGTCAGACTTGATAGAGCTATGGCTAATATTAATTGGACTCACCTTTTCCCCAACGCTAAACTTATTCATCTTGATCAGATTGGTTCAGATCATTCTCCTGTTATTCTCCAGACCAATGCTACCTCTCAAAGTGGTGCAAAGCCTTTTAAATTCTATAATATTTGGCTTAAAGAACAATCCTGTTCTGATTTGATTCAACATACTTGGAGTATGGAATTTCATGGTTCTGCTACCTTTAAAGTGTCAAAAAAGCTTCAATGCCTTAAGGAAAATCTCAAAATCTGGAATAAGAACTCTTTTGGAGATATTGATCAAAATATTTTTAATCTTACTAAGAATATTCATGACCTTCATCTTTCTACCCCTAGTTAGGATTTTCCTCAAAAGCTTAAATTTCATAATGTTGAACTTGAAAGATGGTACAACATCAAAGAGGATTTTTGGAAACAAAATTCCAGAGACCAGGCCATTGAATTAGGTGACAAACACAAAATATTTTCACTCCCTTGCTAATTACAGGAAAAGGAAGAATGCTATTAAATGCATTAAAAATGCTGAGGGGAATTGGGTGGAGGATAGAATTGATATTGAATCAGCCTTATTCTCTCATTTTGAATCTATGGCTCAGACTACCTCCCCTAATTTTAATGCTAATCTTCTTGACCATATTCCTTCTCTGGTCACTAGTGATGATAATGAAAACCTTCTCAGAATCCCCTCAGAGATTGAAATCCATGATATTGTTAAAAATTTGGGAAAATCAAAATCTCCTGGTCCTGATGGGTTCACTGCTGAATTTTATCAGCACAGTTGGGAGTTGGTTAAGTATGATTTAATTGATATGATTCAACATTTCTTTCATTCTAAGTTTCTGCTTAGACAATTAAATCAAACTTTTATAAGCCTTATACCTAAGATCTCTTGTCCCTCTACCCCTGCTGATTTTAGGCCTATAAGTCTTTGTAACACTGCTTATAAAATCATTGCAAAACTTATAGCTAATAGGATAAAGCCTCTTCTTGACAAATTAATCTCCCCTTTCCAATCTGCCTTTGTGCCTAATAGGCAAATCTCGGATAACATCATTCTAGCTCATGTGCTTAATCATACCCTAAAAAAAGAAAGGCAAATCGGGTTTAATGGGTCTTAAATTTGATATGTCAAAAGCTTTTGACAGAATTGAATGGTCTTTTCTTATCCAAGTCATGACTCGAATGGGTTTCTCATCTTCTTGGTGTGATTTAATTCACCAGTGCATAAGCACTACTACTTCTTCTGTTCTTGTTAATGGTTCCCCTAGTAGAATGTTCTCTCCTTCTAAGGGTATTAGGCAAGGTGATCCTCTTTCACCTTACCTTTTTATTCTGTGTATGGAAGCATTTTCTTGTCTCCTCTTAGATGCTGAGCATAGATCTCTTATTCATGGTATAAAAGTCACTAGAAGAAGCCCTTCTATTTCTCACCTTCTCTTTGATGATGATTGCCTCATTTTCATAAGATCTAATCTTAATGAAGTCAGGAATCTTCTTGATCTTATAAATGAGTTTAGTAATGCTTCTGGACAAATGATTAATTTTTAAAAATCCGGTGCTTTCTTTAGCAATAACACTCATAACAGACATTGTAGAATTATTCTTAGAATTTTAAAAGTCAAAAAGATTAGCCTTACTGATAAATATTTGGGAGCTCCAATGTTTATAGGTAAGTCTAAAGTTATGGCTTTTGAGAGTATTGTTAAGAGTTTTCAGGTTAGGCTCCAGGGATAGAAAGGGAAGACTCTCTCACAAGCTGGTAGAGGAAATCTTTGTAAGTCTGTCCTTGGATCCATACCTATATTTCAAATGAGCCGTTTTGTCATCCCCAAAAAAATCACTAATAAGCTTAACTCTATTCAGCATGATTTTTGGTGGGGTAAAAGTGATGGGAAAAAAAAGGTTTATATCTTAAGTCTTGGAATACTATTTGTTCTCCTGTGACTTCTGGGGGTCTTGGTTTTAAAGATCTTCATCTTGTAAACCAAGCCCAGATTGCCAGAATTGGTTGGCGGGTTCTTAAAAGTAAAAATTCTCTGCTCTCTTTGATTTTGAAAGCTAAATACTTTCAAAATTCCTCTCCCTTCCATGTTACCAGTAATTCTCATAATTCTTGGGTTTGGAAAGGGATTCTTAAAAGCATTCATTCTATCAAGCAATTCTGTTTATGGGAAGTGGGAAAAGGATCTAATATTCACATTTGGAATGACAACTGGGTTCCTAATGCTATACTTCATTCTAATCTTACTACTGCTCACTCTTGTAATGATTTTCGTATGGTTTCTGATCTTATTGATCATGTTTTTCACTGTTGGAATCATCATATTATTGCATCTTTGTTTGATAACCTTACTCAAGACTCAATCTTGAGAATAAGGCTTCCCTTTCATGGGGAGGATCAGATTATGTGGACTTTGAATAGGTCTTGAGAGTTCTCTGTTAAATCTCTTTCTGATGAAATATACAGAGGCTCTCATGGGAATATGGAGACTGATGAAACTTGGAAAAAAATTTGGAATCTTAAAGTCATTCCTAAAATTAAACTGTTTGTTTGGAAATGCTTATCTGATATCTTACCTCTAAATTCAAGGCTTAGCAAAATTATAACTATTCCAAGTAAGAATTGCCCTCTTTGCCAAAACCAGGAAGAAACTTTTAGGCACCTCTTTCTAGATTGTTCTTTTGTAAAAGCAGTCTGGTTCTCTATTCCTTTCTCTCATCTTTCGATTGTTGATGCCCAATTAACTACTAAAGAGTGGATTAAATCCTGGTTCAATAAAAGTCTGCCTAATTCAGATCTCAAACTCAATCATATCACTGCTACAATCTTATGGTTTATATGGAAAGCTCGTTGTAAAAATATTTTTGAGAACAAGTCTTCTAGTCCTACTGTTTTAGGAAGGGAGGCTTTGAATTTTATCTTCTCTCAAAACTTTATTCTTGAGAAAACTTCTCTAACTGATCATCATGCTATTATAGTTCCTGCTCAGTTGGATTCCTCCAATGATGAATTTTTTGAAAATCAATATAGATGCCTCCTTTATCACTACTGATCAAAATGCTGGAATTGGTTTTATATTGAGGGATAATACAGGGTACTTCAGAGGAGCAAAATGTATGCATTGTAGACCCCACTCTTCAGAAGAAGTGGAAGGAATAGCTTTACTCGAAGCTATCAATTGGGCAAATGATCTCAACCTCCAAAGAGTTTCTTTTGAATCTGATGCACAAACGCTTGTTCATTATGCCCAAGGAAAGAAAGTTAAGATTGATTGGAGATGTAAATCAGTCTTAGATGATTGCAAAGACTTAATCTCTCTATCCCCATCTTTTGTTTTAAGTTTTGTTCCTAGAATTGCTAATCAAGCAGTAGATTTTCTGGCTAAAGCTGCTCGTTTATCAAGCTCTCCTATTTCAATTATGCAAGAACCTCCTAATTTTATGTTTGATATTTTAAATTTGGATACTAACAATTTAGTCTCTGAGGCTCTGCCTCCTGATGTGTAATATATTTCTTTTGCTGATCAAAAAAAAGAGTAGTGTGAGGGATATTTTCGTTAAGAATGGAAGTGTGCGACACACATGTATGCTTTCAAATGGTAAAATTATAGAAACTATGAGTTTGAGGGGGTAAGTCCAAATTGCGACATATTCTGAGGGGGTAAGCTAAATTAACACAAAAAAATATAAAAATAAAAAACAAATGGACTTTACTTAAAAGTCCATTTACACGAATTTCAGTATATTGAAATCGAAACTGTTAGGAATCAGTACTGTTTTCTTATTTATGGCTTTAATAGTTAATTACACATGCATTGCATATTTACCTATCTAGCGTTATATATGCCAGATTTGTACCAAAGAAGCAATATCCATGGCATATTTTTTATCTACCTATTAATTTATTCTGTTCACTCATGCAAACTGCATAATTTTGTGGGCGTGAACTGAATGGATATACATAAATTAAATTACAAAAAAAATTGTTTTATATGAGTGAATTACATTATTTCATTAAGTAAAATTCACGCATATAGATGATCTAAGGAATCATTTCAAACACTTTCTAACCATATACATGTATTCTTACACCTTACCTATACTTGTCGATAGGTCCCACATATATATAGACCATCTAGGGCTGAGTTTTATTTATTTTTCTACAATCTCCTCATCACCATTGAGATAATCTTCACTAAAAATCATATTGTTAGGGCAATTCTCATGGGGGTTGTTAAACTGCTTGATCAAGTAGTTTTCACCCTCCAAGTAGAGTCCTTTAACATGTTAAAATGGATCTCTTTCTACTAGAATAGGGATCTTTAGTGGAGAGCCGATCGGATGAGCGTGGCGCTCAATGGTTGAGCGTGGCGCCCAATTGTTGAGAGTCAGGCTCAATGATTCAGCGATAAATTTTTATTTTTATTCCTATTAAATAGGAAACTAACTTATCTCACTTTTTTTTCCTATTTTTTCTCCTTTAAAAAGGCTAACAAACTATATCTCTTTCCTCATTTTTTCTCTCTCTTTCCTCAATCTATTTTTTTTGAACCCCTTTTAAGGGATTGCCACTAGAGCAAAAACACCTCTTAACCTCTAAGGTTGGATATTAAAGAATCTATTTTTACATATCCCACTAGATTTGCCCTTATAAAGTTGTTGTAAAGCTTTTACACCTACTAACCATTTATTGAAAACCAATATTTATCTTAACACCAAATATTAAACCAATTTTAATAGAGAGAAATGTTTGTGATATTTAGTGAGGATGGCTTTAATGGTGAACAGATTATCCTAAATCATATTAGCCCTTAGATTGTCTCTATATTGGTCATGTAAATAGGTGAAGATAAGGTGAAGAGATTATCTTTCTGTAAAAAATTGTGTTGAAGTGGTAAATTTTATTTTTTAAGGAGAATAATGCTCAAGATACATATATAGACGCAAATACATTATGAAAGACGTGTGAGAAGCGCAAAGATACTACCATCGTAACCGCCACTGTAGAACTATTGTAACCACCATTGAAAGGCTATCGAACTATTAGATGGAATAAACTAACAACAAACTACTAGTCAAGAGTTTTGATCTCAAGACCTCCCAAGTTATGGGAAGGGTGCACAACCATTAGACTAAAAACCCATGTGCATGTTTACAAAATTAACTTTATACCCATTAATTCAGTGTTCTAAACTTTCTAGATTAATTCTAGACCATGTGTAAACTAAAAGAAAAGAATCCTACGATAGGTCCAAAATTTTCCATATCCAATTCAAACACATCAACTTTTAATGAAGTTTAAATATCCCTAACTATGTGTATTAACTATTTGCCAAATTTGATTTTTCAGCACAACCGGTTTCCTTTGGTTTATCGTTTGAGGTAGAAATTAGAGCATTTTTTGTGAGGTTTGAAGTTGCTGCGTCGTTGCATTTATATGGGTTTCAGATTGAAGGAGATGGCTCGCTGGTGGTTGACTTTATTAATAGAAAGGATTCTGCTATACTATGGCAGATTCGCCCTCTTGCTCTTGACTGTAGAAATTTGAAGGTGAAGAATAATGAAGCAATTGTTCAATATGTTCGTCGTGATGCTAATAGTGTTGCACATTGCTTTGCTCATTTTTCTCTTTCTAATGGTGTTTCGAGACTTTGGGCCTCTAATTTTCCTTTGTTTGTTGTTGAGGAAGCTGAGGCTAATATGCCTCAAACTGATGTTGATTTGTCTTCTGCTTAATGAATTTTCCTTCTTTTCAAAAAAAAAAAAGAAAAAAACTATTTGGCTTGGGTTAGGTTGTTCCAGCGCTTTGATTGAACCCCTTTATGTTTGCGATTTCTTTGGTGAATTGTATTATAAGTGCCCTCTAAAATTTTATTGGCAGGCCCCAGTTGTAGGCAGCCTCAAATTTGTGTTTGTTGTTGTTGGTAGGGCCTAATCATTTTGGCACCCCTCCACTTTGGCCAGATTAGAGAAACCCTCCAAAACCCCAAACTCACTCAAATCTCTTTCTAAAGGTTTAGAGAGAGAATAAAAATTAGGAGGACGAGCTTTGACCAAATTGGGACGACTGCCACTACTAATTGTGGAGTCAAACTAAATTCACCAAGTCCAACGCAATGGGATTTGCCAATAACATTTCAGGGGTGCCTTTAAAATTTTCCTTCTTCGTTGGTGTAAGAGCCCTAGGACAAGCTCAAACCCAAACCCAAACCCAGATATTTTTAATCAAGTCCAACTTAAGTTTGGGTTCCTTCAACTCAACTGATAACACCAACAGCAGCTAGATGAAAGTATTGGTGATGCTCACCTACGTGGGTGAACAAAAAACACCATGATCGGTGGACCAAAGCAGTTGGCACACACTCAATCACGCCCCATCACAAAATAAATAAATAAATACAACCAAATTTAATCTAATAAAAGTGTTTTTTTTTAAAAAAAATTAGCCAAAAATCCCTACTTGAAACGTATTTTAAGATTTAGCCCAACAAACGTTTTCATTTAGTCTAAGGCTCTTGTGTAACTGACTGAAACTTTCTCCGAGAGAGTTTCACTGAAACCCTCAGTCTATAAATTACACATACTGAAACCCTCAGAGAAGATTTCACTAAAACCCCAGGGGCCTAAAACTAAAAGAAAACATTTGTTAGGCTAAATCCTAAAATATTTTTCAAATAGAGATTTTTGGCCAAAATCCTCTTTTTGGTTTTTTACTTTTTCAGGGAAAATAAAAATTTAATCAAAACTTCGCCAGACTTGTCATGATCAACAACAAGATCTGCAATTATTATACAACTTTAACCTTAAAATGTATCAATAGGACGGACAATAAGATCATCACATCATATTATTACATTTTTTTAATGGCAATAGGATTCGTGACTTTAATAGGATAACGTACATTTGAGTTTTTATCAACGCCACATATCAAGTGGATTTTAGGGGTGTCAATGGTTTAGGTTGGGTTATTGAACTTTTCGGAATTTATTATTTAGGTTTTTGTGGATTTTTAATTTTTGTTTATGTAGTAGTCGGTTTTTAGATATTTCAATTCTTATGTTTTAATATTTAATTTTGGGCTAATTAGTATGAGGGTCCTATATAAAGTCCGATATTAGGCTCAGGGTCCTAGATATGTCCAGCTTAAAGTCTGGGTCCTGAGATGACGGTTGACTCTTTTTGACCATCTAAAAAGTTAATGGGTTAATTAGTCTAAGGGTCCCACATAATATTCGAAATTAGCGTTTAGGTCCTACGAAAGACCAGCTTTGAGTCTAGGTCCTGGATTGACGGTTGACTCGGTTGACCGTCTAAAAAATCACGGGAACGTTGATGGACCTCATTAAAATGACGAGAATACCCTTGAGTTTGATTTTAATTACTATTTTATCCGAACGTCCATTATCTCTGTTAACCTAACTCGCACGTGCGAAACACGTGTACGCTGAAGATCTAGCATGCCGAATTGACGGTCAAGATTAAAATCAAGCTGGGTATAAAACCTAAAATTCGTTGGTAACCTAATTTTACCGCGAAATTTTTTTTTTTACTGGCCTCAGTCTTGTTAGGGTTTTGCCGACGACAAAACCTCCATTTCCGGCGATTCGAAGGTCAAAATCAGGTCTGATCAGTGGGGTGGCTCTCGATCTCTCGACAAAAACTATGTATAACATATGGATGCTTCGTTTTTGAGATCTTCAGTTGAAGTAGTAGTTGATTGTGTACTTTTTTCTTCATCAAAATTAGGGTTTGGGTCCTATTTTTCTCACTGTCGTCTTCATCTTGTAAGGGTTTGGGTCCTAACTGTGGAAAAGTTATTTGAGAAGTTGGTGAGGAGATCTGAAGTTGGTGGTTGTGAATTTGAGGCGATTACACTTCACGGTTCGATTTGGGTTTCTTCTTCTATCACTGTAAGTATGAATCCCTAATTTTGTTACCCACGAATTGATTCGACTGGTTTAGATTTAGTTTCATGTGTATGGTATGTGAAATGGTTGACTGGTTGGAAGTGGAGTTCTCCACCTTTACCTTCACCACCTAGGAGGAGTGGGAGGGTTAGTGGTGGGTCAGGATCAAAATTGAATGGGATGCACATTGATATTGACTTAAATTGAGGTCAGAAACACTTTTTTTGGATAGTTATGCTTGATGAAGTTTATTTTCATTTTGGACTATGTTGGGTTGATTATATGACAGAACACTAGTTAGACTATGTTAAGTTGTTGTTGGTTAGATGATGTTCTTTTTAATGTTAGTTTTATGGACTCATTTTGTCTGTTTGGATCTATGATGGTTTTTTGGACTATGATGTTTTTTGGATCCATGTTGGTTTTTTGGACTATGATGTTTTTTGGATCCATTGAATTACAGGAATATATTTGTGAATACTTTGAATGCATATAAACCATATTGATATATATATATATGTCATTGTACATCAGTAGATAAATATCAGAGTACAATAATTAGAGAAATTTAGATGACATTTTAGATTGATAGGACACATAGAACAATAATCTAGGCTGACAACATGTCCTTCAACCAAGCAAAGGTTTCACAAACATCACACTTGAGATATTTTTGTCCTAGACTCCATTGTCTAGATGATGTACCTAGCCTCATCTTTGAGTTGCATCCATAACCTGTACATGGAATGGACCTCCAGGGACATTCCCTTGCCATATGGTCAGTGGCATTACAATGGTGGCATCTAGCTACCCCTGCCTTGAGATCAAACTCTTCACAAAAATCATCATCAGGAACATCATTACAAATGGGCTTACCCTTCATTCTAGAAGAACTAGGACTTTTACTTAGGAGTTGTTCTTACTTAGTGGTGCCCTCATGCTTCGCAATGGCATCACAAAGCCATTCAAAGCTACGACATTTGTCACACACAAGGTACTTCTTCCATGGTTTTTGCTCTGTATGAGAGGTTGAAATGTGCCTCCAACCTAACCACCCTGGCCTTCTACATGGGTAACCTTCCCATGGACAATCCTTGCCTAGATGGTCATCATCCCCACATAAGTGACATATTATTGTTGTAGAACTTTTACCCTTCATAGTATCTTCTAACCATATGAAACCATCACAGTCTGGGAATTGGCATTTTAAGTACTTTTTTCCCTTGCTTATGTTACTGTCGCAGGAAAACAACATATGTAGCCCAATGCATCCACGAATCATGCACTTGGAGTACATCCAAGGGCATGACATAGCAGTGTGTGAAGGCTGCTCGTATAACTGGCATATCTGCAAAATAACAAAATTTTGGTTTTAGGTCCTGCTGTAAAGTTAAAATTAGTGTTTGGGTCCTGTTAATGGCGGATCCCAACAAATTTGCAGGTTATGCTTGTTGATGCTTACCTCGAAGTCCCACTTCATGTTGCTGCTCGAACAGAACTTTTTAGCCATTTTTGTCACTTGGAGTATGTGAAAGATGGATCGATTCGGGAGGAATGGTATTTGTGGAAGAGAATAGTATGAACTTCACTTGGAGAAGTGAGATGTGAAAAAATGGTGATTTTGAGGTGTTTTTATAGAGAGGGTCCCAACGGCTAATTTCCAACGGTACTTTATATCGCAGCCATTGGATCAAGCTTGCGTCTTGACCGTTAGATGACATTAAATGAAGTCACATGTTCCTACCACCATGCGAACAACTCACGTGATGACGGTCAACAAACGACGTTAGTTTATTTTGTTATTTATTTAATTCAATTAAGTAAATGTGATTTTTTTAGACGGTCAACCGAATCAACCGTCAATCCAGGACCTAGACTCAAAGCTGGTCTTTTGTAGGACCCAAACGCTAATCTCTAATATTATATGGGACCCTTAGACTAATTAACCCAAAGTTAATTTGACGTCAGAAGGCTTAATAAAATGACATTTATGCCATGCCCTTACCAATGTTACAAAAGATATTCAAACCTACTACCATTTTCTCCGTCAACTTCCCTCGCACGTGTGTACCTCATGTACGCATTAGATTAATCTCAACAATTGAATGGTTTAGATTAATCTAATTATAAAAACTTAAAATCACATCTTTATTATATTATAATTGAACCTCGAACACGCCATGTGGCGTTCTTATAAAAGCCCACAACCTTTTCTGCACCAATATTAAGCCACATCAGCAGTCTTAACAACAAATCGTTTACGTTTTTAACATACTTGATTAAAGACATCGTATAAGTATACAACTGAATAGATATATACCTTTTCATTGTTCAATAGTTGCGTCTCTCCTGCCAATAGGATGCATGCACCTAATTGTTTCTCCCTCCCTCCATATCAAAAGGCGATCAATTTTGAGCGGTTCATACTTTATGGCTTTCTCCAACGGACACCTCTCGCTCTCATACTCTCTCTTCAAATTTCTATTTAAGACTTTCATTTAAGTTCTAAATTTCAATTCGATTTTTTTTAATTTTGCAAAGTTTCAATCTCTCTCTTCCAATATTGACATCACAAACCTCACAATTAATTGGTGACATTTCATTTTTTAAACAAAGGATCCATTTTGACCATATAAAGAATCTGGGAAAGAAGCGGCTTCAAAAACAATCATGGATACAGAGAGACTTGCAGAAAAGATAATAGCTTAAGTGAGAAAGTGCTATTAAGTGGTAAAAAAACGTCCCCAACGTCCAGAGTATACTCAACTTTGATACGACTATTATAGATTGTGCACAAACGTATTCTTTTGAATGAGTTCCACTTATAGGAAGAAATTTATACTTTATATTATAGTTTCCAATTCAACAATTAATTAAGGTCAGTTATTTCTCTCAAAGCTTCATTTTTTTTTTCTCGGATGGAAGTACCTATTGAATAGTAAAATAAAGATAACAAATCACATCGTAACAACATACACAATGACAAGGACACATTAATCAAGTACCACAGTGTTTTCTCTTCTGATAGTAAGCCACGTCCGTAGCCACGTCCGTAGCCATTTCAACAATGTTAAGCAGTATATATATGACGGATTTTGACTCTTTTTAATATTTAATTATAATAATACTTTTAGAATTTTCTTCTTTTATTCTCTACTACACATAATTTTAAAGCAATTGCTTTGCCCGGGCAATACAAAACTTGTACTCTATTATTTTTAGGGCCTACTGTGGATTTTCGAATACAACTCCCACTCCTTTGTTCATAATTTTACTAATTGTTTGTTGTATCAAAATGAAGAGACGGATAAAAAAATTATTTGTCATAAGAAAAATTCTTTTAGGTGGATTAAATTTGTGACTATGAGATTCTATTATTGTGGGCAGTGGCGGAGCCACGTTGAGATCTGAGGGGGCCATGGCACCCTCGGTCTCTTGAAATACCTTACTTATATTAGTATTTCTCTTGTAAATTCTTCTGTACAAAAGGTAAATTTTGCACTTGGCCCTTTTAAAAAATACAGTTTTTCTTATATTAGTCCCTAGAATCATAAGTGCTTTGGATTTTGGCCCATCTTAATTTAGGATTCTGGCTTTGCCCCTGATTGTGGGATGTCTGATATATGTTCGAAATTAAGGGGTGAATATGAACTGAAAACAGAACTTTTAATTCGTATATGTATCTATAAATTTAAAGTAGATAAGATTTTTGGAAAAAAAAACTTTTAGGGGTTTGAATGAAATTGAAGTTGTTTTGACGATTTATTCAAAATCATCTTCTTCTTCTTTTTTCTAGAAAGGTTTTGATAAATTCTTAATGAATATTTTAAAATTTTGAAGTTAGGTCCAACTGTTACTTTAAAATTAGCATTTGGGTCCCATTCATGGCGGAAATCAGAACCAGTTTGATTCTATGCATCAAGGTTTACTCAAAGTCCTAGTTGAAGTTGGACTTGAACCCATTTGCTTTGTTTTGGATGAAGCTTGCAGTAGATACTTTCGTTGTTAGATGGAGATGAATAGAGATGGAGAAGATGACTGTTGTGAGCTTTGAAGAAGTTGTGAGCTGCTTAGAAATGGAGAACTAGAGAAGGTAATCAGTTTTCTTTTTCTTTTTAGAGATTAAGTCCTAGCCGTTTGATCTTAGAGAAGTCCTAGCTGTTAGATTCAATTAAGTGAAATCACATAATTTCTTAACCATGCCACCAAGTCAAGTGATGGATGGAAATATAACTCCGTTATTTTATTTTTTAGATTTATTAATTCAATTAATTACTTGATAGATTTGAATGGTCAACAGAGTCAACTGTCATCTCAAGATCTATACTCAAAGCTGGACATATCTAGGACCCTGAGCTTAACATCAAACTTTATCTGGGACCCTAATACTAAATAGCCCTTTAATTTTTCTATATTTAAAAAAAATATTAATAAATAATAGAAAATCAATAAAAAAGAAAAGAAAAGAAAAGAAGCAATACTAATAAGTTTCAGTTCTATCTGTTTCTATCCATTCGATATCAATTATTACCGATTAACGAAGTACCCAAACAGTTTCTAGTAGTTCTGACTCTTGGTACTGTCTTTTTAAAAAATGTGGCACTAGAACTGAAAAAATCTAAACAAGTACCCATTAACAACCTTAGGTTTATTGATGGCAACCCATGAAAATTTCAACTCCACTGTATACTACAACATAAAAGAAACTTATATTTATGTGATTAATGCCCTGCTAAGTATGTAGTGAAAATTCGTAAATACAAATATATATTCACAGTTCATTATGTGTTTATAGGTGCTTAATTAAGATATTTAAAAGTAAATATTTAGTAAGATTTGTAATGAACCTACAAAATAAGCAATCAAGGTTTTTTTTTTTTATAATGTATAGATTGTTATTTTTTAATGTATAAATTGGTAATTAGCACGTATAAAAATCATAAATATTCGCATTTATGAATTTTCACTGCATATTAGAAATCAATAAATCTACAACTAATAACTCCCAAAACCGTGGTTTAGTGGCCATTATATGTATATGTAATAATAGTTTAGCGATATATTAGATTTAGAGCTTGTTTGTTTTTTTTCTGAAATCAATGTCTGAATCTGACTCGGGGTCTAAATTGGGCCGAGTCAGATTTTTTTATTTGGAGTGTCTGAGTCAAATTTTGACTCAGCAAAAAGTCTGAAAAGGGGTTAATTTGAGTCAGTGAAAATTTTGTACTGAAAAGTTTATCTTAGTGCTGAGTCACTCTTTTTTACAATTTTGTCCTCTATTTATTTTTAAATGACCGAATTCCCTATATTGGATGAGAGCATGACATGTGACAATAGTATAAATAAGGGTAAAAGTGTCAAAAAGTCAGTCAGACATAATTTATTAAAAGAATTCAGATGAAAAAATAAACAAACTTAAATTCAAACAAGTCAGATCCAGATGATCTCAGATCCAGANAAAAAAAAAAACAAACGCCACCTTAAATTAACCATCTGAAAGTGGGTCCATTAATAATAATATTAAAGATCGTTAGGAAGAATTAAAAATAAAACACCAAGCACAAGTAGACAAGTAGTGGGGGGATCTCATCGATCTGAAGAGTTTTATATGTAGGTATTTCTTTGTTGATGACTTAAAAGTAGGGAGCATAAAAGTAAAGTTAAATCATTATACCTAACACACATTATTAAAGAAGGTCATAATTTATGATATTATCATATAAACACATATTTTATTTGTTAGTAAGGTGTGAATGCTTAGGCTTTTCATTCCCCTTTTAAAGATGCTCCAAACACATAGATAAGGAGGCATTGATCCATTGTCATATATATATATGATATAAAGTCACAAAACCCTTATTTGTCACACATTGTTGTCTCCTTTGCACTACTCAGTCTTCATTCATTTGTGTGTAATGCAAATGATTAAAAAGGTACTTCTAAGCCTTCATCAACATGATATTGTGGATCTCATTAGGGACGTTCACCTTAGTTAGACTGTTGGGCTCACATGTGAGGAGATCTCAAATGGTTGTTCAACTCTCAAATGACCATTGTAGGGACGGGCAAGTACTAAGGCCGAATAGCTAAATTTTGAGGTGGCCACAAATGGGGTGAAGGGCGACAAAGGACTCACTCCCTCTGTCGCCCAACCCAAATAAAATAAAAATAGGGCGACAACGGGAGTGTCTACCCACACTGCATCTGTCGCCCTCTAATTTCTCTCTGGCACTGTGGAGCTTCTATTGATTTCCTCTTTTATCGATTCCCATCTCCAGATATGGGTTAATATATATAGGGTTGAGTTTGAGGATTATCTTTCACTTTAGTACTAGACTTAATTCTAAAACTTCTTTAAAATGTGGAGGTTTGAAGTTGCCATAATACTTGTGCTTATTATTATTGTTATTATTATTATTATTAAAAAGCAACAACAACTCATCGGCAAGAAATTGTTATTTCTTTTAAGTTTTAACAAATTAATGTCTTGGGACGGACGAATAAGGTTTGATTGTTGGACTTTCCTTCAATTAGAATTTAGGTACTACCTCAAAAAAACAAAAAACGACCTCATAACAACCACAAACCCATTTCAATAAAGAATAATACTATTGGGACATAGATGGGGTCCGTGCTAGCATGACACCACTATTTGGTGTCAATAGTGTCGGGCTTTTTGGCCTAATACAAGGGCTTAAAGCCTACTATAAGGACTGATTTGTGAGTATGTTTTCTTCACCATATAGATCATCCTCACAAAAAATCAACATATTCTAAAACTTCTAACCAGATTAAAGTTGGACTATATTTCTAACTATAAGTAAAATAAATAACATAAACAGTTATTAATAGAGTCCAACTTTTGTCCTAGTTAGAGGTATTTGAATAGGTTGATTTTTGTGAAAATGATCTAAATAGTGAGGAAAACATGCTCACAAAATATCAACTCTTAGACTGGGCCTTAAGCCCTTGTACCAGACCAAAAGGCCTGATGTAGACATTACTGACACCAAATAGTGGTGTCACGCTAGCACGGTCCCATAGAGGGTTACAAAGAGACTTACAAGTCAGATTTCTAAGCCTTGTAGGGCCCACATGAATACGAAGTACTAATTTTTTGTGGTGATGATCTAAATAGTGGATCACATGTCCTCACAAAAAATCAACATATTGTAAAACTCATCAAAATTTGATTAGAAATCAACGGTATTTATTGGAACAAAGTCGATTTTTATAATCAACTTTAAAAATTTTAAAATTAGCTGATTTTTGTAAGACATAGAATCCACAATTTAGATCGTCATCATATAAAATTAACCCTCGGATAATATCTATATAGGCCCCACAAGCCTTTTTTTACAAGTCCCCTTTGTACAAGTGGCATTACCTTTCAATAAAATCATTCATTTGGGGTCTCACGCAAATCGATAATGCTAAATGTCCTCCACAATCAGCTCGATCAAATAGTCGCTGCGACAATGAAGCGGTCGTGGCACCTTCTACAGTCGCGGCGTTCAAATCTTCAACTTTACTATAAGGGATTAGTATTCTAAATTTGTGTGCTCAATTTGTAGGCTTCTTTGCCGGCACGTAAAAACCCTAATTATGCAAAGTAGGATTCTTGTGAAGTATCATTCAAGGAAGCAAGGTGGAACGTTTGCTACTGTTTTACACAAAAAAACTAACAATCTTCCCTAGTTATTTCTCGCCATTGGATGCAATTACTTTGATCATGGCCCTTGATCACAATTTCCCTGACCCTTGTTCATTAGTCTCTTGGTCAAAATCTAACGGCTATAAATCGTGACTGACAGCTGGTTTTCATATGTTTTTAGTCCAGGCAAAGAGTCGGCCTACAACCCAGAGTAGTAGATTCTCACAAAAGAGAAATGGAGTAGGGTAACTAATTAACCAACACCTAGAAGAATTATGATACCTTCATCATGATCAGTTTTGATATGGGTATCCAACAAAATCATCCAAAAGCAAAATTAAAACAAACCCAATTAACAAAATTAAGCTCTTGATTACATCCAATATTTAATTTAGAATAAAACCCTCTGTTCACAAATCTTTACAAACACAGAGATTCTATAATTTCAACAAAAAAAAAAAATCTTCATTCAAGCATATATAAAAAAGAAGAAGAAGAAAGAAACAGAGATGGAAATGAGCTTCATCATCTCCGATAAATTACCTTACAAAGTTTATATTTTTTTTCTCTCTCTAAGATTAATAACCAGTACTTCTCTTTGATGAGACAGCATAACTTCTGCTTCTAGGGTAAAAAGAATCAGTCTTTACCTTAATATTGTCATCAAAATCAAGAGCTTTATCTTCATCAATTCTTCCAATCCCAACTGTAAAGCTTCTTGGTAAGGGAGGATTGTTATTCAATGATTTCATCGATTTCGTCGGTTGAATTTCTGCAATATTGATCTTAGTCTTTAGACCTCTTTGAGAAGCAGCTCGAATTAATTCTTTAAAATCTTCATCATTTATGTCACTCATTCTTGATGAACTAGAACTGTAACTTTTGGGTAAGGCACAGGGTGCTGGATAACCCATCATGGTTGTTCCACCAAAAGCAGAAGTTCCAGCACAATCAGTCATGCTTCGAACATATATGTCTCTGGCTTTCAATAGAATTCTGTAGGGAGATTTGATGCACTTGGTCAGCATGCTTTCATTACTTACTTTTCTTCCCATCTTCTTGTTTGTTTAAAGTACTAAGAGAAACAGAGATATTTAGAGAAGGGATTATGGGAAAAAATTTCAAGGTTAAAAAAGGGTTTGGGTTGGTGGGTTTCTTGAGAGAGAGAGAGTGAGAGAAATAAAAATGGAGAGATGGGAAGGTTTTGAAAGGTTTAAATAGAGTTTGGGTTGGTGGGTTTTTTAGAGAGAGAAAGTGAGGAGGAGAGGAGAAAATTTGAGAGAGACGGCAGGGCAAGGGGGATGATGATGATCATAATTGGTTTTGTTTATTTGGTTGTTTGGACCTTTGGAGGTGTTGTAATTAGTTTGTGATGGATTGAATTGATTATATATTTGTATAGTTGTTGTAGTAGTAGTAGTGTATAATATTTGAAGGGTTTGAAGGCAAGTGTGGACTTTTTCAGAAAACGAAGTTGGATTGAAAGTGATGAGGAAAGATGAGAGAGAGAGAGAGATAAGATCAAAGACGTCCGTTCAAAGTTAGGCTGATAGTGAAAACTATTGAGACTTGACCCGCCATATTTTACAAAGACCTGAGCTAGCTCTTATCTCATCTCCTCGCTATTTCCTCGCCGATTTTATTTGGATTGATATCAAATGCATTTGAAAAGATAAGATCATCCACATTGGTTGAGAAAAGTATATTTAGCTTTCCGAAGAAGTAGTTTTGCTAGAATAACACCGGAATTTGACACCAAAAGATTACATCTGCTTTTAAAAAGTGATATGAGGGGCTAAACTAAATAATATTTTTTCAACAAGTGTTATGATTGGTTTCCAATCAATAAAATAAGCAGATGTAATCTTAGATGTCAAAATCTGGTGTCCCTGTAGTAATGCCCATGTCGAAGAATATGGAGATTTTTTTAGCTAAATGCTCACCGCGGTGACAGGTGCAAGCACACCGTTTGTTACTGGGCGGTGTGCAGGGTGCCTGCCCAACATATTTTTTTAATTTTTAAACTTCTTTTTAATCAAAACTTTTTTGTTGGTGGTGTGCAAGGACACCGCTGGCTTTTTTTGTCAATTTTAAAATACCCAATATGTCCCTAATCTTATTTTTTATTATTTATTTGTAATTTTTCAAAATTCGACCGATGCGAACTCCATCCTTAAAGCAAGAATACATTACCACTATTGTGGATACTCTTAAGAGTAGATGGTCAATATAACAATATTATTCTTGTGTGATGATCAAATCTGGTTGATGGCTACACACGGTTTGGTTTGGTTAGAATTTTTAGAAAACTCATAGTTAAACTATTGATATTTTAGGAAGATCAAAACCACACTAAGCTATGATGGATTTTTTATTTTTGTAGGAATCAAAACCAAATTATTAGATTTTCTGTTTTTATGATTTTTTACTGGTGTCCAAGACCAAAGTTCACCCAAACTTAAAAAATGAAAACATGTCATTAGTCAATCAAATATCTATCTAAATTTATAAATTTAAAACATGATAAAAAGTTAAAATCTTAATATTTAGGGAAAATATGAGATCTTCCTTATCAAAAGTTATATCATTAATTTCTAAAACTTTTCACCCCATCCAAGTTTGGGTAGTTTATTTGCAATGAGCCATTTATTTTATTTAGTAATATTAAATCAGATTTTGATTGGGTTACAAGTTTACAAAATAAATTTTTTATAAAGATGATTTATATGGTGAAGAGCTCCTAATCTAGACTTGGCAAACTGACCCGTGATTCACCAACCCTACCCTACCCTAACTCGACTCGTTACTAAACAAGTTAGGGTTGAGCATTCCTGACCCGTTACTCAATAATCTCGTTAGGGTTAGGGTCGACCCTAACTCGATCGTTTTCTTATTTTATATGGCAAAATGTTAAACAAGTCAGCGTTAGGGTTTGAAAAACTGACCCGTTTAATAAACGAGTCAGAGTTAGGGTTGACCAATCTTGACCCGATAACCCGTCAACCCGCCTAGTGTCGAACCTAACCCTTACCTATTGTCAGGTTTATACCTAACCCCATTGGACCATCTCTATGCCGACCCTAATATATTACCATAACACACACAATGGTAATATTAACACGTATATAAATTTATCACCGATTATTTATTTTTTAAAAAAGAGGGAGGTTATTGCACCCCCTCTTAGAACGCCCCCGCCTGTGGGGCCAACATGCGATGTACCTAAGGACTGATTTTTTTAGAGGATGTTCTCCTCACTATTTATATCATCAAATTAAAAAATAAGGTCATTCTAAAACTTCTAAATCCCTCAAATTAATCCTTAAAAATTGATCACCAATATCGTGCCAAAATTTTCATCATAAAATCCAATTGAATGTGAATTGGTTTTGGTTATATAAATGCAAGAGCAAATTGTCTTTAACCCCCCCCAAATGCTAATTGGAAAATCACTTACCCCCCGAAATCTTTCAAAAAATCACTTTTCCCTCCACTGTTATCATTTCCGTCACTTAACCATCCAAATAGTCAACTTCGTGTCATGTGCTGGTCATGTGACGCTAAAAAAGACCAAAATAACCCTTTATGTTAGTAACCTAACCCAAGTGAATATCTTGGGTTAACTGGGACGCGTGCCCTTCATCCAAGATGCCAATTTTTTAACGGCTAAGATTAGAAGAAAGCATACCTAAGGGTTTAATGTAGCGTGAATTTTCAGAGAACGATGACATGTTATTAAAGCTCCAAGATTAATTAAAGGGCTCCAAGATTCATCAGATCAGTGTTCCTTGTGGGAATTGGGGTTTTTTTGTTTCAAATCCATCAACATAAATTATGTATTCAACCCATCTATTAAAGAATGGCTTTGAGGAAAGATCTTCACCGGCGAACAAATTTTTCAAACCTATATATCGGAGATGAAACTTCAAAAGCCTGTACATTTTGGAAGAAATTCCAGCCTTCAATCTTCGAATTTCACCTTCAACCTTCAACCTTTAAATTTCACATTCAACCTTCGAAATTCTAGCCTTCAACCTTCGAATTTCACCTTCAACCTTTAACCTTCAAATTTCACGTTCAACCTTCGAAATTCCAGCCTTCAACCTTCGAATTTCGCCTTCAACCTTCAAATTTTACCTTCAACCTTCGAAATTCTAGCCTTCAACCTTCGAATTTCACCTTCAACATTCAAATTTCATCTTCAACCTCTTCTCCCACTATCTTCTTAAGATCTGTTTAGGTCGGGGCGTTGGTTTTATAGGTGAAATCAAAGTATTGGGGGTTTGTATTCGTAAGAATGCTCAAAATCAGTTCTTAGTTGTTGATGTTTGTCAATGGTGAGAAAATTTGGTGAGAAAATAGATTTTTATTTTCTAAACAATAAAATTAAAAATCTGTTTGGAAGGAGACGAATCTGATTTGGGAGCATTTTTGTGCCGTCGATGGTCTGAATACTTCGCTGGAAACCGAGAGAGAAAGGGAGGGAGAGAAGGAGGGGCAGATCGGGTTAGAGAAAGAGGGAGAAGAGGGGAAGATCTAGTTAGATGAGAGAGACGAGAGAGAGAGGGTTAGAGAAGATTCAGCCTCTGCAAATTGACGAGCAGCAGCAGTATCCATGGCTACTTCTAGGGCTTCTTCGAAGAGAGAGAGAGAGAGAGAGAGAGAGAGAGAGAGAGAAGGGAGAGGATATGAGATCTGTGGAAAGAATAGAGAGAGATGAGAGAGGAAGATGAAAGAACCAGCTGGTTCCGTGGTGAAGGAAGAAGCGACAAAAAGTTGACCATCTCGGGCATTGGTTAGGGGTCGGACGGATGATGCCACGTTTTAAATTAACCCAAGGTTTTGGGTTGGGTTGGGTTACTGAAATGGGAGGGTATATTGGTCTTTTTTAGCATCACATGACCGGCACATGACACGAAGTTGAGTATTTGGATGGTCAAGTGACGGAAATGATAACAGTGGGGGGAAAAGTAATTTTTTGAAAGATTTAGGGGGGTAAGTGATTTTTCAATTAGAATTTGAGGGGGTAAAGACAATTTTCTCTAAATGCAATCATTACACCAATTTATAGTGAGCTCCAAATAAATTTGGTGAAATATATTCTGAACATATAAATGTAGTCATTTTTATAACTACAAATATATATTCACACCATATTTCACCAAATTAATATGAGGAACATTACAATTTAGCGTGATATTGAATTTTTAGGTTTACAATTAAATCATATGCAATAGAAATTTAGGATGTAAATTTCTGCAAAAATTTTCTTAAAACCAATTAAGCACACCTGATCTTATCAACCATCGTGTAAAGTAAGTGCAAAAAAATAGTAGTCTGAAAGTTATTGTCTGCAACAAACTAAGAACTAAATCCTGTGGGTAAGGCCTAGCTATCAAGTCAAATTGGTCACTTAGAAGTATGTGCCAGGTCGAATATTTGACACAACACAATCATCAACAGGGAACATTTATCAGTGACCCTCGGTGGGATCTTATCTATTTTTAAATATGAGTCCGGATATATGTATAGGCTTAAATGTACAGGTTAGATGTACAGCCTCTTGTGGGGCCCACATGAGGCTGATCTAAAGGCGGAGATTTTGTTAAAATGTTTTTCTCATCATGTAGATCATCTTTACCAAAAATCAGTCAATTCTAAAACTTCTAGCCCCACTAAAAGTTGTCTTAGTTTCTCATCGTTCATTTCTCACCGTAAATTTTTAATTAAATTCCGATCAACTTTTGGTGGGGCTAAAAGTTTTAGAATTGACTGATTTTTAGTGAAGATGATCTACATGATGAGAAGAAAATTTTAACAAAACTTTGGCCTTTAGATCAGCTTCATGTGGGCCCTACAAGAGGCTGTACATCTAACCTGTACATATATCCGGACTCTTTTAATATCTTGTAAAACAGCGATCTGACGTGTTACTTTTAATTCAACTTCTCCTTCCCGTTCAAACTCTGTATCAATCACACCCATAGTTTTTCAAATTCAGCCCTACTTCATTTTAACTACACTAATAACAAAACTATCTATTAATTAAAAAAACAACATCATCATCATCATCTGATTAGAGAAGTACTTATCTTATCGGAGAGATATCAGTTTGGAGATAATTTTTTTTTCTATTAATAGAAAATTTATTATTTTATACATGTGATATCTTAAGATTTGGTTTACGTATTCTTCACGTTTTCTTCAATAGTGTGTTTGGATGCATAATTCATATTTTCTAAGGGAAACATGATTCTTTGAAAACATGAATCCCTAGAAACATGTATTCTTTAGTTTGTTTGGCAACCATAAAAGAATCTATGGATTCATAAATCCTTTGGTTTGTTTGGCTATCATTTAAAATCCAAGAAAAATATCTATTTTGTTGTTTTAATTTTGTAGGGTATAATCTGCATTGAGTTGGATGAATACATAGTGAATCCTTAGTTTAGAATTCCGACAAATTCTAAAGGGGGAGGTGGGATTCCAAAGTAGGGATTTGCTGGAAAACATGTTTACCTGAAAAATAAGTTTCTAGGGATTCTTGGCAGCCAAATAGACCAGGGAAATATGAATCTCTAGTCCCCACTGAATCCTTACCTTGGAATCCCCCTCCAAACAAACCATAAATTTACCATATAAACGAACCTAAAAATAGGATAGGTAACTAAGTCGATTTAGTCAAATACGTAATCCGGAGTCTACATAGAGATGGTTTAAAGACTATTTTTCAACGAGAGATTCTCCTAACCGTATTAATTTACAACTTATAAAATCACAAGAATCTAATACATAGAGATGATTTAAGGGTTATTTCTCAGCAAATTAATCCCTACTTATAAAATCATAAAGATCTAAAACTTCTAACTCCACCAAATGTTGGTTGAAAATTAAAGATATTTATGGATATAGCTTATAAACCATCACACTTTTGAAGAGATTAGAAGTTTTAAGTAAGTGCTTGCTAAATTACCTAGTAAAGTATGATGCTTGTTTATCCCTTGTTTGATGTACTATAAGTTTATTGAAAGAAAGTCTAATTTGTATTTCACGAATGTAGCATTCGTCATCCAACAAATTTTTTTTTAAAGAGGCAAGCTAGTTTTTGTGAGATCAATAATTTAATGCTAAGAAAAATTGAATTTAAGTCTAAACTGTCAACATATATTATACATCATATATGGTAGCTGGCATATGCTTCGTCATCTAACATATAATTAACAACATATGTGGAATGGTAACCCACTTATAATTATGATAAAATAACAATAATAGAAAAGATTATGAAAATGTTAACTTGGTAGGAGGGATGTTGATTGCTAATTTAAAATAGACTCAATATTAACATGATTTGATTTAATTTTGTTTTTCATAAATTTAAAACTTTGAACGACTAGTTATTACATATTATTTTTATCTTATTAGATTTTTCATATAATTAAGAATACAGGAGATTAATCTCTCTTATGACTAGATTGGCGGTTTCTTGGGTCAACATGATCAAAAATAATAATTATACTGTATTATTAGCCAAAATAGTTCTTAAGATTAGTTTTCAAAGATAATTAAATGAAGAACAATATATAACCGTCACGAAAAAAATAAATAAATAAATAAATAAATAAATAGAGACAATGCAAAGATTACACAATTTTGCAAAGAAAACAAAGTTTTGAGTTGTGGGTACGTATCTAGCAAACCATCAAAAATCTACGTTCGTCATGGACTGGACCACCATTCGGTGGCCACAAAGATCTAGGTAGGTCTTTTTATTTTTATTTTTAATCTAAGTCTATTTCTACCCGATTTTTTAAGAAGTTCACTGACCAAATGTTAAAAGCATAAATAGCATGGTTGGTCCACAATTAGAAAAATCGTCCAAATCACTTGTGGGAGGGAAATAGGTGTGGGTCTGATTAAAAATAAATAAATAGTGAATGGGTCCCATTTGCCACATAAACTTGTGGCATGGCAAACTATCCCTCCAAAAAAACTTTTTACTATTTTTTTTTTGGTATCAATTCAAAATCTATGATTCTTATAATTTTTTTCAAGAAGGACTCGGCAATCTCAAAACATGTATCGACTGATTCAACCCTAACTTGATGTTATATGGTATTTCTGTTCATGCATTTTTGACATAATTAAATTTGATTCACTCAATCAAAGTGAATTAATTTATGTATTTGTCGCTATATATTTAGCCACGTTAGATTTTGTAGTCTAGTTTTTTTTTTTTGAGAAATGTTAGATTATGTAATCATCCGTTTTAAATTTTTCATATCTTAATTAAAAGTCAAATTAGTAGTAGTTTCTAAGACCCAAACAAATTGGTCAAAAGTTCACAGACAACACGTGAAGTTTAAGTTTTAATTAATTATTTGGATGATAACGTAATAACAGTGATCGAAAGCACTTCTAATTTACTAAGTTTACGTACGTTTAAGTTTAACTTTTTTGGATTTTAACTATTTTTTTTATTTATTTTACGACTGTACAAAAATCGTTATTATAAATAAAGAGAAGTTATAATTACGAACAAAGAGAAACCACTAACATCCATGAACAAACGATGGAGGACTCCCGTACATATTAAATGAATCAAACTTAATGGCAAAGCACGACAAAAAAAGATTTGAAGCAAAGAGCTATGGGAGGACTACACAACCTCCCAAAAATTAAAATAACGACGTTGATGTGCTGTGAGCTGTAATTTTCTTTTTGCCATACTGTTTAAGTAAAATAATTAACACATATATGAAGGACTTTGAAGCTTTATGATCTATACTGGTTGACTCATTAGGTATATATATACTTTTATTTCACATTTTAAGTTAATATAGTGATATACCCGAGTGTTGTACATGTGCTTGACCAAGTTACATTATGTTTGCTAAATAACGCTAAAGATTTAACCTCGATATTGATGATTTTACCCCGAGTAGAAATATATATATATTTGACAAATTGAAATATTTTTCTTATATAAAAAAAAGACTATGTAAAATTCTATTTTTAAAAAACTAACCTCTGACTTTAATTAGCTAGGAAAAACCCAAGTTATTTCAACAAAAAAAAAATACATGTACTTGAGATCATGTATAAATATTTTACAAACATCCATCCATGCGGTGTGGTAGTTCCATCAATATTCCATGGTTGCGATCGACATTATGAGTCATGCAAACGTTGTTTGAAACCTACGCCACGTTTGATTTGTTTAACGTATGTATTATCTATGAATTTATGTGGGACCCACAACCTTATCACATGAGATCATTCGCTACTTGGTGAGTTGAATTTGGGGGTTCATATTAATATATATATATATATTATATGTAAGAATACTTGGTGAGAGAAGAGAACAAATTAAATTAACTTTCTTGGTTGGTGATGATGATGATGAGGTGGCAAGGAAGACTAAATAAATAACAACGACAACAAAAATAAATAAAATTGGTCATATTCTAAATATTCAATAATTAAGCACACTTTAAAGATGGAAAACAAAGCTAGGGCACGTTGTTTCTTTGGCAGTTCTCTTTATATAAACCGTCCGTTCCGTCCCTAGTCCCCACCATAACTACTAAATCCAAACAAGAATTTGGTACCAACAAAACCGCGTACGGACGGGTCTTCGGTCAAGATCGTGTGCCGGCTTACATGGGCTATTATTACGGTTCCTGTTCCTGTTCCGCCTGCTGCATGTAGGGGCGTCAATGGGTACCAAAATACTCGGAATCGAACCGGTATCGGAACCATTTTTTGCGGTTCTGGGACCTCATTTTGTGGATCCGATAAATTTCAGATCCATTTCGGATCTACCCGTTTTGAATCCTTTTAATTTCGGATCCATTTTGGATCCACCCAAGGTTCCGTATAAATTTTATAATTTTTTAGTTTAATTTACTATTATACAACAATTTTTAATTTTTTAAACTTATTTTTAATTAAAAAAATAACCTAATGACTATTATATAACAAATTTTATAATAAAATAAATTTTATAATTGAATAGAATATAAAAATAAAAAATACAAATAGGTTTTATGTGAAAATAGAAAAACAATAATTAAAAAACGGGTATCGGATACCCGCGTATCCTAGCGGTACCAGATCCAGAACCACCAATTGAGGTTCTAGAACCGGAACCGCTTCATATTAACGGGACCGAATCTGGAACCTTTAGGTTCCGATCCGGAACAGTCCCGTTGACACCCTAGCTGCATATGCATCTCTAAGCTCAGCTCAGCTGAACCATAATGGCTAAGTAGTGCCACACTTACCGCACAATTTACAAGATTTTCATCCTATGAGTACGTGAATTTACTGCACAATCTATAAGATTTTCATCTTATGAGTACGTGGACAATGGAGACAACTTCGAATTTTTAAAAAAGATTACTTTTAGGAAGCAATTCAAATCTAGAGAGAAAAAAAATTATACACATGTTTTGGGAGATAAAAATTCTACATATTGTGCTAGACGTTTAACATCTTCCAATGGCCAAATACTAAGACTATTCATTAGCAGCCACTGCCAACAGATTCAATATTTGGTCATTGAGGGACCTACGTACGGAATGACCACCACGTGGTGTTGAAGGGAACCCTGAAGTGGGATAACTACCCAACTCCGAGGAGTATATGTAGAATATTATGTAGTAGTACGAGACTAGCAGTAGTTGTTAAAAGAAGTAAACGGTGGGCGTCAAGCTAGCTAGTTGGAGAATCAATTTCGTGTGCGGTCGATCATTGGATTTGTTTAGAATTAGGGCGTCGGTGTGGTTTAGACTTTAGAGAGAGACCAAAATTTCTCTCCATATATTTAATCCCCACAAAATAGACTTTTTATCTAACCGACTATATGTATATCCGAGTGAGTGTGAGAAACCTTCGGCAATTAAGAGAAAATAGCTTATGCGCTTCCCCTTTCTTACTTTCTATTATAATTTCAGCACCAAGAAATTTCTTTTAAACACTAAATATGAGGTAGATTTTAGCTTTTACATAATACTTTTCCCACGCACTCTACGAAGGGAAATCTATATATATTATCTATTATCTATACTATATTACTATAGTTGAAGCGTCTGACATAGTGGCTTCTATCATCCACGTGACACTCTATTCTTTCAGAGTGCCACATCACAATAAGTATGACAACTCACATATATTTAATAATCATATTAATTACTCATTTTTAATTAACATATTAATTTGTAACATTTTAATTGTTTATGGTATGGATTACCCTATTAATTATTCAATTCAATTGAGAGAGAGAAACATATGAAGTAATGAATATAGTATATATATATATATCTACCTATTTATAACGTCCCTTAGCCCCGCTCTCTTCTCATCCATTTATATTTATAATTATCTCCAACAATTAATGAATATAATCAAGGGCAAAGGAGCTTATAATTCCACTCCTTTGAAAAACTAGAGAGAATGGGAGCTGGTCCAAAATAATTGAGTAAAAGGACCAGTCCCCTCATTTTTTTCAATTATGCCCCTATATTTCCATGCCCTAAGTTAGTACCCAAAACCATACTGGTGGCACCCGACCCATCCCATTGTCTTCTTTTCTTTCTCTCTCTACCCTCTCCACTACACCACCAGACACGAAGACCTCTGGCACCGTGTAAATCAGATATCTCATAGGCAACTTATTCTATCTCATAATTGCATTCCTTATGCAATAGATTATTGCATATGAAATCATATGCAATTTATTATGTCACATAATATCATTCCTTATGCAATAAATAGTTGCATATGAAATTATAGATTCCGTTTAAAATTTAGTCCGATTTTCACCTCCGAAGTTGGACTCCGGTGATGACTTTGTTGCTTCCTTTTGTGAATTGAACTGCTAGGGTTTTGAGAGAGACAACGAGGAGAAGAAGATAATATCCGTACTAGAGAGCACACCACTGATCTCCTCCTCTGATGAGCAGATCTAGAGAACAATTCCACATTTTTGATCTGTTCATCGTCAATCTGCTCTTTTCTTTTTTTTTTCCTTCATCTAGCTACCCCTCAACTCCAACACTAGAAATGAAGACTTCCTCTCTCTACCCCCTCCACTCCATCGGAAAAGGAGATCGGAGTCCAAGTTTAGACGTGAAGATCAGGCTAGGTTTTAAATAAAATCTATAATTCCATATGCAACTATATATTGCATAAGAAATTATATTATAGGACATGGGTTTCATGTTTTGGGTTTCACGTGGGTCGAATTTGGTTTGGGGGTGAGGAGTAGAATTGGTAGAATTTAAGAGACCAGCCTATTTACTGAATTATTTTGGGTTGGCCCCCATTCGGTGGAGTTTTTGAAAGGTGTGGAATTTTAACCTCCTTTCTCCTATAATCAACCACATTCCTAAATCACTCAAACAATCACCCTACAAATATTTTTTTTCCATAATTAATTTCTCTTATATGTAACGGTAATTTAAATAAAAGCACTTTAATTTCTTCTCAAATCACCAGATTCATATATGCTATAAGAGACCAGTATTTCTGATGAAGTAATCATTGCAGGAAATTACATGATCGCAGAAAATTAAACGTAAATTGTAAATCGCATAGGAGGTGAATACCCGTTATTCACTTTCATCATCATCAGGTCAATCTACTACTTTTTTTTTGTAGTTGATTGTATTTTGTTTAATTTTAAATTTAGAGCTTTTAATTAGTTTTATGCAGCTTTAATTCACTCAACCCATCTTTTGGATCATATTTCATCTACCTAAAATCAGGGGAAGATTTTAAAACCTATATGATTGATCCAATTGACAATAATGGCAACTTTGAAACTAAACTTGAAGAAGTTGTGGGCAAAAGAAGTGCAGTGGTCAAGCAAATTAATTGACGTTATGATCGAGAAAAAATAAAAAGTATTCCAGTGTTAAGTATTTAATTATATGAGTTTGTTGTCCAGTTATAACATTATTGCAAAGATCTTTTATATTATTTAGTATATGTTTTACGATATTCTCTTCGTATAAAAAATTTAAAGAGGTTAGTCAAATGATAATTATATCTGAAAATGTAACTTGATTTTAAACTTTTTTCCGACTTTAATTCTTTTAAGTAAACAAGTATATCACTGTTATTAGTACCTTAAATAAATAAATACTACATATATAAGATAGAAATTCATAGGAAAATATCATAAGAAAAAAATTATACAAAAAAATCCGTGCAAAGCAAAAAATGGTTACTCTCTCAAACTAATTTAAATTGAATTATAATACTAATTTTTTGTAAAGATGTTTTAGTAGAGAATCAACCTATTAATCTTTTCAAATGTCTTTCTTAAATTTATTTTTCTTTTCGTAGATGCTCTTTAACATTTTTTTTTTAAAATTCATCCCGTGCTTTAGCATGGGCTTTCAAGACTTGTAATATACTATAAGAGAAGCCTTGGGTTAATAAAACTCTCTCTCTTAGGTATATGTTAAAAAAACCTACATTACAAATATGGCCCAATCTATTATCTATTATTGAGCTAATAAAACCCTCTCTCTTAGGTGTGGGTTAAAAAAACCTACATTTTAAATATATGACCCAATCTATTATATAATATACTATAGGAGAAGCCTTTTTCAAATTCTAAAACAACTAAAATTTTTAATTATCTAATAAAAAATATATTTTTTTTAAAGAAGCCCCTGTGCCTTGCACGGGATATGGGGGTAGTTATAATATACTATAAGCCTTTTTCTACCACATGTCTCTCTCCTTATTATTCTCCTTAAATCATACCATGTGTCACTCTCTAAAAATTCTCTTTTTAAAAATTTATAGTAACTATAATCCTAAAGCAACTAAACTTTCTAATTATAATAAATCTCTTTCTCTTTAAAAATTATCTCCTTAAAAATTTATAGTAATTAAAATTCTAAAGCAACTAAACTTTTTAATTATTTTTTAAAAGAATTAATTTTTTTGAAAAAATCTTCGTGCATTGCACGGGGTATTTAGGCTAGTAGTATACTATAGGAGAAGCCTTGGATTAACAAAACCCTCTCTTAGGTGTGGGTTAAAAAACCTACATCTATACTATATTACTATATTGCTATAGCTGAAGCGTCTGACGTGGCATCACTACAAAAATATTGACTTTTAGGGACGGTTTAAAATCGTCCCAAATACCCGTAAACCGTCCCGAATAGGTATTAGGGACGATTTTGCAACCGTGGACGACCAAGGCATCGTAGATAGTATTGGGGACGGTCTATGCGACGGTTTCTTGGTAGTCCTTAATGCCCAACTTATTTGCGACGGTTGTAACCGTCCCTAAAAAAGGTTAATTCATTAGCCGTTTTCAGCTATTTGGGACGCTGTTCAACCGTCCCTAATAGTTAGGGACACATTCAAGAATATTAATACCTACACTTACTGGGGACGGTTGGGTCCGTCCCTAATAGTTTTTTTTTTTAGCATCGGTTCACCTGTCATTGCAATTATCTATTCTTCACACTTATTTTCATGGTACCTGTTCACCTATCATTATATTTATTCATTCTTCATAGTACCTGTTCACAAGACCAAAATAACATCCACATTCACAAGTCGAAAATAATATCCACTTATATTAAACATTCATAAGTCCAAAATAACATCCATTTATATTCCACATTCACAAGTTTAAGATAATATCCCCTTGCATTCTATTCAAAATCCAAAATAACAAGTCCACATCAATTTACTAACCCAAAATAAGATGAATGTGCATTCACAAGTTAAACTTCCATTTCGCTATCTAAATGCATATCTTAGATTAATAAACCAAAAAATATGAAGTTTTACTGTAGCAAACTCGAGCTCCCATAAATAGTCTCCACCTTTCCCTTGAACTCATGTGCAAAACTCCCATCTATCTACAACTTTCTTCTTACATATATCCCTGCAAATGCAATAATCTATTTTAATAATAGAAATAATATTTTAATAGAAAAGAGTGTTCCACATGCATGTTCCTATCCACGTGGCACTCTATTCTCTCAGAGTGCCACATTAAAAGAAGTATGCCAACTCACAAAAAGTTATATCTATCTAATAGTTTTTAAAAATTGAATGCAATTTCTGCATGGTTTTTATGACCATATTAGAATCCAATATCCAATTAATGGTCATTATTCTCTATTTAATTACCATAAATATTTTTTTTGATAGGAAATTACCTTTGATAGATATTTATTTATAATAGTTTCTAAAAATTGAATGCAATTTGTGCATGATTTTTATGACCATATTAGAATCCAATTAATGATCATTATTCTCTATATAATTACCATAAATACTTTTTGATAGGAAATTACCTCATATAATTACTACATCAATTTAGTACCTCAATTGTCGTAATTTATTAAGAATATAATTTCCTTAAAATGGTAATAGTTGTTAGAGCATAAAATTAGTGCATGAATAAAACTTGCAAATTTAATGTAGTAATAAATTTAAAAATATTTGAAATGAAATATTTTTTCTAATAATTACTTAGATATAGGTTATAAACTTTCTAAAAGTAATAAACATCTATTTAATTAGAAATATGTTGTAAAGTTTCTAAAATCAATAAGAATCCAAAAGGAAACAATAATGTAAGATCCTTATTTTTTCTTTTTAATACAATCAATAATAAATTAAAATCAGCTTTAATTACTATTAAATTATTTATACATAGAAATGTCTCAAAACCAATCCAACGTATTTTTTCCTAATACATTATCTCTCTATAGATCAATTTTATTTATTTTTATGAAAACTTCTCATATGAAGAAGATGATTCGTTTTATACTAACAACATCATCTGCAAGCTTTATTCTTTATATATTTTTGTAAAAAATTCTATGTTAGTATGTTATGATTCTAATCATTCATTTTGTTCATGTATAGGTTCAAGAGAGCTGTGAGGTGGACATAAAATAGCTCCTATAACAAATCGATACTACAACATATATACAGTAGGTTTCTTCACTTTATATTGTCATCTCATGATGCACGGTCCTCTATTATGGTTAAATCTGTATATATTATTCATTACAGAATAGAAGAGTATTTGTGACGGCAAATGGAACCGTAGCAGTTGATCCCCTTTTTGTGACGGATGTTGCATCGCTAATTTTGTATCTTTTTTTATGCTCTTCAAATGCATTTGCTACGGCCCAGCTGTCACAAAAGGTCTATTTTTATTAAAAAACTGGTTTGTTTGCTACGGCCAAGGCGTCACAAATAGACCTTTTTTTTATTTTTATTTTTACCGTGTCTTTTGTTTGCTTTCTTTCCAGGCTTTTTGCCTTTTACATATTAACCTATTCAAAGAATTTTCCACACATTCCATCTTCATCCAAGCAAATATCATTTTCCATTCATATATTCAACCATTCAAACTCAAAAACTATCGTCCATTTCATATAATCCATGCATGAAATGCACATTTTGACCTGTTCACATAAAAACTATCACCATTTCATATAATATATCCAGGCTTGTAGCCTTTTACATTCCTATTGACCTATTCACATAATAAAACACATTCCATCTTCATCCAAACATATCATTTTCCATTCATATATTCAACCATTCAAATACAAAAACTATCATCCATTTCATATAATCCATGCATGCACATTCACAATTCCATATCCATTTCAAGATCAAGCTTCATAATTTCAAAACCTACTTATAAGTTTTTCTAAAAGAGTTCAATAGTTTTACTTACAACTTCCCAACAAAATTTGACCCAAAATGAGCTCCTAACTTCGATCACGACTTGTGCTTCAATCCAAAATGAGCTTTCCAAGCATGCTCTTCCTTTTCATCCAAACCGTGCCTCACAACAAATGACCAAAAATAAAAGAGGTATAGAGTATTAGAGATGTGTATAATAAAAAAAGTTGTATTAGAGATGTGTATAATAAAAAAAGTTGGAGGAGATTACTAATTAACATTGAAAAGGTTACAAAGTAACACAAGGATACCTCCTCTAACATTTTATAAACATAAGGAAGGAGCTCATACAAATGAATACTCAACATATACTAGCAGCAGTAGAAAATTGTCTATCCACACATATTAAGACCTTCTTGGGTATTCAAAGAAAGATACCAATGTTACCTATATATTTCACACATTAAGACCCTCTTGGTGTAATCGAAAATAACAAGTTGTAAGAATATAAACAATTGCATATTGTCTATCCACAAAAATGACAACCAAAAAGTCATTTTCAACTATAATAGAATACATCAACCCAATATTATTACATAAACCATCCTAATATTAAGCTGCAATATCTCAGTATTCTTTCTAAAAATCAAACTACAATAAGTTTATAACCCATTAAACATATATGTTTTCTTTCAAACCATCATGGTATAGTAAGCTAGCGAATTATGTCTCACAATATTGCCTACAAATGCATTGCACGAGAAGTGAAGTACTAAAAGCAAAGTTTTTAGTTGTCATATAAATTTAAAATGTCAAAGTACTTTATGAGTGTGAGATGTGAGACTATAAAATCTTACCGTGCATCCCATAGCTGCCTAATGCTAGTCCAAAGGCATTGGTGAACCATCCTACACAAACATAAAAACTTAGACAAGTAACGCTTGTCTGAAGGCATCGATAACCAAACTTAATCAGTTAAAATATACATACCTGGTCAGAGTTGAATTGTACAACGTAACTCATCATTAACTTCATACTTTTTTACATTTGTTCCTGATTTTTTTGCATCTGTTATTGCCTCTTCAACATGTCCTTTTGATGTTTTCGTATATCTTCACGTTCCTTCAGCAAATCTTCATTTTGCTAGCGCAATACTGAGACTTGTTCCCTCATCATTATCTTGGCTGGCATAACTCTTAGAATCTCTCCTAACTTTTTTACTTTTCCCCCCAATGCCAACACCACGGTACCTCCCCGATTTCTCAGGTCCCATAACGTGGGAGTAGGGCTGCACACGGTTCGATTTGGTTGGATTTTTTGTCAAACCTATAGCCAAACCATTATTTAATTTAGGAGGAACCAAACCATACCAAACATGATAGTTTTTTTTTAGAACCAAAACCACACCATCGGTTTTTTAGATTTTTTAGGTTTTTCAGTTTTTTTCAAATTTTGGATTTTTTTAGGGGTTTTCGGTTTTTTTAACGGACAAATCATTCAAAACTAAAGTTTAACAAAATTAAAAAAAATTAACATATGACATTTATCAATTGATCATTTAAACTTAAACTAAAACATGTCATAATTAGAGCACTTGTATTATAAAAAATTAAAGTTCGTTCAAACTTAAAAAATGAAAAACTGATAATATCTAAATATTTATTTAAATCTAAACACATGAAAAAGAATGTCCAAGTGTTCAACCATCTTAAGTAATTATTAATTCTCTCTCTTTTTTGTGAAAATTATTAAATTTAATATGAGAAGATCATCCTTACCAAAAATCATATCAATCAAAAATAATTATAAGGTAATTTATAGGCCTTCTATTTTAATTATTACTTTTAAATTAAATTTTGATAGGGTTAAAAATTTTGGTACGATATGCTTAGGGACGAAGTCATAAATTTTTTTAAGGAGAAAATCACAAAGCACAACAGATTTCTTTGGTGTGCCTAAAAGCTTGTGGGGTACGTGTTAAGAAATGAGTTGGTCAAATTCTAATTTTACAAAAAACTAAGGTACAATATACTAAAATCTTAATAATTGGTAGAGCACTCAATTTCTTCATAGGTATTAGATGCTGGAGTTTAAATTTTTTTGGGTGGGGCACTCCCCAACAACATGCAAGATAGCTCGTCTCCGAATATAATTTAATTATTTTTTATGAAGATACATGGTAAAGTTTGTGAAGAGTTCATCTTCATATCTTAGATATCTCTATATGGATCCCAACATATTTTCTATAGCAACATAGTGGCGATTTTAATCATGGTATATCCACAATTGAATTTTTTCACTAAAATGCACGTCAAATCTGAATGTAAAATTCACTAAGAATTCAAAAACTGTAAAACCTAAACATTCAACCACAAATATAAAGATAATGCTCTTAAATAGCATCATTGTTTACCAAATTTCAACCAAAAACAAAGAGAAGAAACAGATCGATCAAAGAATCAAGAACAACATCAAATCGACGATTAAAAATGCGAGGTTTAAGTTGAAAAGTACCCGAAATTAAGGATTGAAGAAGCTGCATTCAGTATCTGGAGTTGTAGTTAGATGGACCTAAACCATAAGAAATTGAAGCCATAATTAAACGCACATCAAGGGAGAGAATGACAGAGAGAGAGAGAGAGAGAGAGAGGGAGAGAACCAGAGAGACATATCGAAGCCTTACCTGCAGATCCAGAGCTCTTTTCCTCACGAGAGATCGAGAATGGCACAGAGAGGGTGAGACCGAGAGAGAGAGAGAGAGAGAGAGAGAGAGAGAGAGAGAGAGAGAACCAGAGAGGGTGAGACCGAGAGAGGGGGAGATAACCAGAAAGAGAGAGAGGGAGAAAACCAGAGACCGAGAACGACAGAGAGGTTTTTCTTTCTTCTTTTGAGATCCAACTTTTAAGGCTTTTGGGATGGACCCCAGTTACCGGCCACGACCAAACTACTAAACTTCGTAGCATTTGAGCACTCATTTCCTACGGACTACCCGGTCGTCGCTACAGGCCTTTCGATCTAAAAGAAAAATGCAATAGGTGGAACCTTATTTGCGACGCCACAGGGCGTGGCAAAAGAGTAAAAAATCCATAGCAAATAACTGGCTTTTGCTACGACAGTTATAAAGCCGTAGCAAATGACCCCGTATTTGCTACGATTTTCATAAGCCATCACAAATACCCGTAACAAAAGCCTGTTATTTTTGTAGTGTATTATTATTATTATTACTATTATATTTTTTGTTATGGGTATAACTTTATCTAATTTGATTTTTGTTTTGCCTCCGGTGCTATATATATAACTCTCAAAATTAATAAGTGCATGGTTTTTTTTCTTTTCAATTTTTTTCAATGTGTTTTTAATTTGATAAGATTATAAGTATTTTTATATCTTCATCAATTCATAAGGCTCAAAACCTTGGGTGAATCAGTTGTAAGAATGTTTGGTTTGGGATTTTTTTAAAATTTTTTTTCTCTCTCACTATTTCTCTTTGATCTTATATTATTTTTTAGGTTGAGAAAAGATAAAAATCATAATTAATAACGGTGCTTCATATGCCATGCATACTTTTTTTTTCCTTTAATCAAAAATTAAAATGTTGAGCATAAATTCTTAATGCTAAATAAGAATAAATTAATTAAAACAATGTATACTATTGTTTAGAACTTTGGAGTAAAGCTACTACTTCATGGTGAAGGCTTTAGTTGATTTTGAAATAAGTCATATATAATCAAATTAAAGCTCATGACAAAAAAGAATTGGATGAGCAACATGCCTTAGTGTTTTAAATCTAATAGATGATAAGTACTATGTAATGTGCCTCCATTTAATTTCATTATTTTTAATTTTAAGATGTCTTCAATTTTACTTATTTTCATGGTTATTATATTCTTATTCTTTTTTTTTTTCTCTATTTTCATCAAGAGTTTATGTATGTCTGGTATTTTATTGAACGCATACTAAAAATGAATTATCATTTTTTTTAATTTTATATTTTTATTCAATTATGAAATACTCATAATTTTGTTTGTTCTTCTTTTTGTAGATGAGAGTTATGTTGAAACCAATATTCTTACTTTGTAATCTCAAATACTACAATAGTGTATATGTTGGATTCAAATATGTGCAATTATAATTTGGGGCAACGTAAGGTTATCTATATGGAGATGATTTGAGGTTTAATTTTTGGCAATGATGTTCTCCTAACTATGTATTCATCATATTTAAAAATCAGCTCATTACAGAACTTCTAACCCATCAAAAGTTCATTAAAAATCAATAGTTAAGAAAGAAGCCTAAAATTTGCATATAATTTAAGGGCTAATTTCATGGAGTTATAAGTTTCAGAATGGATTGACTTTGAATATGATGATTATATGGTGAAAAAAATATTACCACTAAAAAATAGTACTTAAAGTATTTCCATGTGGGCCCCGTAAAATATTTTGTATAATAGTAGCGAAAAAAAGTAATGGTGCAATACCCCAATTCTCTCTCTCTATATATATGTATTATTTTTCTTAAAAAAAAATAATCAATATTTTCTATATAAACTACAATATAGCGGATAAAATATTATCTTAAGAATCATTTTTAAAACTTTAGTTAGGCTCTCTTTTTAATTTTATTTAATTTATCTTCATAAATTGGTTAAACAAATAAATTTATTTATCCCTAATTTTTGTAAAATCGTATATCTAAGAAAACATTGATTTTACAAGAAAGATGGCCAGTTCTTCAAATTAAAGTGTGTTCTTTGTTCAATTTTGTGGAATGACTTCTTCTTCTAAAAAAAATTTACTTAGGCAAAAATAAGATACATAAATTTAAAACTAATTATTTATTAACATAATTCTTAAAAATTATTTCAATATAAGATTAACTTATGTAAATAATTTCTCATTATAGAGGTTGTTCAATTATGAAATTAGTCTCTCTCTAATATATATCTTACTGTTTTAAATATTACGATACGATGATTCTATTTCATAGTTTACGATTCATTGAAACAAATTTATCATACATACCTTACTAATAGATATATAAAAATAAAAAAAAATTAAAATGCCCGTGCTTTGCACTGGCTATAAAACTAGTTATAAACATATGACCCAATCTATTATCTATTATTGGGTTAACAAAACTCTCTCTCTTAGATGTGGGTTAAAAAAACCTACATTATAAACATATGGCCCAATCTAATAAAACAACTAAATTTTCTAATTATCTAATAAAAAAATTCAATTTTTTTTTCAAAAGAAGCCCCTGTGTCTTGTACGAGATATAGGGGCTAGTATATATATTATAATTGAGGACTTAGTTTTAAAAACCCTATCTCGTAAGGGTGGTTTAAAAAAGTCTTCATTATAAACAACTAACCTAATATATTAAAAAAAATAGATATTTTCACCCAATTTTTTTTATAAACCCTCTCTCCTAGGCATGGGTTAAAAAACCTACATTATAAACATATATATATATATATATATATAAAGGAATATTTTCACTACAATGAAAAATATCGATCATAACTTAATTAGATCTTTCCCATATGTTCGTGTACTCTTTTTCTTTTAACTTTGAACGAATTTGGTAAAAAAACCTCATTAACTAGTATAATCTCTACCTCTCCAAAATTGTAATCTTTTCTACTTTTCTATCTCCTCCAATTGATATTTTCACCCAATTTTTATAGATATTTTTTCCACCCAAATTTTATAGGTATAATCTCAAACTCTCCAAAATTGTAACCTTTTCTACTTTTCTCTATACCTCTCCAAAAAACATTTATAGATATTTTTTAAATTTTTTTTCCTAATTTTTTTATTTTTTGAAGCACCCATCTTTCTGAATTAACAATGAAATTGATAAAAAGATCTTATTGACCCACAATAAAAAATGCCATTACTCAATTAGATCTTTCACACATATTAGTAGGTCATTCTAAAATTTCTTATCCCATCACAAGATGGATTGATAAGTAAAATATTTCTCTCTTCATGAATTCTTTATTTTTTAATTTTTTACGTCCCTTTGTTTTCTAATAGGAAAGTCTCTTTCTCCTCTCTCGTGTTTTTTTAATTTTTTTTATGTTCTTTTTTTCTTGCCTTTTTTGTTTTTATTTTTAAAATTTTTATTTTTAGAATATTTTACTCGTGCTTAGCATGCGCTCCACATGTTCATATCCTACTTAATTGGCTTTATAATTGTACACATTTGGTGTAAAAAAAAAAAAAAAAAAAGAAAGATTGACACCATTTTTTATCATAAATTTAAAATAATGGCACATCAAAATCCTACGTGGCTGTAATTGGAAAGACTAAATCTCCAAATAACATTTTTATTGATTTGTGAATAATTACCCCCAATCCCATGTGGGACTAATCCCCTACTGTCACTTTTTTCTAGACTTGGCAACGAGTTATGGTTAGGGTCGACCTTAGGAGGGTTGGCGGGTTAATGGGTCAATAATGTACAACACTAACCACTCATTTATTAAACAAGTTAGTTTTTCAAACTCTAACCCTGACTTGTTTAACGTTTTTCCATACAAAACAAGGAAACGTGTTAGGGTCGACCTTAACCCTAATGAGATTCTTGAGTAATGAGTCAGAAATGCTCAACCATAACCCTAACTTATTTACTAACGGGTCGAGTTAGGGTAGAGTTTGGCAGGTCGGGTTAGGGTCACTGATTAGTTTGCCAGGTCTACTTTCCTCATTTTTGACAAGTGTGTTGTATGTGTTTTTCATCATTGTTACAAAAAAATTAACTTTATTTGAATCATTTCTATGCCCACATGCAAGTGTAAGCTAAGTATAAGAATAAAATAGATAAAAGTGAAGCATGTAAAAAAAAATTTAAGGTGGGTGGAAATATCCAACTCATTTGGTCTCTAGTGGTTATGAGTTGTGACGTACGTAATGACGAATAACTTAAATGACTTATTTTGAGCCGCTTTCAAACTTCATTAAAATAATAAAGATTATAGATGCCATTAAGAATTTAAATTTTCTCTATCTCTCTATCTTTCTTCGATGGTGGTGATGGTTGGGATGGTGAGGTTGAGGCGGTGGAGGTGGTGGATGTTTTGAGTTGGTGGTTGTGGCAGTGGTGCTGGTGATGGTGGTGGTTATGGTGTGGTGTGGTATGGTATGGTTTTGTTTTGGTGGGGGTGTAAAAGAGAAAAATAAGAACTGAAAGTCTAAATTCGCCCTACGGTTAATGAATTTAACCGTATGTCAATGTGACTATGGTTAAGGATCACACTATCACCTAATTAAAAAATAATAAGGCGATAAGAGTACAACAAAAATCTCTAACAAGAGTATTGACTTATTCGATTCTTAATATGCGGAATTAAGAACAAGAATCGAATATTTCAATCTCACAACAAGTATAGAAATATGCACAAGAGATTTTGTTAACGAGGAAANACTCACTAACTCTAACTCAAGTTACATTGACCATCTTGAGTTTACCTTTGACACGAAATTCGACAAATATGACATGAGTGAACTCATGGACCTAACACAAACTACCTTAGTTCCCAAATTACCCCTCCCACCAACACATAAGTATATTTCAATTAACAATTTCAGCAACCCTTTTAATTAAATACCGGTTAAGTCCACTAAGTGTATATTTTTAGTTACACCCGGTTTACACTTAACGGTCGGTGCTATATGGAGTCGATCCAAGGGTTGATTTTTTTGACGATGATCCCCAACATCTAGATCACATAAGACTATACATCATCATCGAGTGGGCCCATCTAATACCTATTTTACTCTTATACTTTACTTATACCTATTTGTGCACCCATGTAGATATGATCCAAGGAATAATTTTTTGTGAAGATGATTTATCCATCATCTAGATCAACATTAGTGAACGTATCATCCCCAAGTGAGTCAGCTAATAATGCATCGCATAATTTGTCAAGTCATGCAAAATGCGCGTAGTATGTGTAGGGAGGATGGACTGCCAACTCACACGCGCGAAGCGCGTGGGGTGGAGGTCATATATATATATATATATATATATGAATTTCTCGCGTCGGGCGCATATTGCTCGGGTTAGCGATTATCTCCTATGTAGGGATGTCAATGGTTACTGGAAAAAGATAGTGTTGTATCCGAAAAATATTCGATATCCTTATTCGATTCGATATCAAAATGGATATTGCATTTCAAATTTTGAATTTGTATCCGAAAAATTTATCGAATATACGATAATATCCGGTTTGATTCGATTACTTCATCCAATTGAGACATTATTCGAAATTCGGTAGTATCGAACTTAATTTTATACTATATTTAGACTTTTTTTTCATTTTATATATACTAATACTTATTATATAATACTAGCCCCGCCACACACGCGCTACGCGCGTGTAGGTTGGCTTTCCCCAACAAATTCAATTTGCCCTCTCATGAGCTTATTCATTTTTTACACTGTTTCATGGGACTCTCATGAGCGGTGAAGATCATCGTCACAAAAAATCAGTCTTTAGATCAAACATCATGGACTAATGTGATTTGAAGACAAACCATGGGCTAATATGATTTGAACATTGAGGAGATCATCTTCACAAAAACTAAACCATTAGAGTGGGCATTAGAAATGGTGTAAGTGGAGCGTAAATTTGAAGTGAGTTTAAAAAAGAAGAAGAGACAATAGGCTTTTTTAGCAAAAGGGCATGTTAAGGAGATCATGGTCACAAAAATTATCCCTTGGATCATCTCTACATGGGCGAACAAACATGTATAAGTAAAGTGTAAGAATAAAAAGGGTATTAGGTGGGTCCACTGGTGATAATGTATATTCTGATGTGATCTAGACGTTGAGTAGATCATCGTAAAAAAAATCAACCCTTGGATCAACTCCATATGACCACATTGGCAAGTGTAACCCAAATGTATTTATAATATATAAATGTGGGACGTATTCGATATTTCTTAAAAAGATAAAATAACAAAAAAAAGGCCAAACACACAACTTCATACACGGCTTCACCGAGCCGCACTATTGGCTCGGTGAAGCCGCATATATAAAATAAGATATGTATGTGATTTCTTATTGAATCGGATATTATGGAAACAAGTTCTTTAATATCTGAATCTGTATTTAAAAATCTTTATTATAAAAAAAATATTAGATATCTGAAATTGCAGATAATATCTGAAAATTCGACTCGAATTCGGATTTTCGACTATCCACTGACATCCCTACTCCTATGCTTGCCTAAATTCAATTTAGAGTTGGCAAAATAATGCCCATACTTGTTTATATGTCCAACAACCTTTACCCATGCCTATCCAAATACTGGGTCGGATTTGGGTTGGTCGGGTTGACCCGACCCAAGTTCCATTAACCAGTAGCCGATTGGGTCCTACAATCCATCCAAAGTTTAAAGCCACCTCATTGAAAGCTAACATCAAACGGATGCTTAGAGGTGTCAATTGGGCTGGGCGGCCCAGGCACGGCACGGCCCAGCACGGCCACGTGGCAGCCCAGCCCAGCCCAGCCCATCCCATTTCGTGCCTGGGCTGGCACNCTCACTAACTCTAACTCAAGTTACATTGACCATCTTGAGTTTACCTTTGACACGAAATTCGACAAATATGACATGAGTGAACTCATGGACCTAACAAGAACCCCCAATAAATCACCCCTCCCTTAACCATTTTAAGAAATTTTGTGTTAGGAACCTTAAGCCCAACAAACGGAATAAAATAAGGAAAGAGAAATTCGCACACAAAATATTTCTGAAAAAAAATCCAAAATAAAAAAACCTCTCAAAATGCATAAACCAACAATAATCAAAGAATTTCATAGTACAACTATCAACACTAGACAGATTACATCCAACATACTATCTTGAGCCCTCTACAAGTTGGAGTCAAAATAGAATTATAAATCATAACTATACTCTTAATAGGAAACCTTTTAAACTAGAAGTTTTAAACATCATTAGGGCCCATGCACGTACACTAAAAATCCATAAACATCACTCCAGACCCGAAAACATATATTATAAAAATTGGCAAAATTAGAAACTAGTGCGTCGTGGGATCCATCGATGACCTAGGTATGCCCAAAGGCCTAACCTGACTGACGCCCTCATCTGACCGGTGGTCGTCAGCCTTGTCGCTCGTCTCCTTCAATGTTTGTCGTTTTCATCAATCCGCCAACCCAAAGATGAAGAGCTTGCATAAGGTAGGGTCTGCGGCCGCTTTAACAATGTCCTAGGCCTTAGTCCCTTTCGTGATCGGACTCCACACTCCTCAATATTTCGATGATCCCCTTATTAGGAGAACCCTATCCGAGAATGGGATCCCTAATAATAGCGGACTTTTCTTTTTGTGAGCCGGCAAATAGCCGTAGAAGCCCACAAGGCCACAACAAAAAGTGGGTGAGTAAATTGGTGAAAATCTCAATAGTTATTTGCTTGGGCGCCCTAAAGGCCAGGTTTTTAAAATCTTTTACGATGATCAAATTTTATTGAGTCATTAGGGCAGGGACAATGGATACCCTTGAACCCTTAACTGAACTAAAAACCAAGGCCAGTGGGTACCCTTGTGCATCAGAACCTCCAACTTAACCCTTAGTTTGAGATGGTGCTAAGGCTTCAGGGGTACTCGCATAAGAGTTTCCTCGCGCGGAAGACTCCCGCGATGAGAGAAATCGCAGAAGATTTCCACAAGAAAATTATTTAAAAAACTCAAAAAAAAATAGGGATAGCGGAAATCTTCCGCGATGAAGAAAAAAATCCCTAAAAAATAGGATCGTGGAAGATTTCCGCGAGATTTTTTATTACACGATTAGTCCAGCCATACCCTTAACCCCTTAACCCACCCAAAATTTTGTGGCCCTGCTCTTAGTAAGGGAAGCAAACTTTTTTTGGTTTTTTGTTTTTTTTGATTTTTTTGGAATTGTTGAATTCGAGGGGAGGCATTTAAAATATACTGCATGAACCAATAACGTGCTACGAAAATCATAAAAACCTTATGTCAACTTTTGCACAAGTCATAGTCGTATCTAATATTCAGTCAATAAGGACTTATTAAAATCTGATTATTAAGTAATTACAAAACAGTTGACTTTCAACAAGTAAAGTATCCAAATCACAAACAACATCTTTATTTTAAATTTGCTCATTTGTTTAATTAAAAGAAATGAGAAATGTGGTCTGCCAAGTTGTACGTAGTATTTACTTATCAATTATTATCTAATATATATTTTTAACTTATTTTTTATTTTATTATGTTCCTATTCTGTCGCCGATGTTTGTGAAAAAAAAACCCTTGATTTTAATTTTTTTAATTTGAAAACTTATAAGAATCTTTCACCCTTTTTTTTTTAGTTAATATCGTTTTCTTTATTTCAAAAAAAAAATATTTTAATTTATTAAAATTAATTCTAGGCCTTGAAAAATTCTTCCTAATTAGTGCTGTTTCTCAGTTCGATATGTACCCCATCTGGCCGAGCAATGTTATTCGCACTTGGCAGGCACATTTGGTTGGATTTGATCAATTTAGTTTGACTCCAGAATTACTAGTGGCAGTTCTCATTTTGGTCAAACCAGTTCAATATGTAAAACCTTCTTCTCTATTTTATATTAGGGCAAGGCATGTGGCTTGAGATTTAATAGGTTCGCAAGGCTAATGGAGGAGTGTCATTTGTTGCACATAATTTCTGCGAGAGCAGAAGTTATATGCGATACTATTTTTTTTATTAACTAAAAATACTTTTTTTATTAAAAAAAAGTGTGTCGTAGAAAATTTCTGTGACTCCCTTTTTTTATTATTTATTTTAATTGTACCATCGCAGATAAGTTCTGCTATTCTGTGTCGCAAAATATTTCTGCGGCTACCCTTAACCCCTTAAGCCTCCGTCAGACCACCGGACCAGGTGAGGGATTTGGGGTTTAAGGGTACCCACTAGTCTTGAAATTTTGACGGGTTTGGGGTTCAAGAGTGTGCATTTGCCTTGCCCTTAGGTCTTCAATTCTAAAAAAGATCATCAATCAAATCCTTTTCAGGTATTTCCACATGTTTCATAACATATTTTATAGTTTTGAAACGAAAAAATTCAATTTCGTAACAATTTTTTTTTTTTCATCTTTAAACTTCAAATCGGCACTGTAAGTCTGATTTAAAACCATGAAAATAATGACAATGATGATTTAAAAGAACAAAATCGACTATCAACTGTGGGTTTACAAATTTTAAGTTGGCATCTTATGGCGGTTTTATTTAAATTTTAAAAGGAATCAACCAGTCTCTATCGATTTTTTTGGTCACTAATCCATTGTTTTCTACCATTTTTCTTAAGTAATATCGACTTTGATATAAAATTCTACACTGAATTTATAAGAGCTTCTCCAATGCAAGTGTAGTCTACTCAAAAGTGGTGTGCCACATATGAAACGTATCCAATTTATTCTTAAAAATATTTTCAATGCAAATGTACTTAGCTAATGTGAAGATGATGTGGCATGTGGATGGAAAGACATGGCTAATATATATAGAGAGAGAAATAGAGAAAGAGTTAGGATCCGAAGACATGTTTATTTATACATGTTATAAACATATATGATCCTTGTAGAGGTCCACAAGGAGATGATCTGATGGTGTGAGGATGATCTCCTCGTCATGTAGATCATCTTCATATAAAAATCATCCCGTTCTAGAACTTCTAACCCAATCAAATGTTGGTTTAGAGTTAATTATAAAATAGGCAACTCGTAAATCAGTCAAATTTTTATAGGGTTAAAAGTTTTAGAATGATGTGATTTTGGTGAGGATGATCTACATGGTGAGTACAATATCTCTACCAAAAAATAATCTCTATGAGAGCTCTGCATGGGATTGTGTCTATAACATGTCTAAATAAGCATGTCCCTCGGTCCTAAGTCCAAACACTACGCGCGTGTGCGTTGGCTGTCCCTCGACAAACTCACTTTACCCCCTCACATGTACTACACGTGTGAGCTGGTAAATTATGTGGCATGTCTTTTGGTTAACCCTTTGTAAACCTACCCCATACGAACCTCTTAATTTTTCTCTCTTAACACTGCACTTGTATCTTTTTGACACTGTGAATATCAAGTGGCCCTACTTAGACACGACCCCTAGGCTGAGTTGATCTAAATGATGAAGAGATCATCGTCACAAAGAATCACCCTTTAGATCAACTCTATATGCATAACACCCACTCACATGTAAGTAAATTGAATAAATAAAAGTGAGTATTAGATGGGCCCACATGGAGATGACCCATGCATAGTGTGTTTGAATTGGCAACTACATATTTATGAATTAACAAACACCTCGGCAAGCCCACCCCTCACCACCACCTCAACGACCTCCTAACTTTTATCTGTATGATGAGGAAATCATCACTACAAAAATTAAGCCCTTGGATCATCTCTATTTTGGCGTATAGATGGGTGTAAGTTGAGTGTAATAATAAAGTGGGCATGATTATGTGGGCCCACTTGGGGATAATACGTGGGATGATGTTGATCTGGATGAAAAATAGATCATCATCACAAAAAATCTACACTTGGATCATTTTGTAACGATGAATAAACCATCGACAAAAAAATTAATCCTTGGATCGACTCCATGTACCACCCACAATTAGGTGTAAACTGAGTGTAACTATTTCATAAATATATTAAAATGATACAAATATTGGGGATATCATTCTCACAAAAAATCAGATCTTAGATCATCTCTAAGCTAGCCCCATTATCAAGTGTATGCAGAGTGTAGGAATAAGATAGGTACAAAATATAATAAATGGTGGGTTGGAGTTTGTATGAGAGTGGGGTGAAAAGAGAGAAAAAAAAAGAGAAGAGGATGACGGACAGACGCGTGACATTACGTCTCAAATGAGTCGTAATGTCAGCGAACTGCCTTTAAAACTTGGCGTCTCACTTTTTTCTCTATTTCTCTTTCCTTTTTCTAATTGTCATCCGGTTTAAGGGACTCGCTCCAGCCACACTATAGATGGGGCGAAGTCCTTTATAATATACAAGCTTTGTGTACATGTGTTGCACATATTTTTACGTTGGACTTGTTCCTTAATTATAATTGTTATTTATTAATGTGTCATGTTGCTCATTTAAAATTATAGTAGAGTTAATGCTACAGTTTTATTTAGTACAAACTATGCCCTTTATTTGATAAAGAATTTACAACTTTATATATACAATTTGTTAATAGAAATACACATAAGGATATTTTAAAAAGTTTTGGCAAAATAAGCTTCACTAAAGTATTTGCATTATATATTAGTATAGATATAGATATAGATATAGATATTTAAAAATGAATTAAAATATATTGTTATTCATACATTACTTCCAGGGCGCACGTAAAACTAATCTAAAGGATGATATTTAGTGAGGATATTTTTTTCACCATGTTGATCATCTTCACAGAAAATTAGGACATTTTAGAACTTGTAACCCCATCATCTTGTGATTGAAAATCACAAAAAATCAACGATAATTGAGCTATTCATTTTACCATTGATTCCACTTAATTGATATGAGGGTACAAGTTTTAGAATTGACTGATTTTTTTGTGAGAATGAAACACATAATAAAGAGAACATCTTAACTTAAAATCAGCCATTGAATCATCTCTATGTGAACACTCAATGTACTTTAAATCGATTGGGCCTATATATATAAAAAAGAATTTGGGCAATCACATGGAGCCCATCCCACATACTCGTCCTCCCTGATCCACCGAACACCCCATGCCTGGACTACATCCAAGCTCGCCATTACCTAATGAATATTTGTTAAAGTTTGTTAATAAAAATCAAGTGATTTATGGGTGCCTACCTAATCTTGTTGGCAGGCACTGAATGATGTCGCCCCATAAAACTCTTTTGTTTTTGTTGGCAGGGCCCATTTTTATTTGGCACACCCGTGTGGCTAAATAACATCTTTAATAGCGTAACCATAAAATAAAATAAAAATAAAAATTGTGAATTTTCGACAGCAATATCAGTAGAGATAGTATTAGTTAGGGTGGGATTCGGGTGGATTAGAGGTTTTGGATATGCCACGCCCATACTACACCTCATTTTCTCTAGAACTTTTACGATTTTTTTACAAAAAAGGTATTCCAGTTATTTAGTTCTTCATTTAAGTGGAATAAAGATTGTGAAAATTAATTATCCATTCTCCCCACCACCAGATCCACGCCACGCGACTCCACTGTCAAATGTAAATCAGGTGTAAATAAATAACTATGCTCACGGAACACATCTGATATTTCGAAAACGACAATAAGATTATTTTAGTCATTTACATAATAAAGTTGTTAAAGGGTATAAGGCTATCGGTGGAATATCAAAAAAGAAAATAAGATTATTTTAGTCATTTATATAATAAAGTTGTTAAATGACCATTTTAACCTCAAAAAGTTGAAGGTAAAGTGGACAAACTTGTCCTTTGCCCAAGGACAAACTTGTTCTATATCCACGGACCATCCTCCTTTAGTATATAGATGTCCATGGAACCCGCAAATCTCGTAAGGGCCCGTGTGGGTTTATCAAGTTCTTTGGATTTCGGGTACCTCAAGTTTTTTAAGTTTTAATAAATTTAGGTGATTTTGGATGAGCTTATTGATACTAAAATATAAATAACAAATTTAATTAAACAAAATATCCTTCATAGTTTCAAAAGATAAATAAACTAAAAATCTCCTTACATTCGGATGTTGCTTTTACACTTACAAACCTGCATCAAAATATTCCTATTTAGAATTGAGAAAAAAAAGGCGTTCATGTTTGTTGTTCTAAGAGTTACTTGTTCCTCCAACCTTCTCATCCACGATAAAATCATTTTGACTTTACATGTAATAAGACAAAGGAATTTTTTTTGGATCTTAATACACTCTACCACATATTAGTAATTTAATATTTTTATCTTTATATCTTTCAAAATACGTGACAAAAGGAAAGTTTACTATTTACATGGCCTCCTCTCCGGCTCTATGCGGCCAAATAACATCTTTAATAGCGTAACCATAAAATAAAAATAAAAATTGAGAATTTTCGACAGCAATATCAGTAGAGATGGTATTAGTTAGGGTGGGATTCAGGTGGATTAGAGGTTTTAGATTTGCCACGCCTATACTACACCTCATTTTATCTAGAACTTTTGCAAATTTTTTTTTTTAAAAAAAAGGTATTCCAGTCATTTAGTTCTTCATTTAAGTGGAATAGAGATTGTGAAAATTAATTTTCCATTCTCCCCACCACTACCACCAGCACCAGATCTACTCCACGCGACTCCACCGTCAAATGTAAATCAGGTGTAAATAAATAACTATGGTCACGGAACACATCTGATATTTCGAAAAAGACAATAAGATTATTTTAGTCATTTACAAAATAAAGTTGTTAGAGGGTATAAGGGTATCAGTAGAATGTCAAAAAAGAAAATAAGGTTATTTTAGTCATTTATATAATAAAGTTGTTAAATGACGATTTTAAACTCGAAAAGTTGAAGGTCCTTTACCCAAGGACAAACTTGTCCTTTACCCACGGACCATCCTACTTTAGTATATAGATGTCCATGGAACCCGCAAATCTCGTAAGGGCCCGTATAGATTTATCAGGTTCTTCGGATTTTTCGGGTACCTCAAGTTTTTTAAATTTTAATAAATTTAGGTGATGTTGGATGAGCTTATTGATACTAAAATATAAATAACAAATTTAATTAAACAAAATATCCTTAATAGTTTCAAAAGATAAATAAACTAAAAATCTCCTTACATTAGGATGTTGCTTTTACACTTACAAACCTGCATCAAAATATTCCTATTTAGAATTGAGAAAAAAAAAAGGCGTTCATGTTTGTTGTTTTAAGCGTTACTTGTTCCTCCAACCTTCTCATCCACGATAAGATCATTTTGACTTTACATGTAATAAGACAAAGTAATTTTTTTTTTGGATCTTAATGCACTCTACCACATATTAGTAATTTAATATTTTCATCTTTATATCTTTCAAAATACGTGACAAAAGGAAAGTTTACTATTTACATGGATTCCTCTCCGGATCCATGCAGCTCCTCTTTAGTTGTAGGAGCGTCCTCACAAATTTTTGTGTTCCCAAACTGAAAATCTAAATTCGCCCTGTCAATGTGACTATGGTTAAGGATCACACTATCACCTAATTAAAAATTACTAAGGTGATAAGAGTACAACAAAAATCTCTAACAAGAGTATTGACTTATTCGATTCTTAATATGCGGAATTAAGAA
>MVGT01001852.1:82634-122152 GCA_002174775.1 Macleaya cordata | reverse complement strand
TAGAGGTGTCAATTGGGCTGGGCGGCCCAGGCACGGCACGGCCCAGCACGGCCACGTGGCAGCCCAGCCCAGCCCAGCCCATCCCATTTCGTGCCTGGGCTGGCACGGCCCATTGGCCAGTCGTGCTGGGCCGGCCCAGCACGGCCCAATTGACACCTCTACGGATGCTGCCTCAGCCCTGAACTGTTCTGTTCTGTCCAAATGACGCCTCCCAAATTACGTCCCTCTGCAAAATTTTCCTAAGAAAAAAATAATTTCTTCGATGGAAATGTCATCATGGCTAGCGAGGTCTCTTGCAAACTCTTTGAAAATCTCAGACGACGACGACGAAGACGACGATGATGATATCCACAACAAAAATCTCAGTTCTAGAAACACAGAATCACACAAACATGAAGAAGAAGAAGATCATAACTATGTCGAAGAATCCTCATCTGAAAATCTCGGACGAGGCGTCAAAGAAGATCTCTCAGATCTCACCAAAACCCTAACTCGTCAGTTACGTGGAGTCGCATCTTTTCTCGCTCCTCCTCCTACACCTTCTTATCGTCAAGAATCGTCTGTTGTTGATTCTTCGACCTCTGGATGGAACCTTTGGGATTCAACCGATCGATCCGTTTCTGGAGAAACTTCTGATCCGGAAATCTCGGATTCTTCGAGAATCGATGGAATCCGTGGAGATTTGTATGAGAACGTTGAGAACTCTGATCTCTCTATCGACAAGGCGATTAATGAGATTCCGAGGATCGATTCACCTGTTCTTCTGTCTGGATCGGAATTATCTGAGGATAAGTATCCAATAGGAGGTGCGGTTGGTGTTACTGATGAGGTTTTGGTGTTCGCTAGGAATATTGCTATGCATCCTGAGACTTGGTTGGATTTTCCTCTTGTTGATGATGAAGAATTTGACGGTATGTGGTTTTCTAAAACCTAGTTTTTAAATTCTTATAGTTTTTGTTGAAGTAAATTAGATTTTTTTTTTCATGTTCATTTTCATTGTATTCAAATTTGTGGTAGCACTGATATCAAAATGGTCGCACATTTTAGGACGCGCAGTTGATTCAAAATGCTTAAAGGATAACATGAAGCATAGAAGCTACATTATCATCATCATCTGAGTGACAGCCTTTCTGCCCAATGCCAGTCGAATAACCATTTTTTGCTCTTCATTTTTATTGCTCATGTGACTTAAGAGTGCTAGATTTCGATTGATTGAGAGGATATGGATATGAGGACTCATTGACATGGAAAACGACATGATGAATAGAAAGAAATGAAAAAGAAAGGGAGCTTTATGATCATTTTGAAAATGCATGTTTTCCTTGAAAACAATGATTGGAGTTGTGGAATTATGCGAATGCTTACAGAAACTATGGAAACCATTTGGACAACCATTTTTATCGCTCATTTTTATTGCTTATGTGGCTTTAGAGTTCTAAATTTTAAATGATCAAAAGGATAGGATGGTTCATCAATATGGAGAAGAAGAACATGATGGCTTAGAGACAAATGAAAAAGAAAGGGAGCTTGCAGAGGGTTGTGATCAATCCAAAAAATGTGTGGTGTCCTTGAAAACATTCTTTAGAGTTGAAACAATTTTCACTTTCTCATTACTCCCAGATTATTTTTCTTAATCATTATAGTTAGTTCAGAAGTTGTGAAACACCTGATTAATCTTAAATGAGTGCTTGTTGATAATATGATTATCTGTGTTTACATAACCCCTTTTTGTTTTTACCCAAAAGGTTCCTGGTGTTTCTTTTCAATTACCAATGGAATCTTCTTGGAATTTTTACCCTCTTTATTGTTATTTGTATCAATTTTATTCGTGCTACCTAAAGTCAAGTTGTGCCTCCAGATGCGCTCTGTCGAGGCATATCATCAAACCTGTAGACATTTCCATAAGACAACAATGGAACCATGTAAGTTGCAAGCAGCAGAGTGTAGGGTAATCCGAAACATGTCCATGGAAAGCGGAGATGGACTGATGGAAATTTTGAATAATGATGAGGTGAAAGCACTTGTGATTATGTTGGAGTAGCATAAATAGGAGATAAAATAACACAGGCGATTAAGATGGTTTGGTCATTTGGTCATTTGCCTGAGAGATAGATGTCCTTGTCTGTGGAAAGGGACTTGGATGCTGAGGATTCTGAAGAGTTGGAAAGAACATTTCGTAAGGTATGAAAGTGATATGAAGTCACACAAATTAGTGGAAGAGATGGTTTTAGATAGAACTAAATCGTGGAATAGGATTTTATATAGTCGACCCCAAATCATTTTGTTAAGGCTTCACTGAGGGTTATGATGAATATTGATAGTCACTTAGTGTATCTCATTTAATTTCTTAGCAGGTGAGGTTAAAATTTAAAGCTTAATTTCGAGTGCCATTATTTATGTTGTTCATCTGTTAAGTCATCTCCATCTCCATGAAACTTCTTTAAAGCTTACACTTATTCGTCATATTATGAATTTTGAGAGTCATTAGATGCATTAGTTGACAGTGAGATTAGCTCCTTGAATTAGGATTAAGATTTTTTCCGAGATTGTGCCCTCTTGAAAGATGTTCTCATTTTGAACTTTTTTGCCTCGTATATCAACAGTTGAAAATTTGAAAACATATGAAGGATCGAAATCATCAAACTTTAATTACTCAAGTTTTTTGTTGGAAGTTAAATGTGTTACTGTCCACTAAAAAGTGATTTGCTATGTCTGATTCTTGCTTATGATCTCACATCTTATAAAGTTTCTTTTTCAGATTTTGATATGTCCGATGCCCAATATGAACATGCTTTGGCTATTGAACGGCTTGCACCAAGATTTGCAGCCCTCAGGATTGAACTTTGCCCACGCCATATGAGTCAGGGATGTTTCTGGAAGGTTTATTTTGTTCTTCTGCATTCTAGACTCAATAAACATGATGCTGAGCTTTTGTCAACACCCCAGGTAAGTTTCGACACTAACCTACCTACAACTTTTTCTTGCAGTTCAGTAGTTTATTTGCCTTATTGGAATCCTTATACTCACTATCAAAAGGAAAGAAAAATGAGAAAAGAAAGTATTAAAAAGAACCAAGAAAAAGAATAAAAAGAAAGAAAATGTATGTTCTGCCATAGTTGCTGATGGACACTTTTATGATAAATGCTTAGCAATAGCTCTTGATAAGGGAAGAAAGAGGAAAAAATAAATTGAAGTTCGGAAACTATTGGTGGATATTTAAGTATCCTTTTCAATTTGAAGGTTTAGTTGATTTTATTAAAAAATGTAGATTTTCATTTTTTGATAAGCAAAAAATCTCTTTGCAGATTGTGGAAGGCAGAGCTATGTGGATGCGTGAATTACAGAAGCGGACAAAGCCAGAACCAGAGCCAGAATGGTTAAGAAGAGGCACATCCTATTTTAGAGAGTCTACCTATCCACTGCAGGAACAGCATCTGTCTGTGTTATCTGATGATTCGACCGAACCAATGCCGCTAAATAAGTTTAATTATGAAACTGCACATTCTGTATCTGCAACAGATTATGATATCACGAAGTACCCGGTTGTTGGTACTGAGACAAGATTCATTGATAAGTCTGTTGTTGAAGAAGAGCCGGTAATCCATCATAGAAATAGGGATTTACTGGCTGGTGTCTCCAAAATCTTAGACCAGAAGTATGATGATGATTCGGATGATTGGTTAGAGGAGAGTTCGGAAATTGGTGAGTTCAGTAGGACCACTATTCCACTGGGGCACGAGGAAGATGTATCATTTAGTGATCTTGAGGATGAGGGAAATCTACATATTATTTCAAGACCAACCATTTCTACGAAAGACACAAGACAACTTTGATTCAAGCAATACCCCCGACTCAACCATCTGGATTTGTACGAAGATGGTGTAAAGCTCTGTGATAGCTGTGTAAAATATGTAGTGCGTGTTTTTGCCATGTTCTGAACTGTGAGTTTCTTTGCATTTGGCTATGCGATTGCTGATGTTTTGTACATGAAATCCCCTAAAAATTAGGGTGTTTGTTTGAGTTTGAAGTGAATTTTGGTTGTGTTAAATGTAACAGAAAAATGGAATTACAGCTTTGTGTAAGAAATCAATTTTGTCTCGGATGATGGTGATTGCAAGAGGATGTTTTCTCCCAGAAGCTTAATATACTAGATTGCTGGAGTCTTAGCTAGCAGGTATGTGGTAGCAATTTACTATACGTTCAAGGCTCTGCGGACAACAAAATAGAACACAGAGTAATGCTAGATAGAGCACTTTTGCTGACCACAATCACCTACCACGTGATGTGGCAATATAATATCAGATGTTTACGGTCAATCATGTCACCCCACATCAGCTGCCACATCACTTCGTAGATGATTGTCATTCATATTAAAATGTCATCCAATCGACGTAATCAATTAGTTAAAATGTCATCATACAAACGGATCCACTACAAATACAGATGGATGGTTTGGAGAGTATTTTGCCGTTGTAGTGTACTGCAAAATTGTATTGGGCCGGCCGACTACCGCAAGTTTAGAAGCCAATGTCAATGCATAAGAGATTAGGGAGGCCTGGTTTTCACAGCTTTTCAGAATCCTAACTCCGTGTATAGGTCTTATCTTTAGCAAAGCCTCCGCACATCTACAATCTCTCAGTGCGGCATAAAAAATAGTTTGTTGACAGAACATTTTGACGAAGAGAACCTATTCGTGTTGTAGAAATTACTTAGGTGGGTCTAGGACTGGAAATCAAGATGTACCTGACCCTGGCAAGCTAGCTTGCTCTGTTTTGGTTGATTGATCTTCACTTAAGACATTGGGTTCGCTCTGCGTTAGTTGACTCAACATACAACCCAATTGTTGCTGTGTTTGTCGAACTCACAGCAGAGTTTGTCAAGTTTTCTACATGACCCCAAAGGGAGAGAATAAGAAGATTGTATTGAATCTACCAAGTGGTATTACATCAGGACCCTTTCGACGTTGCACACAAGCCATTACTTTACAGTAGTGATACCGACAACGAAAAAAGTTGAAGGCATTTATGCTCTTCTTTCTATGTTTTGAAGGCATTTGTGCTCTCCTATCTATGTTTTATACTTGTATTCCTCGCGGTTTCCCTTCAATACCTCTTTTTGACCATCTTCCGAGTTTTCGATGTTGCAAACTAATGGTTAATTTGAGCATACTCTCCGTTTTACCAACAAAGTCATTACAGCACTCAAAGTGGAAGCTCTACAGTTTGGTTAACAAAGCTGTGTGTTCTTTGTATCTATAAAAAAGGGTTCATGTAAGATCGTTTTGGTTTTGCAAAGTCGGATAAAACAGAAGGAAAGAAAAGAAAAGGATTCATCTATTGATCAAAGTTTGCTATCACTATGTACACTAGTAGTAACCAGAGAGAAGTTCGAAGGGTAAATATTGGGAGCCCCAAAAACAATATATCTACAGACACGCATTAACAGCTTCAGCGTATATTCATCCTCATCATGATCTTATGGAGCTGAAGTTGCCGGAGAGTCGCTCGAGCTGAGACCACAACAAACTACCAAATGAGGTTACCTTTGGTTTCTCCTCTATGCTGCTACTTTTAGTACGAGGTGTCCAGACCGGGGATCTGTTAACCTTCAATGTCGTTACTCCAATCTCATGTCTTACCAACTCAACTGTCTTCTGATCCACGTAGTTCCCTGAAGCATCTGTTACGTAGAAAAACCCCACTGCCTTCTCTCCATGTGTACTGATCTCTGTGCTCGAAACTGACAGACCATTCTCACGAAACACTCTAGTGATGTCTGAAAGAAGTCCCACCCTGTTTTTAGTGCAGACATCCAACCTCAAACCCTGCAGTAACCAAGACGAATTTCAGTTTGTTTTCTTCATCATTGTTATGAACACCATAATCGATTAACGACAAAGAAGAAATGTTTGGATTTTTTTTTTTTCCAGGTTGTTGGTCTTATCGATGAGAGAGACGTACTTGGGGGACCCTTCGCTCTATAGCGGCCTCTAAGCATTGCCTAACCCTCCGTCTCTCATTCTCTGTATCCAAAGTGTAGCCGTCCATGTGCCGTATGTAGTATTCCTGCTTTCCCAGATATGAAAAACAAATGTTATCATCCATCAAATAGATTACACAGCTTTTATATTCCACAAATTTGGTAAGGTATAATAGTAGATGATAATGTACCGATCAAAAAAATAGTAGATGATAATGTATTCTACAACCTTCTGCACATACCTGAACAGCGTAGGCGCCTTTAGAGCTGATAGATGCATGAGAAACAACGTAGTTCATGTCTGTCAACGTACATACAGTATCGAAGAGCAGCTTTGGTCGATCTGTGCACTTCACACTCACTACTGAATATCCTTTCTCCTTAAAAATCTCTATCGACACCTTTGTTCCCTTACTATTACATCTCTCATTTTTCTCTTCGGTCCCAGTACCACCATTGCATCTCTCGTAGTCCCTGTCGGCATACATCAGCTGGTGCAACCTTCGTTCAGTGTGGGTTTTGCACATGGTGGGAGACGCGAATCTCACCCTCATTCTCTCCCCGTTCCCGTAGTGAGCCCCCACTACATTCTCCAGTTGTTCTTCAACCTGGGCAAGTTTATCCGGATCGGTAATGGTTCCTCCGCCTTCCAACTTGTTTCCAATGTAGATAATGGACGCAGCGTGAGAGTTGTGTGTCCAGGCTGAAACTGCGTTCACTTGACAGCCGAGTTCGGCGAGGACAGCTGAGATCTCTGATAGCAAACCAGGTCGGTCCATCACTGTCATCTCCAATGCTGTGTGAGCTGTAGATACAGGTTTTGGCCTCACAACCCTGCCCATGCATGTCTGCACCTCCTTTGGAGTCCATCCCTTCCCTCCTGCACCCAGCGCCTATAGGAAAATTAAAAACAGATTAAGAGTAAAAACAGTTTGACTACAGAATTTCTATTGGAAGCTCAGCATGTGATGGTTCGATTCTATTTTTGCTTGATCATTTAGTGCAAAACAAAACTTTACTGGTTGGAAGGCATTGAAGCGCCAACTCGCCGTACTTGGATGCATCTTAGATACAAGGAAAAATAGTGAATCGATGTACCTGTTTTATGTAGCGGATGAGGCTTTCTTCAGTTAGTTTGTTACCGAGCTGGTCCCTCACATGGAACACTGGAAATCAAGTAACAAAAGAACAGACATTAGAAAGAAAAGAGGCAAAACATGCACGTCAGCGGCCGGTCATTTTTGTATGAAGGAAGGAGGAGGAGGAGGGCTTGCCATCCATGAACCATTCACCGTCCGAAGAGATGTAAGATTTTGTGATGACGAGGTCAAGATCCGTGAGAACTTCAACCATCTCCAGCAGAATCCCATGCTTGTTGACGCTATCAACCTGAATGCATGAATAATTTCATTAACATTATCTAGTGGTGTCAATCAGTATCTGTTTACCCTAAGAACCGGTTTTCCCAGTTTTGGTTCCACACTTTAAAGAGGAGCTAGTAACAAGAATCGGAACCACTAGGATCTGAAACCGTATAAAAATGAAACCGAACCAATAAGAACTGGAATTTGCTCATTAATATTAGCTTCTTTTATTGATTTCCTATTGTTTATAACATTTTCTACATATCCGATAACCAACTAGTACCGAAATCAATTATTATAGTTTTGGTTATTCCTATTTGAATACCTGAACCGTCAAAAACCAAAATAATATGATCCAGTTCCAAGTAGTTCAATAATCGAACCGAAATCAACCGTTGACACCTCTAAATTTGTATCTATGAAAAATACATATTTGGATAGGGGATTCTAAGTAAGGATTTTGTGGGGACCAGGGATTTGGTTGAAAACTAATTACAAATCATATTAAAAATCTAACTGATTTTCTATCAAATCCCTAGTCTCCACAAAATCCCTACTTAGAATCCCTATCCAAACAACCAATACCTTATTCACTTATTTGGGTCAGGTTGTAGACAAAAAGAAAAGGGGAGCCCACAATCAAGTTGTGAGCTGTGACAGAGTGTACTCCCAGAAAGTATGCATGACACACCTACTATCGAGGATCGATTGACACCCTAACTAACTGTACAGACAGTGACCCAGGACTGGCTCATCATCCTTAAACATACAACAAAGACTTGTCTCTTTTCTGTGATTTTATTTTAGGGGATAAGTAAAGCATAAGCTGATCAACTCCTTTTCTTTTCGTTTGATTCTGGCTAAGGTGGGCTCCATTTTTTTTTTCCTTATTCCTTATTATTGATATCTATTATTGACCCCCACAAAAGAGAAGTACAAAACATAAAATAAAAGCAGATCAGGTCTTCTTATTCTGATTAAGTTCTATATGATTAGATGCAAAAATGGCAGAAATTTGGTTAGTAGTAATATGTAAAGTAATACCTTCACAAGCGTGCAGTCATCGCATGTGTCATTGTCTATACAAACCCTGCAAATTAATTGAAATCCCAATTAACAAAGGAAAAAATAGATGATATATGAGTAATTCATGAAGTTCCAGGTGCCCCTGCTTCAAATTAAAGAAAAAAAAAAAAACCCAAAGAAAGATGGAGCTGATATGACTAACCTTGGTGGATGCATTCTTTGGATGAGGGATTCGAAATCGGGATCGAAGTATGGTTTATAACCGCTCTCCATCCTCTGCGCTCGCCAGCCCCAGATATATAGAGAGAAAAATTTAGAACACAAGCAGGGAGGAATAGTAGAAAACAAGATATATATATATATAAGGGATGGAGAGGGGAGTCTTGAATTTCCGTTGCTAAGAGACAAAAAGCAGTGTTTCTTATCTATTTCAAGAAAAAAAAAAAAAAATTTACTTTTTAAAATTTTTTTTCCTACTGTTCTTTCTATTTATTCTTTCCCGCGTTTTTTTATATTGCCAGTAAGAACAAGTTCAAATATTACATTATTGTTTTCCTTTTTTTTTAAGCATGAGGCTCTGTTCAGTTAATCTGGGCCTGGCAATAATATCTGTTATCAGTATATCTAGCAACGGGTGTTGGACATCTACTTGTAAAGAAAAGAAAAGAAAAAAATAATTCTATTTCTACATCATTCTTTACGCCGGCCGATTTCCAAACTTTTATAGGTCCTACATGGAGACGATCCAAAAGTTAATCTCCTCATCAAGTAAGTCATCCTCACAAAATCAGGTAATTATAAAACTTATAACACCATCATCTAATGATTAGAAATCAACAGTTCCTAATTCAATAAGCCCTTGCATCTCTACCCGAAATTCGAATCCACCGAGCTTCGAAAAAGGTGAGTGTTAGGCTAAGAGGGTGATTATTTTTTGCACTAATTAGTAGTGGGCTCACACAAATTACTCTTTGTTTATCACTACTAACTAGTAGTAATTAGTAGCAAGTCTTTAATTTTGGGCTTCAAACCCATTAAGTGGTAGTAAGTGATTTTGAAGTCTAAAATCAAATGTTTGCCCCTTACTATCTCTAGTTATTGGTAAAAAATGAACAGTGTTTTGTGTGAGCCCGCTACTAATTAGTTGCAAAAAAAAAAGACAATCACCCCTAAGTGTAAAGAATGACGAAGCCGACCTTCTTTTAGCGAGGTTGGAAGTTCAAATCTTTGGCTCTTCTCTTTTGAGTTAGGAATTTAGAGAGATTAAAAACACATCAATGTTGTCAAACTATGATAAGAACATGAGAAAGAAACAAGAAACAACTATTAACCATAGAAAAAAAAAAAAAAAAAAAAAGTAAAAAATGGTGTAGAAATAGCAAATCTAATTAAAGGGATTACAATAGCAGTCTTTGACTCTTTCCGTGGACCAACTTACTAGTGTGAATTTTTTTTTATTTTTTTCACACGACTTGTTAAATTGGGTGAGAAAGAGAAAAATCATCTACCTCACCTTTGGAAGTTAAACAGTTCATTGACATAAACACTGAGTGCTATTTTGTGCACCCGGCTGTCAAACACTTAGCCAATGAACAGACAGAGTCGTATCAATTTAGAAAACCGTTCTAAATTTTGACCGTAGGATTCCCTCGATTTCAGTTGCAATTCCTTGTAGTTCTGCAATAAAGTAGGGTCTTAAAACTGTTTTCGATGGGGGAGAAAAAACAAGACACAAAAAATTAGATTGAGAAAGCTCTATTTATCTCCACCCCACAAAAAATACACCCCACCACCTTCACCTTCATAATCTTCCTCACCACCACCAAACATCAACAGTGTTTCCCCTCAACCACCACCTCCACCTTCACCACCCACCGTATCACCATCATCTTCCCCACCATCTCCATCGCCACCCCTATTCCATTGCAACCGCACTGCCTCCACCTCCACTATCATAGAGATAGGAGAGACTGATGATGGAAATGGAGGTAGAAGTGGAGGTGAAGTTTGTGATGTGTAGTTATATGAAGTTTCCCCAATCCAAAACAGATTCTCCCCTAAAAGTATAGACACCAAAAACATCTTACTATATTTATGTATGTTTGAATCATTCTATAAATGTAGGACTAACAATAAGTAGAAAACGTTTTGAGAAAGAGAGGTACAATCAGAGATTCTAGCGGAGCTCTTTCAAGTTTTTTCGCAAAAGAAACAGTACAATTTAACAGGATCATATCAAATCGACATATTTTTCCTCGGTTTCTCTGGAATGTATCTTAAAAGACCAATAGACGAAGAAGAAAGAAACGAGATTATCAAAAAAAAAAACACCTTTTTATTAGATTATTAAAAGAGAGCTCTGAATCATTCAAATTCCAGAACTTAAAAAAGATTTGAATATCCAAAAGTCAGAAATATGAACGCATTAATTGATACTCTTTTGAGAATAAGAAGGAACAAAAAAAAAAAGAATCCAAGCTAATTCAGAATTACCTATTGAGAGATACGCCTAGCAATTCACATATCTTAATTAAGGTTTAAGACTGCAAATCTTCGATCTCCTGCCTGCGAACCGAAAGAAATTAAAGTACGTCGATGAGTCCAAGCAGAGATCGAGAAAAAAACTAGAGTTATAAAGTTCTGAAATCTTACGAAAGCTCGGCTCTGTCATGCATGAGCAGATGATGAGATTCAAAACTTTTTTTTTTTTCTAATTAAACATTCATTTACTTTTGATTTGAAGATTCTGAAAGAATTAATAATATGAGGTACCCTTAGATTCAGGTTAGCAGGAGGTTCACGTACTGCTCCTTCTGATAAATGAGCATCTTCCACGTCGTCATTTTAGTTTCAACGTGGCACTGTTCCCTGGTGGACTCTTCTTGTCTTTGCGCGGCGGACCGCTTTCGTAGCCTCATCATTCATCACGTTTTCTTAATACCAAGTCCGCGTGTATCTCAAAGGAAAGAAAACGAAAAGGATTCCTTCCTTCTACTTCTACTTTCTCTGGATACGCTTGTCTGAACAATTCTTGGGGCCCAGTTGGCCCAACATTCATAATATAGATAGGTTACTCCCCGGTAAGGATGAGAGGCACACCCAGTTAAGAGACACTCCTAAATTTTACAAATTGGTTAGGGGGCATGATCTGTTTTATCTAGGGGAGACTTTCTCATTTTCATTAAAACTTAAAATGATTTATGTAAACCAAAAAGACCCTAAACCTTCCTCAACCACTTTGAACTGCCAAAATCCCCAAAAAATTTAGTGTCAACTCGTTATTTGAACACACAAATCAAAAATATGGAAGAAGAGGAGGAAATTGTCAAAGAAACTCTATTAATAGAGGAACAACCATAAAAAAATAACTTCGATGAAGGTATTGGGTCTTCAAATCCTGCCCAAAACTCAAAATCAACAACATTTGAGGTAATACAAGTTTCTAACAATCCCTTTTTTTTTTAAAATGAAGTTCGAAAAAAACCCAACGTACTAAGATTCGATCAAATCATGTTAAAGACGAAGAACCTTTTCAATAGGAACCTCTCAAATTTAATCATATTTCCGACAGCAAACTGTCGAATTGCATCAATATTTTTGGCAAAAACCTCTCGACATTGTTACATAATGTGTTTTAGGGATATAAGACAGAAATTTTAAAATTTATTTTGCCTACCTGCTTTTTTTATTTGTTATTGACTTGTGCTCTTCCAAATTTTCAGAATCAAAAGGTAGACGAAGATCAAACGAAAGATCCACTTACGACACTATTTTGAAGGACCATCCCGATCCAATCTCATCTACCTTAGGATCGTTTTATTCCTTATGTTTTTTTATCAATTTAAGATACATCATATAAGTATATGTACATGTGAATTTTCTTACTTTTGATGTAAGTAACACCACATATATATATATATATATATGTACATTTGATTTTGTTCCTTATCTTTTTTTTCAGAAAAAAAGGTTGGGTATTTGCGATTCAGTTAAAAAACGATATGAAGCTGTTGAAAATATTAAAAAAAATTGGCAGGTTATTATAAACGTTCAATAAATTTGATAGATTTTTGTCAAATTTAAAATATTTAATTGACTTCCAACCAATCAGTTGAAAAATAACACGAAATTGTTGAAACTATTAACTAAAATCGATAGATTATTGTCGAAAATGTTCAATAAAATCAACAGGTTGCTATCAAATTTGAAAATTTTAATTCATCCCAATATTTTCAGCTACACAAGTTGATCTAAAATTAATAAAAAAAATAATCCAAAACATTATTATGATTCAAAACTAGGTTCCACCAACACTTTTACATTTAAAAATAATAAATTCAAAAAATATTTATAAAATATTTTTTATCTTCACGAGAAGAAGCTCTTCCTCTTGGATTTTGCTTCCTATGATTCTTCGATCCCCTCTCATGAGAAGCCCCACCTCTAGCTGATTGTTCTATCTCCTCATCACAAGTAAGCTCATCTTCTTCTTCATTCTCTCCAACAACATTATCGTCATACGTGAATGTATATTATGCTCAACTTGTAATTATAACTGTGAGAAAATTAAGTCTCTAATTGATGAGATTGGATTTTTAGTTTGATCTTCTTCTAGCTTTTTATTATAAAAATATGAAAGAGCACAAGTCAATAACAAACAAAGAAAAGCAGGTAGGCAAAACAAATTTTAAAATTTCTGTCTTATATCCCTAAAACACATTATGTAACAGTTTCGAGAGGTTCTTGTCAAAAATATTGATAAAATTCGACAGTTTTCTGTCGAAAATATTGATTAAATTCGAGAAGTCCCTGTTGAAAAGATTCTTCGTCTTCAACATGATTTAATCGAATTTCAGTGCGCTGGATTTTTTTCGAACTTCATTTTCTACAAAAAAAAAAAAAAAAAAAAAAAAAAAAAGGTTGTTACAAACTTGTATTACCTCAAATATTGTTGATTTTGAGTTTTGGGCGGGATTTGAAGATCTAATACCCTCATCGAAGTTATTTTTTACGTTGTTCCTCCATTAATGGAATTTTTTTGACAACTTCTTCCTCCTCCATGTTTTTAATTTTTGGGTTCAAATAACGAGCTGATACTCGCAAAACCTTTTTCGTTTGTTGTCGAATACTTGAGTCTCTATTACCGTTGGGTAGAGTTCATTAATTTGGGAATCTTAAAGATGATAACTGTGGAGGTGGGAACTCAAGATGATAACCTAGTTTTTTTTTTAAGGTTTAGTTGTCTTTAATGAGGGGAGTCCCCCTAAGAAAAACACCAAATAAGCGGAAGGTTTAAACTTGGGTTTTAAGGCCTAAATTTTAAGCATGCTCCCCAACCAAAAAGGGATCTTCAATAGCAGAACTCTATGGATATGGTCAGGTCAATAATAATGGCAGTTGTTACTGGGGTTCTCAGTCTCGGATAGGGGCTCGCCTTAACAAGGGACTCTCCAATTAAACTTTCTTAAATTAATTAAGGAGGAAGGGTGATTTTATTATGGGATTGAGATTCTCATAATTTGCTTTTACACCCCAACACCACCTACACTGCCACCACCATCACCACCTCCACCACCATCACCGCTAACATATAAAGAGAGAATCGGACAAAAGGGGAGAGAGAGAAGAGAAACAGGGAGATATGAGAGAAAAGAGAGGGAGCGAAGAGAGACAGTGGTGGTGGTGGTGGTGATATGAGACCCTCTTTTTCTTTTCTTTTTCAGCAAACGCTAAAAAACTACAAAATGAGAGGAACTAAGGAAAGTTGTTATTTGGGCTTTCGGCCCAAAATTTGAGTATCCCCGCAACATTTTGGGAGTTGTAACCTGTTATAATAATATAACACTATAATAAAACCCATAACTTTAAAGAGTGATGTTATTAAGGTTCCCAAAATGATGGGGGGAGATGCTCAAATTTTGGGTCTAAGCCCAAACAACAACCTTCTTCACATTTTAAGAGTTTTTTTAAGGGGACTCCCTCTTTTCAAAGTAACTAAATATACCCCAGCACTAAAAACAAATACACCCCACCACCATCACCACTACCACCGCCATTAGCTCCACTACTGCAACCTCACCACGGCAACTCACCATTGCCACCACCACCACCACCACCATCTTAGATCTTGGGTTTGCTTAAAAAAAGAAAAAAAAAAAAAAGAAAAAAAGAAACCAGATCTCAGGTATGGTTTCTCTCTCTTCATTATATGATCTCCCTATTTGTCTGTTTCTATCCCTCTCTCTTATCGCTCCCTCCCACTTTCTTTCTCGATCTCTCTGTTCTTTCTTCTCTCTCTCTCTCTCTCTCTCTCTCTCTCTCTCTCTCTCTCTCTCTCTCCAATTCTATGTTAGTGGTGACGGAGGTGGAGGCGATGACGTGGTGTTGCAGCGAGGTTGAGGTGGTAGTGGTTGTAGTGTTGGTTGTGGTAGAAGTGGTGGAGTGTAGTTATTTTTGGTGGAGTGTATAAGAGAAATGAGAACCTCCTCTCTCATAAAATCATCCTTCCCCTAATCATTTTAGGAAATTTTGAAAAGCTCCTTCACTGGAAGAGTCCCCCATCCAAATTAGGGAACCCTAATAACAACAATCCTTTTAAATGACATGGACTGATTGACTTCAATCATCACAAAAAGCATTCTTAAATAAATACTCTCTTTTTCAATAGAAATTTTGCAGTCAAATTGTGGCCTACATAATTAATCTGTGGAATAGAATCAATAGATAGAGCTGCGCGATTTACACGAGGAAGAAGTGAAGGAACTTTACTGTGGAGAATGGATAGAGTCGCACAATTTTGTATGAAGTAGTTTCATTTTTTCGCCGTACGTATAGTTAGTGAGCAAGACCCAAATCCTACTATTTATAATTCCACAAAATATTGGTTGTGGAGATCACAATTTGACCACACGATTGTATCCTGCGCTACAGTTTTTTTTTAGAAAGAAAAAAACAAAGCCAATTTTCCATCATAAAGCTGGGCTAGAGAGATATTTAGATTTGAGTCTAACCATGTTGTGACTACGTCATATTTACATCCCAAACGAGCTAGTATACTAGCATCAGAAGAAGCTAAGAGAGTTTCTCATTCGTCTATCAAGTCTTGAATTTTCCAGCTTATCCCTGATCTAGTTATATTTAGGATCTTGCAACTACCCTCAAATACTACTTTTTTGAGATTAGGGGTAGAACTTGGGCGGGTTAGAGGTTTTAGACATGCTATACCCATACTGTATCTCATTTGTCCGGAATGTCCATAGAACCCACAAAACCTATAAGAGGTTTACCCATGCATGACCCGAGTGGTTTCTCGGGTTCTTCAGGTTTTCGGGTTGTCAATGTTTTAATAAATTTAATTGATTAAATGGAATTATTAATACAAAAAAATTAATAAATAAAACATCCTTCATAGTTTAAAAAGATAAACAAACTAACAATCTAATCACATAATAAATGAAAAAACTTGTACAAAATATTCGCCATAACTTCAAAATAAAAAAGTAACAACGAAATCCAAATCCATAGTTGTCTTTATACTGTTTTGAGTTTTACTTATTCAGTAATATTAATTTTTTACTTTACATATAATGAGACCAAAGGAAGGTTTTTATTTTGGGTCTTAATACTTCCACCCCTGTATTAATAACTTAATATATTTATCCATTATATATATAAAAGTTTCTCGGGTTGGGCGGGTTGCTTGGGTTGGCAATTATCTATGCCCATACCTGCCCAAATTTGACTACGAATTGGCAAAATAATGTATATACTCGCCCAAATGCCTTGCAACCTTCGCCCATGCTTGCCCAAATATCAGGTCGGGTTCGGGTTGGTCAAGTTAACCCAACCCAAGTCCCACCCCTACTTGAGATGCAACTCCTTTTGCCCCATTCAATAATCCCCTGATTTATGAGAGTGCTTTTTTGTGCATCCACTTTATATGAGGGTGCACATCCCCAATAAGTATCTAATCTTTAAAAATAAGTGAAGTTGATTTTATAGCAATAAATAGATAGATGATGGCAGTGATGTGCACAAAATAGCACTCGATTTAAGATGACAGTCTTATTTCTCCCACGGAACCTTAAATGTCGTCCCGTCCCTTCCTCACACAATTCCCAACACACTTTAATTTGGGTGACTGGAAATTTAATGTACTGAAGATTACTTAGCTAATGGAGGCGTGGTTTAATACTATTTTAATTTTTAGTCATACATTTGATAGTTAAATAAAGATTTTGTTAACTTGTGCTCTAAGGGCACATGTTAAGGTTTAAGAGTTTGAATTTTGTTTAGTTCTCTTGGGTTGACTCAATGGAGTGGTTTAGGCTTTAGAGGGTTATTTAAAGTGACTTTTTAGAGGGTTAGAGATATCAGATTGAGCTAATTTTAGTGGACATCATGTAATTAAGTGATAATAAAGTGGATTTTATTTTATTTTATTTTTTCTTGATTCCTACCTTCCTCCTGTCCCCTTCCACCACTACTACCACCACCATCACCATAGGTCCATAACCCCTTTGTATATCTAAATTCATTTTTTCTTCACTACCACCACCACCACCACCACCGTCACCATCATCTTCCCACCGTCACCACCTCCCATCGCCATCCCAGATATCAGAGAGAAAGAGGGAGGAGAGAGAGAGAGAAAGAGGAAGGAAATAGAGAGAGAAATAGGGAAAAGAGGGAGAAAGATGGGGAAGGAAAAAAAACTAGTTTAACGAGGAGATTGGGTCCTCAAATCTACTTAAGTGTGCTCAATCACATCATTCAAAAGTAACCTTTCGATCCTATACTTCTATTTTTTCAAATTTTTTTATTAAAGACAGTAGCGAAATAACTAATACTCGTAGTTGCAGCAAAGAGCACTATAACTAATGCTCGAAGTCGCGGCAAAGAATATTAGTGTATATGTTACAACAAGGAGCGTTATAAATCAGGTCCCAGTTTTTGCTCGTGGAAGGTCCAACGAGCTTTAAAAACTAGCACTCATTGTAATAGACACGAGCATTAGTTTGGGTGCTCTTGATCAGCTTAAAAGATTTTTTGATTAGCTTCACAAAAAAAAATAACATATTCTAAAACTTATAACTTTATCAAGATTTCAAAAAAATTAACTAAAAATCTATAATAAAAATTATTAAAAATAGTCCTACATGGAAAATAAAAATTTTGTAAATCCAATATATAATGATCCTAAGCCACTCCACTCAACTCATAACTAATTGATTTTGAGTCAGTGACCGATAAACTTAAGAAAAATAGCTATTATTATATAATAATCTTCTAAAAATTAAATAGGACGATCTTGGTGACGAAGTGGGCATCTCCTAAAATTAGCCCATAAGTGAAAGTATCATCAATCTACAACAATAAAATAATGCGGAGGTGGTAGCGTGTATGTAATTAACTATGTACGAGTCTCACAATATTCAGAAGCCAGGGGCCCTAATAGTGCGACACGTATGTACCAGGCAGGAGTCCTGAAGCTGGATAGCTAGCTACAAAGGTCCTCGAAGGAAGGGAATCAGGGATCCATCATCCATGTTTGAAATACTCAAATAACTGTTTAATTAATTTGTTCATCAATCACCAAACCAAATCTAACCCAAAAAGATCTGTCAAAATCTTCTTTAAAACTCTTGATTCAATGCAAACAAATCCTCTAAAGCAAAAGAGAATTATTATGTAACAGATTGATCGAGGGACAATGAATTTGATTTTATCTTCTTCTTCTTCTTCTTCTTCTTCTTCAGTACTTACTAGCTAAGCTAAAAACATTGAATTAATCCGGCCAAGATCCGGTAAAATCTACGCCAGAAAACACAGATTCGTTGGCCGGCCGCAAATTAAAAAGTACATATATACTTCTACGTACTTTTAAAAATAAAAAAAAACAACAACAACTGATCGATCAAGACGTAAAGAGACCTTCCTTCAATTCGTATCTACAATTAAAAAAAAAGAAAAAAAGTACTGATGAACAAATATATAATTCTAAGAGATGGTACTCTTTCCAGGACGATCTGCAAGTTTGAGAGTTTTATCAATGAGTTTTCTTGCTTTTCTGCTTCTGATCTCTACCTTCACACTTGAGCTCTTATCCATCTTAATATAGGGTTTATTCTTCTTCTTCGATGATTTCTTCAGAAATTTCACCTTTGATTTTATCGACTCCACTAAATTCTCCAACTGAATCGCCATTAATCAATTAAGTAATTAATTTCAGAAAAGAACAACAGAACTTAATTAATTAAACCAAAATCTACACACAATCAGCTGATTCAGCTCTTCCTCTGCCTCTTCTCTTTTGATCTTCTCTAGCATGCAGTTCGATCTGTAACTGAATTATATTAACAGCTTTTCGACGCTTGTCCCACAATACCTTCTTTTTCTCATCCGATCCGGACTCTTTCTTTCCTCTTACCTAGCCTTGATTTTCTTCACCTTATTCATGTATATTTATGGAATAACAAACAACACAAATGCCCATTGTTCTTCAGATAATTACGGATTCACCACTGTCAATTGTCCATTGGCTTTCACTTCTCTTCGAGGTGTATCAACAAGTACGTACTACTTTGTAATTTCATTTTCTTTTTTGTTTACGTACTTTAACAAACTCCTCTTCGGCCATTTCCACGTGTCTTCAGTTCGTTACACATGTTTCCCAGTCAGATCTGACACGTGGAGTAATATTAGTCGCATTGACTTATGAAACTTTGACCAATGTTTTAATAGACCCTCAACTCAAGTGAGCAAGTTAGTTTTGTTTTTATAAGTGTTCCGCCGGTGGTTAATGGTGCTTGGTCATATAATAATATTTTTTTTTGTTGGTGCTTGGATTTGTATGTAAGAGGATTGAACACAGGTTGTTGGTACCAACTCCTACCAATTTTACCACTCCAATCGAGTGACCCTTCCTTCATATAATAAGTTTTTGACAAGGGTTATGTAGGAACTACGTGGAGATGATTCGAGGGTATGGAGATGTTCGTCACATCATGTAGATTATCTTTATATAAATTCACCATGTTTTAAATTCATAGCTCCATCATAAATTGGTGTAAAGTTAAATGGAAAAAATAAACGTTTTATATGGATCTTAGAAATCAAAATTGTGGTATAGGAATGACGTTTCTGCTTTGGAACCTCGCGTTCTCGCTCTGAAGGTATTTTTGAATGAGGGAACAACGGTTTAGTCCTATTTGAGGGGTAATATGATGGTTCAGTCACATCTAAAAGTATTATGACGGTTTAGTCTAAAAAGGTAAAAAACCACACATGTGCGTTTGCTAGACAAAAATACCCCAACAATAAATACACAAGCAGTAAGCACCAACTAACTTTTTTATTTTATTTTTAAAACAAAAAAAATGACATAACTTTTAAAATACAAATAAGTTTTTCATAAAAATTATATTTTTAGAAATCTTAAATTAAGATCTTTAAAATGAGACCAATCAATAATATTTTTTCTTAAAAGAAAAATTATATTGCAAAGTATGCAAAATGTGTTTTGCAAAATATTGTTAAAAATATTTTGCATGACTTTAAACAAAAGAATGGAGGAATTTTGAATGTTTTTATACAAATTTAGGTTTAAAACAACATTTATAGCTTTCGATCTGTAAGAAAAAATACAGCCACACAATTTGCATATATTTATATGCATGCAAAACACAATTTGCATCCACTAAAATACATGCAAAATAGTTTTTGCAAGCATTTATATCCTTGCAAACACACTATTAAGACATTTAAATGGGTGCAAAACACAATTTGCATCCACTAAAATGCATGCAAAATAATTTTTGGAAACGTTTATATGCTTGCAAATACATTGTGAAGACATTTAAATGCATGCAAAAACTATTTTGCATACACTAAAACGCATGCAAAATAGTTTTTGCAAATGTTTATATGCTTGCAAACACACTATGAAGACATTTAAATGTATGCATGCAAAACAAAATTTGCATAAAATTACATGTATATATGCAATAACTCTCAAAATACTTTAAAGTTTGCAAATTCGAATTTGCATGTATTTCAAAAAAAATTGAAAAAAGTATTATTGTCTGGTCTAGTTTTGAAGATTTCGTCGAAAGCTTTCCAAAAATATAAATTTTATCAAAATCTGATTTATGGTTTAGAAGATATAACATTTTAAAGATTTAAAACAAAAAATAACAAAATTTTTTTCTCTACAGCTGTCCACTTTTAAAAATTAAAAAAAATGGGTAAAATTGGTAATAAATACAAGTAAAACACGCACACGACTTTCAGCAAAAGACTAAAATGTTGTTATTTGTTAAAAAAAAAAGACTAAACATTAAAAAAAAAGTCAGCAAAAGATGTTTTGGACAAAAAAAGATAGTTAGGAGCAAACCATGGTAATACTTGGGAAAAATGACTATTTGGTTGTTTTCTCTTAACTGACTTGTCCGGCGCTCCTATTCTGCCCTCTAATTACTTAAATATAGATACCACAAAAGTCTTAGTAAAAAAATTGTATAAATAAGCTTTTATGGAGTTCTTAATTTTTTATAGATTAAAAGTTTTGTAAAGATAAAACAGTGGGAAAAAACTACATTTAAAATTTTGTAGAAAGTGATTGATACAATGAAATTTTTAGAAAAGAAAAAAAAACATTGTTAGAAAGGTTTCGTTGCCTTAATGAATAGTATAGATAATGAATTGTTTTGATTTTGTGTTCCACCTTCTTTATTTTTATACTTATAGTCTGTTTGGACAAGAGATTTTAAGGAGAGATTTTGTGGGACCATAGATTTTGAGGAAAAATATGACATGATTTTTCCACCAAATTCATGGTCCCCACAAAATCTCTCTCTCAAATCTCTTGTTCAAACAGACTATCAATTTTTTACTGAGATCTTCAAAAGCACACTAAAATAAGTGTAAGTGTCATTGGTCACAATGTGTTCCACATGACTGTTTTTTAAATCATCTTTTAAGATTTTCTGGACCAATAGCTTTTAAGGAACCCTAAATTAATAGATCTATGGTATGTTTTACTACTAAAAATTAAAAAAGCCTAACATCTTTCTTGTGAAGCTCAATTATTAACCGTATGTACTTGACTGCTAATTTTTTAATTAGATTTCTATTATATTTTAACTGTTTTAATATATTATATTATATTTAATAATATTAGAGGAAACAATTATTTAACCCTCTGAAACATAATTTAATTAATCGCAGGGATCCAACGGACCCCATACAACACACGTAAACCACGTTTATAATATTAAATGATCTAGAGTAATAAGACATGTCAGACGCACGTAATCTGATTTTAATAAAAAAAAAATTAGCAGAGTTATGATTTATTTAATCTAAAATGAATGGTATTTAAAGTATAAAATATGAAAGAAAAAAAATTATATTCTTTTTTGTTGATGATAAATAATATATAAATAAATGTATTATTAGAAGAAACCTCCCCTGTATAGACATATATCATCAAAGAAAAAAGATGGAAGATATAAATATTCATTTTGACCCCCACCCACATACATATTTTCAGTCTTTAAATCCTTTAATAAGATAATTGGATTTGACTGACAAGAAAATTTTATTATTATGGTTCACTGAATGAAACAAAAAAGGACAGAATTGTTAAAGTAGGGAGTAAAATTATAACATTTTAAATAAATAAATAGTAAGCCAAACAGGGCCTTACAATAAATAAAATTTAGAATAAGAATAAGATGGAAAGAAGAATTATAGACCAGAAGATTTTTTTTTTTTTTGATAGGAATAGACCAGAAGATAAACAAGACGAAATGGTGCACCTATACAATTTTGTTATCTTTCTACCGCCAAGAAAATACAAACAATGGGGGTCGGGGGCAGTGTGCCCACTAACAACAAGGTGACCATCCCTAAGATCAATTCGAACAAATTGGATTCATCTGAATCTATTACATTCTTTTAGTTTTGGGTGGCCAGGGAAAAAAAAAACAAAATCTAATCTAATCGGTGCCCTAAGTTGCAGGATCCTTTGGTGGTGGGAACCAAGTCCCAACCATCCCGCATGTACACCATGATCCCGCCGTAATTAATCATTCAAAATATGCCAATAGTTACTCACTAGCATAGAATCAATTAAATTTAAATAGAATAAATAAGATTCTCATTTCTCTTTCTCTTTCGAAATTTGATCGGTTCCACATCATTACACTATTTTACTATTTAAGACTTGTTTTAAACAATTATGCTTAGCTGACGGAAAAACCTACAGAATTTCTTACGAAAGTAAAATCTACTGTGGATGTATATCATTTTGAAATGGATGCGAATCACGATGGTATGTAAAAAACAGTTCTACCATCAAATTAGCTTTCGATAGAAAATTATGTAAAATTTTACTGTAAATTTAGCACTATCCTATTTTAAATGTGTTTTCATTTTGCCTACCACATAAGTTGGAAAAACATTTTAAGTCACGCCCTTTAATATTTGGGGGAACGGCCAAAAGGCCCAAAATGATTTTTTTTCAGTCTGTTCAGTCCACCAAATTTTATATGAGTCTATTTAGTCCAAAAATAAAATTTAGACAAATCTGCCCTTTCACTACATACTACCCCACTTTACTCTTCTCTCTCTCTCTCTCTTCAAAGAGGACTAACGTTATCTTTTTTGTTTTTAAACTTTAAAATGTTATATCTCTTCAACTAAAATTTTGATTTTGACAAAATTCATATATTTAGAAAGCACTTTTTGAGATCTTTGAAACTAGACCAATCAAAAATGGTTTTCAAAAAAAAATAAAAATCATGAAATTTATGCAAAAACGTTTTTGCATGAACTGATGCAAACATGCAAAAATGTTTTTGCACCAGTTCATGCAAACACGTCTTTTCAACTAAAATTTAGATTTTGACAAAATCATGAAATTTATGCAAAAACGTTTTTGCATCAGTTTATGCAAACACGTCTTTTCAACTAAAATTCAGATTTTGACAAAATTCATATATTTTAAAATGTTTTTGCATCAGTTCATGCAAAAATGTTTTTGCATAAATTTCATGATTTTGTCAAAATCTAAATTTTAGTTGAAAAGACGTGTTTGCATGAACTGATGCAAAAACATTTTTGCATGTTTGCATCAGTTCATGCAAAAACGTTTTTGCATAAATTTCATGATTTTTATTTTTTTTTGAAAACCATTTTTGATTGGTCTAGTTTCAAAGATCTCAAAAAGTGCTTTCTAAATATATGAATTTTGTCAAAATCAAAATTTTAGTTGAAGAGATATAACATTTTAAAGTTTAAAAACAAAAAAGATAACGTTAGTCCTCTTTGAAGAGAGAGAGAGAGAGAAGAGTAAAGTGGGGTAGTATGTAGTGAAAGGGCAGATTTGTCTAAATTTTATTTTTGGACTAAATAGACTCATATAAAATTTGGTGGACTGAACAGACTGAAAAAAAATCATTTTGGGCCTTTTGGCCGTTCCCCCAAATATTAAAGGGCGTGACTTAAAATGTTTTTCCAACTTATGTGGTAGGCAAAATGAAAACACATTTAAAATAGGATAGTGCTAAATTTACAGTAAAATTTTACATAATTTTCTATCGAAAGCTAATTTGATGGTAGAACTGTTTTTTACATACCATCGTGATTCGCATCCATTTCAAAATGATATACATCCACAGTAGATTTTACTTTCGTAAGAAATTCTGTAGGTTTTTCCGTCAGCTAAGCATAATTGTTTAAAACAAGTCTTAAATAGTAAAATAGTGTAATGATGTGGAACCGATCAAATTTCGAAAGAGAAAGAGAAATGAGAATCTTATTTATTCTATTTAAATTTAATTGATTCTATGCTAGTGAGTAACTANCAAAGATAAAAAGGTAATTGACAAATATAATAAGGGTATAACAGGAACATTAAAAAGGAAGGAATTGACTAAATAGATTTAGAAAAGTTTAAAAATGACTAATCAGATTAAAAAAGCTTTAAAAAAGGTATTTCAGTCTTATTAAAAATCTTGTGTACTAAACGGATTAAAAACGTTATATATTGGATGTTTTGGCCATTATCCCTTAATATTTCTCTAATAATTGTTTCTTTAAAAATAAAATAAATAAATAAAAGCATTACTCTAATCATTATCATTGGGCGGCTTAAAGAGTCAAAAATACACTATTAGTTATTTATTAGGGAAAATGCTAGTGCGACCTAATTTGGTGTCCAAAATTAGGTCCCAACCGATGTGGCGGCTGATGTGGGGAGAGCATGTGAGCCCTAGCTGTTAATCTCTCCCCAAATCGGCGGCCACAACAGTTAGGACTTAATTTTCGACACTAAATTAGGTTGCCCCAGCATTAATCTTTTATTAGAAATGAAAACTACTGTTTGAAAAAAATTCCAAGACAAAAAACAAAGCCGGCATTAGACAGTCAATCAAGTGAGGAGAACCAAAATCTTCAACTATGTAAGAAGGATCCTTCAACAGACTTAAATGACGTGAAGACTGAAAAACAAACATAAAATAAAACACACAGACATTGACCCTGAAGCATGCTTCTGTTGAATAACGAATAAACAATCACCACCCAACAATAAGCTCAAGCTTATTATGAAAAGGCAGAATTAAAGCTAGACCATAATTGTGAAATCAGGAACTAAAAAAGTCGTCAACGCCGACATTTTGAACAAAAAATGGAGAACAGAAACTGGGTTCCACCTAGCAAGAAAAACCCAATATAGACACGACATGCAAGTAGGAAGTAATCAATCAATGAGGTAAGAAATGGAACATTTCAAGTAAGCAGTAACTTCACACCTCATGTTGATTTGTCTTAGTAAGCTGAAAAGTGAGAATGAACCTGTGACCTCATGCTTATATCGAAATTTAGAGGGAGTATAGATGCCAAGCTAGGATTGGGTCGGCCTGGTGGGGCCGAGCCTGAATTTCATTTAGGAGCTTAGGGGGAGAGAGGCTATTCAGAACGGGAATGGTCGGGCTAGAGGTTTAGACCTTGGGCTGGGCCTCAAGCTGGCCGGGCTTCAAACCCCCTGCCTGAGCCCGTCCTAGGCTAGGCCCAATTGCCACCTCTAGTTGCATTGTAGTATGCCCAAGGAAGAAACTAGAAGTCTGTTTATGCTCGACTGCACGATTCACTTCAAAGTGTGAAACAGAAATTCAAGGGGAAAGAATAGTCTCTCATGGGAAAAACACAAGATCAAGGGAATTTTATTCTTTCTGCAGCATGAGAGGTTGTTATAGGGAACAGATGAGCATCAGTAGAATGAGTCCGAGTGAGCTAAAGAAAACAAACTGATAGGATACAAACCTATAGAAAGAGGTTTGAATTTTGCCCATTCCATTGCTAAATTTCTAACTTGTACAATTTGGTTCATTCTTTAAGAAATCAGCCAGAGATGAAAGGTACGTTTTTAAGTTAATCATACAATGGACTAGTGAATGGGATTAAGGATCCACCGGTGGTTGTGAGTCAGACCACATCATTAGAGTTGCCAAAAGTGCCATTGTTGCAGTCTCAACCCTTAGCCGATTCGGACCAAGACCAACAGCGGTAGCACCAGCTTCAGTCATCATCTTCAACTCCTTCTCAGTGAAGTCTGAAACAAAGCAACCACTATGAGAAACAAAAACAGATTTACTTGTTTATTTTCCAGATTAGAACACATAAAGAAAATGAGCTATCTTGCAACATGGAGCAAAAGAGAACTTAGATGGCATGAATAACTTTTTGTTTTTGTTTTTCGACAGCTGAATAACTTTCTTGGTTGGCAAATAGTATTTTTCATTCAAAACTAAGCACGCAGACTCAACGTAAGGATTGCCCCTAGTAATATTCGTGAACCAAGAGAGAGAAGGACAACCGTGAGTTTGACAACAGAATAGTCAGAAACAAGTTGCAAAGTAATCCAACAGAGACTAGAGGTTCCTGCCTTTTAAGATACTACTATTAATCGGAGAAAATCTTCCTCAACAATTACTTCATGAAATTAGGCTTGCCACAGTTTAAGTATAATAGGATCAGTTATATCCAATGGGTCAGAATTACATAATGTGCAGCAGAAAAACGTAACAGAGATCAGACAACAGTCTACTAAAACACCAAAAAACCAGAAATGGAACCAATAATCTCAACCTAGTCCAAATTCATGCAGAGATCTATTTGAAGTTTAACAAAATATAGAGGAAGAGTTTTTCACATTTAATGCCATCCTTTCAATAGTCAAGACAAGCATCAATGGCCAAGACCATGAAATGGAATCTGATTAATCAGCTAGGACAGCAATATGGTATTTTTGGTTGTCAAAATATCATGATATGGAGTCCAAAGAAAACATACTGAGTCCTCACTCATTACACCATTTCAAGGTCAACCCTAAATTTCGTAAAACTGGTTAGAACTAAATGGCTTCTGAACTTAGACTACAACATTGCTGTTACTTGTATACGCATCACAAATACATCCAGAGAAGATAAGTATGCATCTGCATGTTCATATACTGAGTATGTATCAGCCAATTATAATAGGTTAGTGTGCATGGGAAAAAAAATGGTTAGAGATTAATTAAAAATAAGATAGGTACGCACCCCCTTCTGGTCCAACTATTATCATCCCGCTAGGCTCCTTTCTTAAGAAAGACAAGGTACTAACAATAGGCGTAGCTTCCGCGACTGCCAGAAAAGATAGTTTTGACTGGGCAATCTAGATCAAGTTCAATTCAACAAAAGAAAAGAAATGCTTGTTTAGTTGTGTTCTAGTAGAATTATCCTGTACTGGAACTTGAATGCGAAATACAATCTAAACCATTCAGGAAACTGGACATAATATTTGCAAAGTTATTGTATACTTATATGATCAGATGAGTGCACCCAGGAAAACCTAGTAAGCAACCACAATTATGCATAACCTTATTATTACAAAAAATGGGAACCACAATTGCATTTGCAGCACTACAGATGAAATATCCTCTTCCTAAGGTGGACACATGGGTGTCATTATTCATTAATACCCGTTATCTTGGTTTAACACCAAATACACTCAGGTGTTCGTTAAAATAGAAAATATTTTTTCTGGACCCAAAAGATGTACCTCCATGTTTAAACCATGGTGGCATTCAGGGTTCAGATCTTCGTTAAAGAGCTCAACCAGTCTAATTTGTCATACTGGTATAGCTGTGCATCTAAAGCAAAACCCCCTTTTTGGACATGACCAATAAAAAGAAAATATATAACAGAATTTGAAAATTGTTCTCCCTCTTCTTCCTTCGCATTTCCCTTTTCTTCTTTCTCTGCATTATCAGATTCATTCTCCACATCCAGGGGCAGAAAAACCACAGCCACCAGTACATCTTACGGCCATCTACTGCTATGATGTTGCTGCTGAATCATAATAGCCCACATCAACCTCCTGATCTGTGCAACAGTTTCCACTATCTTTCTCAACCAAATTTTTGTTACTGTGGAAGCTTCAAATTTTAGAAAAACACTTAGGGACTGTGCTTTAAAAAGTTGATTCAGTGGGACAAGCCCAACGGGGATACAGTCTGAGAGATGAATAAATTTACAGTCTGAGAGATGAATAAAAGTAAAGGAAAAGAAGATAAAAGATAGAAGATAGAATGCATAATTATTTGGAAGGCTATCCCACATGTGATATGCTGGGTTTCGTGGAAGGCTAGAAACGAAAGTATTTTTAACAACAAAAGGATTCTAATGGAGGACATCTTCATCTGTCTCAAAGTGATTCTGTTTTATTGGAGTAGGATCCACTGTTGGGCTAAAGGTTATCATTAAAAGACTTTATGTTTCGGTGGGAAACTATAGTCCCTCTCTAGCTAACGACTAATCCTGCTAGAGGTAGTGGTTGTATTTTTGTTTCTTTTTGTATATATGGTATTCTCATCCCTCAAAATAAGAAGAAAAATTGGGGATTCAAAACTTTTTCATAGACAACAGCCTTGTGTTCTCATTGACTTTTTACATGTATCAACCAACATGGCAGAAGACGTAAGAACATCTACTATTGTTATACAGCTGTTAAGTACAACAGGAGTGAAAAGATACTCACAGTAGGCAAAATGTTGGCAATTTTTGTTGGAGGATTCAAAGTCATTTCATGCAACCGTTGACCTAGGAAAACATCAAACATAGAAAACTTCAAAATAACTAAAAAGTCATCCTCACATGCAAATGCCTCGGTGAAAGGCCAGACTCTTCATGCAATAGCAGAATTTACACCAAACAAACACAATTTCAAGAATATATAAGATCAGGGAAACTAATCAGACCAGGTAACCTACATTGTTTAACCGCAGCTAGAATGACCCGTTGCAATCTGTCCACCCTGTTTTCTGAGATTGAAGGAGAACGTTCAGTCAGCAGAGGCGTTAAACTACTAGCTCCCAGCTCCTGAGGAATTGAAGAAGGATAAGCTGCTAGCTTGGAAACATAGGTGTTTTGACAATCAAAAAGATAAACATTTCCTGATATTAGAATCTTCCATGACTTGGAAAGGCACATCTATACTTTTAGCATGAAGGTGAATAGAAAAAAACTACACCACAAAAGATCGATCTGAAACAAATGCATTTTCTCATGCTGTTCATCAAGTGACACGGACTAATAGAAGCACTTTTAGCACTCCAAGATGTGGATTAGATACTCAAATCTTAAGATATACATTCAAAACAAAAGTTGCATTTAAATAAACCATAAGATACACATTCAAAACATACCGTGCATTTCTCAACCAGCCAATCTGCTCGACCACCCTTAAGAGTACCTAAAAAAGTGTAACATCAAACATGTTCTGCTGTTTAAACCCTACAAGAACAAATAACACTAACAAATACTGAAGGACTGACTCACCGATGGCTGCAAAGACATGCCACTGTGTGCTCTTGGGAAGAACTGTTTTTGGATCTTCTAGAGCCATGAAATTGACCCCAGTTCGGTCGATGTTCTGTATGCAACCCTCAATGACAGCTCCTGTCCCATTGAAAAGCTCTACCCTTACATGTAATTACGAGGAAAACCATGAGGTAGAGATTAGAAGCAAAGAAGCTATTAGATACCCATTACCAACACATATGAGGTGTCTAATTTAGATGCAGCATGCAGAAAAAAGAGATCAAACAATGGCAGATTCACTGAGTGTATTGAGACAAACATATAGTACAAGTAGAGATGTGGTTCTTAGATGGATAAAAAATAAAGCAGGAAAAATGGCTCGTGAGTTCTTAGTTCTACTCAGCTAAATAACTCATCATAAAAAAGATTGTCTTGAAAGGGAACTTAAAGAAGAGAGAAAAGGAACTCTTTTCAGTAATTGGTCGGAGTGTTAATAGTCTTTGATTATCTCTATTGGGATTTACACGAAGAAAGAACAAAATGCCCTCAGGAACAAATAAACTTGACAGAGAAAAGCTATTTTCTTTCAACTATAATGCCATCAATTCACAGTTTATTGAGAAAGTGGTTCTTATAAACTTCTAGGACAAGTATGTCCTCAGATTCTTTGTAAAATGACAAGACTACCATGTACTGCAACTCTTCACAAAGAACTCGTAGCCTCTCTCATGAAGATCATAGATTTCATCCTGAATTTTAAATTCCTGCAACTATTGAAAGATTTGATGAAATGTGACCACATTTATCAATCTACAGTAGGAGATTATCATCATAGTTTGGCACAACAATAAGCAACTTCAGCAATTTCCTAAAGATGGTCAAAATAGATACTTGTAAACCTAGAATCTAGATCAAGATGATCCCAAAGAATCAGTACTCTAATTTCAGTTCAGGTCTTTGTGAAGACCCACCAAATAAGCACTCTCATTCCACTTCCATGCAAAATTCCAAATCGTCTACTAATGCCCAATTGTTCCAAGAATTTGATTAGGGTTTCATGGAGAAGAATACAGATTCTCAACTGCACAAACCACTCCTCAATTTCTAATTATAGTTTTGGAGGATCGAGTGCACATATCTTACCTGCAAAAACATCTTTTCCGTCCTATAGTTTCCGCCATTGCAATTTTTTAGGTCTTTCTTTGAAACAAATTATTAATCTGTGCGCATTCATCATATTTTATTTTATTTTCTTATTTCTTATTTACTTTTTATACTATAACTATTAGGATTATTCCCAAGAATCCCTACTAAATTAATGATAAAATTGGAGTTGAACTTCCATAAAGCTTTTTCTGAATTGAATCTATTGATATTTTTTCGGAAGAGGAAAATGATGATCTTATGAAAAAACTATTTACTGAATTACTTTATCAAACTCCATATGTTTGTTATTTGTGAATAAAAAGCACTTTTAGTTGTCAAGCCAAACACAAAATATAGCTTATCTTTAAGCACTTTTGTTTGAGTGCTTAAGAAAAAGCATCGGAGATAAGCTTTAAGCTTACCCAAATGAGGCCTAATGCCACCAAGACAGTGAACCAAGGACCATCAATGAATTAATCAGAAGATTGGCATATTAAGGCAACTTGGGCAAGGATAAATGCATGTTAGATTATCAGCAGATGATTAAAGGAGAGGGAGAGAAGTAAATGGTAATAGTTTATTAGTTTCTATTCATCAACAACTATTTCATGGATGATGTGACTATTGAACTCGTGCAGCTTGTATTTTCTGTTTCAGTAGGTATGGATTGTATACTGTTTCTTTAGTAGTTCTTTCCCCCTCTTTCTAATCAAAAAGTTTTATAGGTCCAAAAAGAAACAGAAAAGAAGAACTGAAAAATGAAAGAACAACGTTTCGAAGTTAAAATTGGCTATCAGAAAGAAGGTGACACAACCATCTCTGTTGATTAAAAAGAACCATCTAGTAGAATTTTGCTTCAAATGAAGTCTGAGCTAATAAATTCCTTCAAACATATGTAAGTAGAGATGGTTAACTTAAAAATATCATACTTATCGTCCACGCTCAAGCGCAAGACCTTCGTCATGTGCCAAAACTCCTCTCCTTGTACTCGAACAACATTACCCTGTACATAATATATCATGATCAATTCATTAAACCCTAGCAGCTCAGACGAATTACTCACTAAAATTGCAATAGAAATGGAGATAGAGAAAGAGAGAGAGAGAGAGTGTGTGTGTGTGTGTGCCTTGGAAGGAGGAAGAACTTCAGAGTAGAAACGAGGGAGACCGCCGCGGGACTGGTTAGCTAAATCTGCTTTCGAGGAGGCTCGAAGAATCGAAACTTTCCGCCATGAGCGACTCAGTAGCTCTGCGAAATGAGGTTTTGGAACTAGGGTTTGCATTTGCAGGTTTGCACCTCTCTTGATCTTCTGCAAGTGGAGAATTGAAACGAAAAACCTTCCCGCTTCACGATTCACCACCCGAAGAAATGAACCGTGGGGGATTATTGCGGTGGTACGCACTATGCCCAAGTAGTAGAGAAATTTTGATGGGTTCGGGCTGGAACGGGATCCATAGTAAGGGCAAGTCTAGTGGGGCCGTTAGATTGCTTGGTCAAGCAGTTTTTTTTGTGCATCCATTTCCAATGGAATAGGGATCCTTAGTAGATAGCCGAACAGATGAGCGCCGCGCTGAATGAATGAGCGTCGCGCTCAATGATTTAACGTGTGCGCTGAATGATTGAGCGCAACTTTTATTTTTTTATTCCTATTAAATATCTCTCTCTCCTCTTTTTTTCTTCCTCTTTTCTCTATCTATTTTTTCTCTTTTTTTTAATACCTTTTAAGGGATTACCACTAGAGCAAATTTACATCTTGACCTCTAGGGCCGGACATTAAAGAATCTATTTTTACATATCCCACTAGACTTGCCCTAAGAGCCATAGCCCATTAAAAGTGTAAAACTTAACTCATTCCAGCCAGGTCCAGTCACTATGGTAAACTCGTAAAGATAAATGAAGTGTGTTGTTAATAAAGGAACTAAAATGGATGGAGGATAGCTTGGTTAAATGGGCCTTGACCCCAATCAACTTGTAGTTCATTTTACTAGAGGAGAGTTCTCCTCTTTAAATAATACACCGCACTAAAATAAGAAAATACACCCCACTTTACTGCCGGCAACCATCGTCCCCAACAACTCAGTTAAAAAAAATATAAAATTTCTCCTTCTTCCCTCCCCAACCCCCACCCCCAATGGAATGGGTAGATAACCTGAAAAAAATTTCCTAGCCATCTCTCTCTCTCTCTTTTTCTCTTTCTCTCCCTAATCTCTTCCAGATCTGAAAAAAAAAATTCAAAATTTGAAAAAAAAGTTCAAGCCTCCCACCGATCTCTCTATCTTTAATCTTTGGCGGTGGTAGTGGTGGTGGATAATGGAGATGGAGATAGTGATGGTGGTAAGGGTGGGGTGTATTTTTAGTGGGATGAAAAAATTGGTAGGGTCGAAGAACTCCCCTCTAGTAAAACTAAAGCTTGATCTCCATCTATTTTATCAATTTTTGTCCACCTCCTAACAAAACTATCCCTCATCCATTTTGAATCATCTATTAACAACATCCAAAATGAATAGGCATGTTGGCAGGGCCAGATAAGGGTGCCCCACCAAATACATATTTTTGTTGTTAGACTGATGATATCTAGCATCCTAGGTTTTCCTGTGAGCCATCCTAGGTGATAACAATATTGGTCAAAATAGAACTTGACTTAATTTTGACTATTCATTTCCTATGAGCCATCCTCACTATTTGATAATAAAATAATAAATTTATTTTTTACAAAAATAAAATCCTAAGTCCTTATATTTTTTGTGTTTTACTCCGCACCTCTAAAAACATCATCAACTCCATCGCCACCATCTCCACCGTCGCCTCCACTTCCACCATCACCGAGAGAGAGATAATAGAGAAAGAACTGAGAGAAAGAGAAAGGAAAGATAAAGGAAAGAGATCTGAAATTTTCAGATCTCTCTCTCGACCTCTCTCTTTTATGGATTTGATCTGAAAGAGAAGAGAAGGCAAACATATTAGATTTTATTTTTATTTTGACCAGTGAAAATGTGTGTTCTCCAAAGTCGACAATTACAGTGAAACAGACCCGAATATCTGAACACGAAGACTATAAACGGACTACACAATCTGTTTTGCGTACACAAAAAACTGACTTCGTGGTCTATTTTATGTACATAGGAAACTGACTTAGTGGTCCATTTTATATTCAACGTAAACTAACTTCGTGGTCCGTTTTCAATTTTAAAGAATGGCGGAATTGGGGAAGAAAAAGCTGGATTGATTGCAGAAGACAATAAAAGTTAAAAAACCGTAATGCAGTTAACTAGCAGGATCCCATTGAGCTCTATAAATTTTGTTGATAAAATAAAAAAATTGTAAATCTCATTCCCAATCGTCTGGAGAAAGAAATCTTTGGGTATTTGGAGCTTTTTCTTGTCCAAGTGTTTTCTTGGAAAATTTTGAAAGAAAATAACGGGAGTCAAATTTCATCTTTTTTTTATTTGTGAAGGTACTGGAAGGACATTGAAAGGGAGAGATCTCAACAAGGTGCTCGAATGACATTGAAATGGACCAAACATTGTCAGCATAAATTCGACAGGATGTTGTTGAAAAAGTGAAGCGTTTTCAACAGGATATTGTTGAAAAAGTAAAGTATTTTTAAAAGCAATCGTCCGTTTTTGTACTGAGTATAACACAACATGAAACGGACTACCAATTCAGTTTTTTGTGCACAAGAAACGAACTAGTAAATAAGTTTCCGAGGAATATGAAACTGACTGTGTAATCCATTTCCAGTGAATATGAAACTAACTGTGTAGTCCGTTTCTAGTCTTCGTGTTTAGACCTTAGGGTCCGTTTCACTTTAACTGCAGACTTTGATGAAAACTCGATTTCACTAGCTAAAATAAAAAAAATTCAAGTATTCGCTCTCTCTCTCTTTCTCTCTTATCTTTCAGATCAAGTCCATTAGAGAGAGAGAGAGAGAGAGAACAAAGAGAGATCGAGCGAGATCCGAAATTTTAGACCTCTCTTCACTTGTTCTTTCTCTCTTTCTTTTCTTTTTCGCTCTCTTTCTCTTTTCTCTCAGCGTGATAGAAGTGGAGGCGGTGTTGGCGATGGTGGCGATGATGCAGTGGTGACATAATAGGTTAGGGATTGAAAGAATAAGATGTTAGAGGGAGAAAATGAGAGGGTGAGGTTGTTTTATAAAAATAAAATTTGCGAGGGTTGTCTTATAAAAAAAGTCTATGAAGGTTGTTTTAAAAAATAAAAATAATTATTATTTTATTATTATAGATGAGGATAGCTCATAGTTGGTTCTTAGGATGGCTTATAGTGGATTTTAGTAAAACTAGGATGGCTCCTAGTGTAGGATGGCTCACAGTGAAACCTAAGATGCTTATTATCAGCAGTCTTGTTGTTGGCATGCCTGAATTTTGTTGGCATTCCCATAACAAAACTATCCCCCATCCATTTTGAATCTTCTATTAACAGCACCCTAAATGAATACGCGTGTTGGCAGTGCCAAATAAGGGTGCCCCCACCAAATACATTTTTCTGTTGTTGGCAGGCTTGAATTTTGTTGGCATTTCCTTATTTTGGTCAATGGCTTTGAGCCTTTCACCATCACCAAAGCCCTCTAAAACTCCAACATTTTTTTCTTTCTAAGAACCTAGTTTGAGAGAACGGAGAAGAATAACCAAAAATATAAAGAAGGAGAAGACAGCTACTAGTGAAGAAGAATTCATCATTTTATCAATTTTTAGTTTTTCTATGAAGCTTGGTCCCAAAAAAAAAACCCCCACATATGATTGAGTTGGAGGGTCAATATCCTGAAAATTGCTTTCATTAATAAATCTTCCTCTTAAAAATCCATCAAGTTGGATTTTTGATTGGTTATTTTTTTTTTCATTTTAGTTATGTGGATGAGTGGATCTAACATGGATGTGAAACGCTGATGTACTTTGAATTTTTTGGATGTGTGACTATTTTAAGGCACGAGCCCCACACGTACTACAGTTGGCGATCTCCTGATAAATTCACTTTGCCCTTTGAGTTAGCAAACTACGTGCGTACTCTTTAACAAATCCACCTCCACGTACTACCGCCTAATTTTGATCTCCACGATGAAGAGATCATCATATAAAAATTCATCCATTGGATCAACTCCATTCAGTACCTACAGGCGTTTAAGTAGAGTGTAAGAATAATATGAGTATCAGGTGGCCTACTTGGAAACGACCCATAGGTTGATAATCTAAACGATGAAGAAACCTTCGCCACCAAAATAAAAAATAAAAAAGCATTTGGATCAACTCCCTGTAACATGTCCCACTGATAGATTTTAAACTGAGTGCAGTTATTATAGAAATAAGGTATCCGAACATGATCATCATTAAACAAATTATAGCATAGTATAATGGGTAATAAAAATGAAACAAATAAAGATAGGTGGAACTGAAGGACGTTCATACGGATTCAATTGAAATCTCTTGGGATCCGACCATAGCCACATTAAAGATAGTAATAGATAAGAAGATCATTAGCAACAGAAAAACCGGCTCAACTTAATGTAATACCCATCGTTAAGTGTAAATCGAGTGTTATAAAATAACACCTTATTTTTTCTTTATGAACACTACACTTACACTTTTTTGACACTAATATGTAGGACCCACATGATGTTAAGACCATCTTTATAAAAATTATCCCTTCGATCATATTTGAGTGACCCTTAGAACTAGTATAAATGGAGTGTAAAATTAAAATGAGTTTAATGAAAAAAAAAGGATGCAATCATAATTTTTCAAATTAGCGAGGGAGTATTTTGAAGGCTCCTATGCGGCATATGAATTTTTCAAATAAGAATTTTGAGCCGATAAGAGAAGCATATAAAAAGTTTAAATTGATTTAGGTAAAAAAAAATCCAAACTATAAATTGACAAAAACTAGCCAAATTTTAAAATTATTTAACTAATTTGAAGTGCTAATTTTAAAGTTAAACTGGGTCGAGTAAGTCTAACGAAATGAAGCCTAAGAACAAACTTTGAACGCTTCCACTCACTTGGGATTTCTCACCCATTAAATTCGTTGTCACTAATTAAATTTAGATAGAGAAGTAAAGGTTCCACGATATTTATTTTGTATTCTCCCTAGATTTTATTAGTTCTATATCAACTGGTAAGTTTAATGGTCGAAAATCACGGGTGCAAAGGACGTGCAACCCCTCGCTGTCACTTAAGAAGCTAATCAATAATCTTGAACTGAGCAAAAAGAAAATCTTGAACTGAGCAACGATGCATGCAACAGATTAGTTGTTCAGACTTCAGACCAGCGAATTGGTTTCGTTTTCTTTCCTTAGTTTTTAGTTGGTCCGGCCAATCAATGATTTGTTATCTTTCATCAGTTTAATAAGTCGGTCCAACTTATTAACTTCCTCGAAATTACTTCTTATAAAAAAAAAAAAAAAATCCTCCAAATGATCGAAATATGATGTCTCAATTGGTCTTCAAAACCCCAATCCCTGGAACCAGAACACGGGGCCCACCGGCCACCAACAAAAACTTTTATAAACCGACACGTGGTTCCAACTAACGGCTTGAGGAGATAAGTATTAAAAGCCCGTGCTTTGCACGGACATAATTTAAAAATAAAATAAAATAAAACAACGAATAAAAAATTATATTAATTAATTGCTAATAACAACATTGTTGATTGAAGATAACACAACCAACTCTTTTAAACATTTGGTTCTTTCCCCTCTTTGGGTGATGTTTTCTTTCCCCTCTTTGGGTGACGTTTCCTTCCCCTTCTCTGGGTGATTCTTGTTTTTAGTTTCTGTGATTAATGACTTCGTCCTCGCGTCCTCCTCCTTCATCACCTTCTTCTGGTGATTTTCTTAACAGATTTGCAGCCCTTTTTGCACCAAATCCTCACCAAGAACCCATCCTCTTGGAAGATACTGATGCAATCCCTGACTTTAGTTGGAGCAAATGTATGGCCTGTAAATTTTTATCTAATCGCCATCATACCACCAAAGCCTTGACTGATATGTTCATGATTGCTTGGAACCCATGTAAAACATTTAATGTTTCTGATTTTCATAATGGTTCCTACTTGGTTCGATTTGAATCTCTTGGTGATATGGAGTATGTATTTGAAAATAGTCCATGGTCATTTAGAGATGATATACTCATTCTTGAACGTTGTGATGCAGAAAAATTGCCTCAAGAATATCTTTTTGATCAATTAGAATTTTGGGTTCAGATTCATGGACTCCCAATCAACTTTCTAACCCCTAAATCAGTTATACCCATCGCCTCTAAACTCGGTTTTGTTCGTAGTATTCTTCCTGAAGAGAGTGCTCAATGGTGTCGGTATGCCAGGGTTCGTGTGAAGATCAATCTGGATAATGCACTCATTGAATTTTATCCAGTCAAACTTCCATCCTCTAAAGTTTGTAATGTTCAGTTTCGGTTTGAGAGATTAACGAAATTTTGTTTCTTTTGTGGTTTAATTGGTCATCGCATGCAGATGTGTCCTACTTTATCTGAAGTAAAGGAATCAATTCACAATGGTTCCTTTAATAATCCTATAAGCCTTGTTGAAGATTGGACTAAACCACGTTACTCCACGGCTATCAAGGCTGATTACCGTCGTTATTCTCCTGAACGCCACTCTCTCAAGTGTACTCATCACTTATCTCCAGCCAATTCTTGTACTTCTTCTCCGGCAGAACTCCGACGTACAGTTACAGAGCATAGAGTGCAGTCGGTTAGTCAGATCCCTTGTCGGTTGGAAAACCGTTTTGAACCAATTAACTGTATGGAAGTTCAAAATTCAAATTTGAATTCCACTATTGGTTTTAATAAAGGTAAGGGCCATGATACCCATACACGTGTTATAACTGCCCATGTTCCTCCATCTTCACAACTGCCTCAATTACATCTTAATCCTTTATGCTCCTCAACTGCTGGTGTTAATTTATTGGCTACAACTGAACATAATGATTCTAATGAGAAGCCTAAACTAAAGAAATTGGCTCGATCTGGTCCTTCGTTTACTGATCATTCTGTCAAAGCTATCAAGCGTAATCGAGATCTTTTGATTACGGAGAATTCTGTTGAACCCACATCTAAGAAGTCTCAAGGAACTGTCATTATGGATTCTTTATCATCTCAAAGGGTGGTGGCGGCTGACCCCAAACAGCCGCAACACCAATGTTAGTTCTTGCGTGGAACTGTCGGGGTTTGGGGAATGACCCGACAGTTCAAACTTTACGCCTATTCCTCCGGTCTGTTCGTCCTGATATTTTATTTCTTTCTGAAACCAGACTTGATTCACAGGCTTCGTCTGTTCGTATTCCAACTTTTGGGTTTTCTAATCATCATTTTGTTGGTTCTGTTGGTCGTAAAGGAGGATTATGGGTTCTTTGGAATGAGGATATTTCTGCTACTGTTCAAAACAGTGATCCCAATATTATACACCTTCGTATATCTTCTTATGCTAACCTTTCTTGTTGGGATCTTCTCTGTATCTATGGCCCACCTTGTACAAGTGATAGACCTGCTTTTTGGAACCGGTTGAAAAACTTTGCTGATAGTAATTCTAATCCGTGGTGCTGCATAGGAGATTTTAATGCCATTCTCTCCTCATCTGAGAAACATGGTGGAGCCCGAATTAGACCACGTGATTTGAAAGCCTTCCAACAAATGATCCAAGAATGTTCCTTGATGGATTTGGGTTTTGCTGGACCTGCCTATACGTGGAGTAATGGACAAACTTCTCAATGCCATATCAGAGAACGTCTTGATCGAGTACTTGCTGATCCTTCCTGGTGTTCATTCTTCTCACATGCTCATGTGTTGCATCTTCCTCGATTTAATAGTGATCACGCTCCTATCCTTCTAAATACAAACATGAGGAAGCCAATTGGACGTGTACCATTCAGGTTTGAATCCTTTTTATTTAAGCACTCTAACTTTATGCCATTTTTACATGAAACATGGGAGAACCTTTCTGGTGATCTTTCTACTCGTCTCATGCTTTTGTCTAGTTCTATCACAAATTGGAGTAAACAACATGTGGGCCACTTATTTAAGAAAATTGAAAAGGTTAAAAAGGAGCTTGAATGCATTCAATATCTTCCTCCTACTGATGATTCCTTATTACGTGAATCTAATCTCAAATC
>MVGT01001852.1:17252-79561 GCA_002174775.1 Macleaya cordata | reverse complement strand
TATAAATTAAAATAAAATTATAATACTGATCAACTTAAAATTAATAAAAGAGAAAATTAAAAAAATAAAATAAACATATAATAAATTCAACAATATTTTTAAACATAAACAATATGTACATTACAATAAATTTACAAATCCCATAATTAATATTTGGTCTTGTAAATTATATAATAAAATAAATAGATTTTAAATATTTGTTAAAAAGATAGAGTTAAATAAAAAGATTTTAAATATTTGTTAAAAAGATAGAGAGATGTAGAGGGAGAGAGTAATACACATTAAACTAATGGCTAATTAAAAGTATATTATTGGACACAAACATAGAAATTTTTTAAAAGAAATATACAGAGACGTACAGGATTCTTACTCAGTGGTAGAACCAGTGGGGGATCCAGTATTTTTCTTTGGGGTGAGCGAGTTAACGTTGACCAGGTCAGTGTTGACTGGGTGAATTGAGCAAGTTGACTGACATTAGTATAATATATGCACACAAATAATAAGAAAAAATGTATCTGGCCAAAGAAATTAAGTTGCTACTTAATCATCTACCGCAAAGAAGAAAACCCGAGTTTAAAATTCAGAAGATAAATTGAACATCTTGATTTACGTTTCTCTTTCGTGAAAAAGAACAACTAAATAGATTTGATATGAAGAACTATACAAAGCAAAAGTAGAGAGAGAAACGGACCACGAAAAAAAATTAGAAGTTATTTCCTTTCTCTAATTTTTCTGGTTTTTGTTAGTTTTGCTATTATTTCATGATAAGTAATCACATCGCGGAACCAGAGTAAGAACGACTGAACGATAGAGAAAATAGTGCAAGTGTGGAGTGGATAATTTAAAAAATGTCTCAATTCCTAATTTTTGGAATGCCTCCAAAAATGGGTGCGCAAGGTTCTAGAGTGATTTGGAGTAGGAGTGCGAAGCTCAAGCATCAAGGACAGTAGTACCCTCCTCGGGAATAGTTTAAAACATGGTCGACCTTCCTTTAACTTGAAACCGTTGGATGCTTGTATAAACAATCTAGAATGTAGGGAGGATGTTATACATCATCATCCGAGGGTGCCCATACTTTCTCACTTTACAGTAGAGGAGTAGACGCTAGTGTTGAAACTTGAAACTTGAAAGGGGTGGACTGGTGACTGGTGTACACCATACTCAAGTGGACTGGTGACTGGTGTACACCATACTCCCTTGACTACTAACTGAACCAATGGTCCTGGAACCAAATATACACGGTGGTCAATAATTAAACATCTCTCAACTAGTTTTAGAAATGCGGAGAGTAAGAAATAGTAAGTTCTTTGTTGTACGTAGATCCGCCACTTGGTAGGGCCTAAAATGCATAGAGTAAGAAATAGTAAGTTCTTTGTTATAGAGAGAGTGTGTAATTCATAAACATTAAGCACATTTAAATCATTGATACACACCATTTGGTGAGGTGAGATATAATCGAATCATGTAAGGTGACTTTGTTTTTTATCGTCATTACAGACGCCATTGATAATAAACCGTCAAGGAACATATACCGAATTATGGTTGAAAATTAAGGCTCACAGAAATCTCTCATAAAAGCCTCTTCAAATGAATGCTATAATATTTTTTAATGACTTAACCTTGCGTATTTCTTAACTGCTGCAATTGTGACACAATGACCATGGAGTTTTACGGGAAGATAACTGTAGAAGAACACAAAAAGCGCTTAATATATACCATTGAAACATTCAATAAGATGTAGTTTACTTTAAACACTGTGATTGAATTGGGGTTAGATCCTATTCCATGATTTTAAAAACTTATATTGACTTGGTGCAAAGTTAAACCGTAGCGGTGGAATATAGTGAAGTTGAATCCAAATTCCATGAAAAAAAAAACATTTTGTTTGTTCATATTGAAAATCATCAAAAATCTTTCTGCAACCCCAAGAAATTAAACCAACGATATTCACTAACCTCAATCACTTTGAAAATTCTTCATCTCCATGATTTTCTTCGTAAACATCTGATGAATTGTTTTCTTTGTAAAAATCAACTGAATTGTTGTGTACGCCAACGCCAAGTCTCCATGTATTCAGTCCAAAACCTTATGAAAATCATTATTTGCTTAAGATATAAAGATGGAATGGATTTAGACTTGCCTTTGTGTACGTGAGGCATTGTTTTGTGGAGAGACGTGATGATACTAAATATGGTGCCTAAACTTAAAAGGTATGTTACACTTTGAAAGGGTAAGAGAAAGACGGCATGAGTAAGAGAACGGTGGAATGTTTTTAAGAGAGGGCCCGCTTCTAAGATGACGTGGCTCTTCCTTCTTTAAGAAAATTATAGGAGTGAATTTGGTGTTGCCACGTGGCGTAGTTGAGATTCAATTATAATATAATAAAGATAAAATACTATAGGATAAGTTTTTTCTTCGCCACCTGTCTCTCTCACAAGCATTCTCCTTAAATCATGACACGCATCATTCTCTTAAATCTCTTTCTCCCTAAAAATTCTCTCTTTAAAAATTTATAGTAATTATAATCTTAAAGCAACTAAATTTTCTAATTATAATAAATCTCTTTCTCCATAAAAATTTATAGTAATTAAAATTCTAAAACAACTAAACAACTAAACTTTCTAATTATCTAATAAAAAATTGAATTTTTTTTTTTTAAAATAACCCCATGCCTTGCACGGGGTATGAGGGCTAGTCTATACTAGGGGTTAGGGGTGAAAGTCGGTCGGGTTGGGTTGGGTTGATGTGCTGACCAAGCCCAACCCAAGGTTCAGAAACCTCAACCCAACCCAATCCAACCCAACTTCGGGCAAACAATTTCTCAACCCAACCCAACCCAAGCAGGCTAAATCGGGTTGATCGGGTTACTTCGGGCTATTTCGGGTTGAATTTCTTTGTTATATTTAAATGTATGACACAACAAAGGCTAAAATAAAAAACCACTTAATAAGTGAAAAATAACTAAGAATGCCAAAGTTGATTGAAAAATAAAAGGTAACTTATAATTTATAGATTTGAATGACAAAGTATTCCTAATTTGTTGCCTAAAGAATCACCTAATACAATCTAAAAAGGTATAAATATAACATATATAAAGTAAAAAAAAATTCTTATATATAGAAGGGGTCGGGCTCGGGTTGGGTTGGGCTGACCAAGCCCTTTGACCGAACCCGACCGAAAATTTTCGGGTTTTTAGAATCTCTGACCGTGATTGAACCCATGACCAACAAATCATGACCAAACCCAACCCAATGTCGGGTTGGTCACGGGTTGGTCGGGCTCAACCCGTCCAACTTTTACCCCTACTAGGGGTGTCAACGGGACAGTTTCAGATCGGATCCTAGAGGTTCCAGATCCGGTCCCGTTAATATAAAGGCAGTTTCGAATCCTATCGGTTCTGGTTCCAGAACCTTAATTGGTGGTTCCGAATCCAGTACCACTAGGATCTCCGGGTACCCGATACTCATTTTTTTTTATCTTTTTAACTTTTTTTCACATGAAAAGTATTTACATTTGGTATTTTCGTATTCTATTTAATTTTAAATTTATTTTATTACAAAATTTGTTGTGTAAAAGTCATTAGTTTCTTTTTTAATTAAAAAAAGTTAAAAATTTGTTGTATAAAAGCATATTAAATTATAAAATTATAAAAATTATATGGAACCGGCGGGTACCGGTTGGGTAGATCCGAAATTAATTAGATCCACAAAATAAGGTCTCGGAACCGCAATAAACGGTTCGGGTACCGGTTCAGCTTCGGATATTTTAGTACCCATTGACACCCCTAATCTATACTATTATATTATAGCATAACCCTATGACTAAGGGGTTCTACTATAACGACACTTGGTATATTATTACAGTGCCATGTCATCAAAATTGGGAATAGGTGCCTGTAGTGAAACATATATGAAGATGAAACGTTGAATTTAAGCCACAGTTTGAAACCCAGACAATTTTTGGATTAACTTCTATACAACCGTATTGATAGCATTTACAATTCTTCGGGCTCCGATTGTGGATGGATGCCATCATCCCACTTTACACCGTTTTCCATGTAATGTAATTTGGTTTCAAAACAAAAGATTTTTTATACCATTTTTCAAAAAGAAAATTTACACTGCTCCGAGTGGATAGGTGCATCCCACTTTACACTTGCTAATACCTCTGATTTGCACCTTTGCTAATATCTCTGATTATTTTATTCAAAGTAGACCCATATTAAACTAAATTAGACCCCAGGTATGATTTTGTTTGCAAATCTGGGGTGCCTGTAGCATTACCCATCTCCATGACCTATCTGTCCAAGATACCATTTACCAAGCGTTATCAGTCATCACTTTGGTTACAAAGGGTTTCTATGAGAGGGGTGGCGAAGTGGAACGTCATCATCGAAAGATGCAACAAGAGATTGGCTGGATGGAAAGGAGCTTGTCTGTCTAGAGGTGGTAAGATTACTTTAATCAAAAGTGTTTTAGAAAGCTTGCCTTTGTATTTTTTGACTCTATTTGCAGCTCCGGTGTCAATTATTAAAAAGCTAGAAGCTATTTTTCGAAATTTCTTATGGTATGACAAAGAGGGTGGAAAAAAGTTTCATCTCGTTAGTTGGAAAGAAGTGTGTAAGCCTAAGTCTCGTGGGGGCCTGGGTATTCGAAGCTTGAAGTTGGTTAACCAGGCTATGATGGCCAAATGGCATTGGAGGTTCGGATCTGAGAGCAATACCTTATGGAAGACTATTATTCTTCAAAAGTACGGCCAGGGTGTGAATTACTGGGAGGCTAATAGGTCAAACAAAGCTTATGGAGTGGGGGTTTGGAGAGGCATCTCTAACACTAAGTATTTTCAAGCAAGGCATAACATACAAGGTAGGTAAAGGGGACAAGGTAAAATTTTGGTGTGACAAATGGATAGGGGAGAGTACGCTTAAGGAAAGATTCCCTTCACTGTATGAAGTCTCTGAAACAAAAGATAAATTTGTAGGTGATCTGATGGAGATTATACATAATGGTAATCTTGAGTGGAACTTGTGCTTTAAAAGGAGATTGTATGATCATGAGGTTAGAGCTGTTGTTCAACTAATCGGATTGCTGAATTCTTTCATAATGGAAGAGGGAGAGGAAACGAGAGGGTTTGGATTTGGAACAACCAAGACCAGTTCACGGTTAATTCTTGTTTTGATGGGATAGCGAATTGGCACCATGGAGAGAGTTTGGAGCAATCTTTGGCCTCAAAAGAGGGGCTTTTTTATGTGGTTGGTATATAAACAGAGAATTCTTACGTATGATGGGCTGATGAAGAGAGATTGGAGTGGGCCAAACTGTTGTTATTTTTGTCATGCAGCAGAGGAAACAAATTCTCATCTCTTCATTCACTGCAAGGTGACAAGATCAATATGGAACTCTTTCCTGACAGATATAGGAGTGGTTTGGGCTTTCCCAATCACGTGTATGGACTTGATCGAAGAATGGAATCACTACACTAATAATATGAGGGCTAAGATCATGGTCAGCTTGCTTCCTGCTGCTATTATGTGGGTCATTTGGAAGGAACGGAATTCTCGAAACTTTGACAACAAGGCCTTGGATGTTGAGAAGATTATTGATCAGATCAAGGTGGTTTCAGTGATATGGACAACAGGTCTAGAGGAATTCAAAGGCATGAGGGTGGAAACGATTGTAACAAGATGGAGGGAGGTTATTTTCGAACCCCCATGAGTGAGTTGTTGTTCTATTTTATTTTGAGGTTTTATGTCTAGTTGACTAATTGTTTGTGACTAGATTTGGTATACTTCTTATGTACTGTCTCTATTTCATCTAATAAACTTTTTTCACCGACCAAAAAAAAAAAAATGAACGTACCAAACTATCAACATAAACTGAAGTAGTGAACAGTGTTTCACACAATAAACTTCTTAGTCCAGCGTTGCACAACAAATTAGATTAAGTAGTAAGAAAATACGGGATGTTCAAAAAGTTAATGGTGAAAGAATTGTGCGTTCCCCAATACAACAATACTCCCAAAAATCATATATTCAATGGTGCAAATCAAAGGTATGTGTTGTTTATAGGGCTCTGCTTTAATATAATAGTATAGATAGAATGTGTAAAACTTAATTTCTGTCAAGAAAGTATAATCTATATTTGTTGAAACACATTTTCTTCATTTGTTATTCCTTGGAAATATTTGTTTGCTTTTTTTATTGTTATTTTTAAGTTTTTGTTATTGTTAAGTTTTGCATAGAATTAGAAATTTTAATCAGATGTCATTTTCCGGTGAGGAGAGCAGTGACCCTCACCATAACTCAGCCCATGTCTTCAAATTATAATTTTCGAAACAAAATAATATTTCCAATAATGAAATTTTAGTGGAAAAACACAAACAAGTCTATATCTAAAATAGAGATAATAAAGGAGAAGGGTCCGTTGGCTAATTAGGACAAACATAAGTAGGTGGGTCAACGTAACCCACACCCTGGGGCATGGGTCAACAAAACCCACTCTCTAGAGCATGGGTTAAAATGACCCCTTAATATTAAATGACCAAAATAACCTTATTTCTTTTTCGATATTCCACCAATACCCTTATTTATTATGTAAATGACCAAAATAACCTTATTTTTTTCGATATTCCAATGATATCTCTATACCCAGTAACAACTTTATTATGTAAATGACCAAAATAACTTGATTTTTCTTGGGTAAAGGACAAGTTTGCCCTTATTCTTTCTCTAATTATAATAAATCTTTCTCCCTAAAAATTCTCTATATGGAAATTTATAGTAATTAAAATTCTAAAACATCTAAACTTTCTAATCATCTAATAAAAAAATCAATATTAAAAAAAAAACCTCGTGTATGAGAGGTAGTACTATTATATTATAGCAAAACCCTCTAGCCAAGGGCTTTGCGCTATAGTGACACTTTGGCATCTTTATAAAATGACATGTCATCAAATGACTCTTAAAAAGCCCTACAGATTAGTTGCATCTCTGTTGGAGTTTTAAATGGATAGAGAGTTTAGAGAGATAGAGGGTAGTTAATTAGTAATTGGTTATCAGCTGCACAACCTCATTCCATCACTTTTTAAGTGTTGTGCTATTTGGCTGGCTATCAGAGATATACTTAAAGGGGATAGTTAATTGTGATTTGGATGGACTCTTATAGACTCATGAAATCGGAGTGTGTGTGGTTGTGGACTTTGATGAATTCCATATAAGTCTCATGTTGGTAGTTGTGGACTTTATCAAACTCCATAGAAGTCCCATGTAGGTGGTTGTAGACTTCAAAATAGTAGATTTGTGAGGTGATGGACTTTCATAGACTTTTTCTTAAGATTTCTGAAGAAAATTTGGGTTAGCCAAGTCCAACCAATATAGGTGAGATTTGCACGGACTTTCTCTTTCCCTTCTCTACCATAATAAAAATAATAATTAATTATTAATAAATTATAATGATAATACTTTATTTAATATTATAATTATAATAAAAATAATGATAATTATAAATATACTATATTATATTTTTAATATTTAATAAATAATAATTATTATTTTTAATAATTAATAATAAAACTTTATAATTATATTATATTTTTATATTATAATCAAATTATTAATTATTAATTTTCATAATGATAATAATTTATACTAATTAAAAATAATAAAAATACTTATTAATATAATTAATAATAAATAAAAATACTTTAATAACTTATAATCATAATCAAATTAGTTAATATTTCTTTTAAATTAGCACGAAAACTATAATAAGGTATGAACCTTAGGAAGAGAAAAAAGAAAAGAAAAGGTAATTCTACCTCTTTGAAAAATATTGTTGGGATTAGCAAACCTATAATAATATTTTTTTTATTAAATATTAAAATTACTAGTATTAATATAGTCATCATAATAATAAATATCAATAATTAAAAATAAAAAATTATATTGATTTATCAAGTCCACAGAAGTCTGTAGAAGTCCGTGAACTTTATCACTACAAGTTCACAAAAGTCTGCAGAAGTCTGTAGACTTTACAGTACAAGTCCATAGACTCTATTAGTACAAGTCCATGGATTTTGCAGGATTTTGTAGAAGTCTATGGATTCTGCTAGAATCCTTCGAAGACGGTCATATTCAATAGTCCGTAAAAGTCTGTAGAAGTCCGTAAAAGTCTGTAGAGGTCCCAATTGACTTCACGGAGATACACCGTATTAAAACCAAACGTCTATCTTTCTCATTAACAATAACTACGATCCACAAGTGTGCCTATTAATTAACTCACGCCAATGATGTCACTCAATTCGCCCAACATGACGGCTCCATTATCTTCTTCTTCTTCCTCCTCTTCTTCTGTCCTCAGAGACTGTACTATTCTTTTCTCTTCCAGCCATTAGCTGCTAGGGGTGAGCGTATACGCACCGCATAAAGTTTTAATTTTGCTTTTAGACCACCATTATTTCTCTTTCTCTCTTCTTAATAATTAATTTCAGTTTGGTCTGAGACGTTTAAAGTTTGAATTCTACTTCTGTGTTTCAACTTATTAATTGGTCTCTCTGAAAGGAAGTTTTTAGACATTCTTTTTTGTGGCCAATGTGGTAGCAGGTTTGAAAGGCTAAGAGAAACTGACAAAAATCTTCCATTTGGTGTATATTCAATTGTTAAGGCGGAAAGATCATATCCTCAAGATTTAGGATTCTCAATGAGAAAACTGAACAGATATGATTTAGATAGAGCTTCAAGGGGACTTTGTTGCAGATCTCGGATTTACGAAATGGCTAGGTAGGATTAAGTTTTTGGTATTAATTTGGGGATTTTATGGTAATTAGATGTCTCTGTAGAAGCTTGAATTAGGTTTTTTGGTATAAATTTGTGGTTTTGATAGAATTTAGGGCTTTGATGATAAAAGAAAAAGTTGAAATCTTCTTGGTCATAAATGAAATATAAATCATTTTTTTTTTCTCAAAATTTTGTTTGTTAAAATTTCTAACAAAAACAAGTATCAGAAAATTGTTTAATGCAGAAACTAGTTCTCATTCTAGAAACTATTTACTAGAAAGTTAACCAAAGGGGGGGCCTCATTGATTTCAATCAACTTTTTATTTTAAAATGGATTAGTTTTAGATGAGGATCAGCATTTAGACTGTCTGACGTCTCCATGTAGGTTAATTCCATAGAGCTATGTAAAACGATTCTTCTCATTTTGGGACAGTGCTACATCTACAGGTACAATAGAACCTACAACAAAGTGTATTCACTCTGATCATTTTAAAAATGGATGCAAATCATGATAGTGTCTAGAAATTACATATCGACCGCCAAATGGATGCAAATCATGATAGTGTCTAGAAATTACATATCGACCGCCAGATTCACATTGCAGTCGAGATCGCTGTAGGACTTGCCAGTAAATTTAGCATTATTCCTCATTTTAATATATCTAAATAAGAATCATTATGTTTCAAAATTTTAATATTATCTCATAATTCTTATAATTTAAAGTGAAAAAGATTATCTTATAGTTAAATTTCATTGTTTTCTTCTTTTGGAAAGTGTTTAAAAATTCGAAAGAAAACACAGATTTTTAAATTTGACAAAGAAAAATTAAAATTATAACTTTTGATTTTTCGTTAAATCTAAGTTGGATAAAATATAAATAATTAGTATATTGTAGTTGATGCAGAATCAATAAACACGTTATCGTTTTTGTGGGCCCAGAAAAGTGTGAGTTCATAAACATGCGATAATGTCTACGGTCTCCTTTTCCTTTCCCTCTAAAAATCCAGTCTGTCCATTGCAAGAAGGTCGTTCACACAACAATTTCGCAGCATAATACGCACCGTGCGTCAATTAGACTTTTCCATTCGATTTTTATTTTTTCCTTTTCAATTTTTTTTTCTGGACCGCTACAAACTAGGGGTCATATGTGTGTAACTGGATATTCGAAAATCTGAATTCGAAATTTTAAATATTATCTCAAATTTTGGGATTTCGGATTCGGATCTAAATATTGTATTTCGGATAATTTCAATATCCCATTCGAATTCGGATATTACCTAAAAAAATTCGATAAATATCGGATCCCATAAGTAATACAGTTATGTTTATACAGCAAAACCAAACCCCAAAACCTACAATAATTTCTCTCTTCCTCTCTCTTTTATCAATCAGCCTCTCTCTTTAGCCGTCTTCTACGGATAGTAGCAGATCTAAAGAAGATCGGTAGCGACATCAGATCTTGGTAGCCCGACTACCCGATAACATTATTCGGTCACTACATTTAGATATAACTCCGATATTCGGATGCGAAAAAAATTCGGATTCGAATTCGGATATGACCATATTCGATCCTATAAGCTACCGTTTACACCCCTACCTACAAGCCTACAACAGAGTAGAGCCCTGCAAGAAACCTCTCGCTGCTGCAACGGCTTTAACGTCATTCAATTACCAGGTTCGTCTTTCTTTTGGAACTTTCTTTCTCTCTCAATCCGCCATTAAATTTCTCTGAGATTCTCTTAATAACAAAAAACATTTTAGATAAGTTTCAGTTATCGAGATTCATAAACTCTCGAATTTTTAATCAAAACCCTAGAAAAATCAAACCCTAGAATTCTGATTTCAAGAACTATGGAGCTCCAAATTGTGCAAAAGGGTTTAGATTTCTCCCGGAGAAGGAAGAAATGGATTTTGCTACTCGCTGCATTTGGTGTAACAGGTTATGGTGTTTATAAGGTTTATCACTTACCATCGGTGGTTAAAAAGAGAAAGAGGTTATTGAAGTTCATTGGAGCCCTAATTTCGGTTGCAGAAGTAGTTTCTGATTCGTCCGAGATAATTGGAGTCGTCTCGAAGGACTTGAAGGAGTTTCTTCAGTCTGATTCGGATGAAATTCCGACCAGTTTGAAACAGATTTCGAAAATTGCAAGATCGGAGGAATTCTCGGAATCGTTAATTAGGGTTACACAAGCTTTAACTGTGGGAATTTTGCGAGGGCATAAGTTGGGGATTGAAAAAAATGATGAATCACAAGCAAGTTCTAGCTTTACGGAACGTGTTATGGACAAAATTTTCTCTACAGCTGGTACTGGTTTTGCTTCTGTTGTTGTGGGTAGCTTTGCTAGGAGCTTGGTCATGGCTTTTTACTCAGATAACCAATCTTTTGGAGATTCACATTGGGATGAACAAAGAAATGTTTCAGGTCTTGAATTGGATTCCCGGTCTGTACCAAGATGGGTAAATGTTGTTTGTAGCGAAAAGTGCAGAGAGCTCATAGCAGATAGCATCCAGTTATTTGTGAGCACGGCTGTTGCTGTTTATCTTGATAAGACGATGGATATCAACTTTTATGATGAGGTCTTCTCTGGGTTGACTAACCCAAAGCACGAAACGAAAGTTAGAGACATCTTGGTTTCTCTCTGTAACGGTGCCGTAGAAACACTCATCAAAACATCTCACCAAGTGATGACAAGTTCGGATTCGAATACAAACATGAGTTCAAATTCTGTATCTTCTCAGGTTGTGGACAGAAGCGAATATCCAAGTATAGTTAAAAATGAGGATTTTGATAGAGAAGGAATGAAGACAGACTTGAAAGCGAAAAACTCGCCTGAGGGTATTGAAGATAGTGGATGGTTCAGTAAGGTGTCATCTACGTTGGCAGTTCCAAGCAATAGGAGGTTTGTTCTCGACGTGACTGGAAGAGTGACGTTTGAAACGGTTAGATCTTTCCTGGATTTCTTATTGTGGAAAATAACGGATGGTATGAAAAGAAGCTTCGATGTTGTCCATGTGGAGGTTGTCGAGAGGGGTTTAGATGTCATGAGATATATTAGTGCAAAGTCTGCTGTTATTGTTACTGTATGCCTTGCTTTTTGTTTGCATCTCGTGGGTGGTGCTAGGGTTTTGATGCCAGCTTAACTATTGGGATCTTTACTTACATAAAGAGTTAATCTCGTGAATTCGATTTCATAGTGCTTCATATCAAGAAGGTTAAAGTTCATTGTCTGTGCATCTGCTGATTCGATCTCCAAAAAGCAAAATAAATGGGGAAATCTCTTTGATAATGGACGGGTTTTCTTGCCATTAGACATCTGTAAGGGTTTTTTGATAGTGGTCTGTTGTTGTCTGTTCAATTGCTATAGATATAAGATGTTGGAAGAAGGAAAAGCAAATTTTGCTTTGTGGAGGGTGGTATTGCAGAAACCATGTATGGTCATGGATGTATAAACAATATACTTGAAGAAATTGGAATTGAAGTAAATTTCTGGGGTAATGAATGTGCTCTCTTTTTTTTTTCTTTTCTTTTTTTTCTCTCTTCTGTGGGTGAGTTTAGTGGTATTAGTGACAGGATTGCTTCTATGATCTCCGTAATGAGTTTGCATAGTAAGTCTTCACGGTTTATTTCGATTTCATGGTAACTTCCCATGGCAATATTCCTGGTTGGAATTGAAATAACATGTGGGGGGCCTGGCTTTAATCCACTTTAGATGTCAAGGTGTCGACTCGTAGCTCATGTCCTGCTGGTGTTGGCATGCTCACCCGATGGTTATACCTGTGCTTGGAATTGTTGAACAGAGATGAATGGTAGTACCTGGTTGGTATGTCAATTAAATTCTTTGCTTAAGATTGTACATTAAGAAATATCTCTAGGGTATAACGTAAGACATATTGACTATGCTTAAGTTTCTGATTTGTAATATATTCATCTTTGTAATGATAAAAGATACGGTTGATTCATCAAGTAGATAAATAGTGATGCCTGTGGTGCATTTCTCATGTTTAATGCAGTTTCAGAACAACCAATGCTAGAATGGAAATGGCTTTTAATATTTTTAGTTAGCTCTTGTTAGTTTCATAAGTTGTTTAAATGACTGGAATGAGGCATCGATGTGTTTGGGAAAGGATCTGTATAAATCTGGCTTTTAACTTCGATCAATGTGAATGAAGTCGATCCTTGTTTACTAATCACACATTGTCTAACCAAATTCTGTTCTCTTGGTATGTTCCTCGAACTATGTGGTGACAGTGTGACACAAATTTGGTTTTTTCAATAAGTCTGTGTATCAGAAACAACCATCAAAGATACTTAAGTACTTGTCGAATCTTATGTTATCCGGTTTTCCCTCTTTTGTCATTGGTGTGTGAGTCCTTATGCACCTGCATATCCTTGTAAATATTACTGTGTATGTTCCAATTAATGCAGTTGATTACATCATATAGATCATAAAAACTGTGGGTACTGCCTCATGAAGTTCTTTAATTGACAACTAAATGTGTCTTACTGAAGAGAGCGTAGTTTCACATTTCATATGTATACCTGATAGAGGATAGTATGTATATTTATGTAGATTTTGTGTATATCAAGTTGAAACACAGTATTTTTCTATTTGCTTATAAGAACAGACTATTGTGTTGTAACTACTTATACTCGTTTAGCTGTTTTAACATTATAAAGTGATGAGAGGGATACATCTTGATGTCTTGCAACTTTGTTTATCCTGGACATCGTAGGTTTTCCTTGACCAAATCTTATTGTATCGAGCTGATTTAGAAACTGCTTGTTTTCCCATTGTGTAGGTAACAGAGAACTCTCTCTCTCTCTCTCTCTCTCTCTCTCTCTCTCTCTCTCTATATTGTGTTTCCTGAATCAGGTTTCTTGTTTTTCCGTTCTGGGTTTTCTCCATATTTGATTTCTTGAATAGGGTTGTATATATATATATGGGCAGATAGAGATTGAGATGGGAATCAAGTCATTGATCAGCCTCCAAATGATTCCATGGTGTTTTCCGAGCTTGATCTGGAGTCATATCTCCTGCGTGCATCTCAGGCCAGAGCCAGCTGCAGGGACCATCAAGCTCATCAAATCAGACGGTATAGTCAGGATCTATCACCAACCCATTAATGCATCGGATCTCATGATGGAATTCCCCAAACACCTAGTCTGCCATNTCTCTCTTCCTTTGTTTGGGGTTGACATGGAAATCTTATGAGAACATGAAGGCTTTTTTAGACTGTTACAGTTGAGGGGCTTCTGAAGGAAGTGGATCTTGGTTCATGCTACTAATTCACTTATAAGCAAGAAGCCCTCAAAGAAAAAAGGTTTCTCTAGGATTTAGGGTTTATAGTGTGTTCATTTGGTTGATTAGAACAAGGGATAGGAAGGTTTAGGTTTTGAAAATCTTAGGGTAGAAGTAGAACTAGGGACTTTCCAATGATTCCTACCATAAGTTCTCTGGTCAATGTTGTCAAATATCCTTTTGTGTAGTTGATCATATACTATTACTTTTTTTGGTGTCTATTAAATGCTTATGCGTTATGCCTGTATTGTAGGTTAATATTCTTGCAGATATGGAGCTTTGGGGAATAGGTGTTGACATGGAGGGATGCCTTCGAGCAAGGCAGATGCTGGGAAAAAAGTTAAAGGAGCTTGAAACTGAAGCTTACAGGCTTGCTGGCAAGACCTTTTCACTGTATAAAGCTGCTGATATTGCGAATATACTGTATGGACACTTGAAGTTGCCCATACCTGAGGGTCAAAGCAAAGGAAAACAGCATCCAAGCACTGATAAGCATTCCTTGGATCTATTAAGGTGCTGAAATGTTAAATATTTTCCTTTTCTTATCCATACCAACATTTCGGTGTCAGAAGATTCAGAACTACTTGAAATCTGTTATCGTTCAGAATGCTGCAATTTCTTTATTACTTTTGTGAGATATATGGAGTATCAGCATGACAGCAACATTTTTCCTACTACGGTAGCTTGACAATTTGTACCTGGACTATCTCTTTTATTCGTGATATTTGGATTTTGCCAAATATTTCCCCTTAGATTTTTAGTGCATTTTGTATGTGTTAGATGTTATAGACAATGATGCCCAGACATAGATCAGGAATGGAAGCAGGAAACCTTTAGGCTGTGTAAATTTTGTCCATTTTTTTTTAAATTTTATTATTATTTTTTTCTGAATTTGGAAGAAGTTTCTCAAAGGAGAGAAGATACAACACCCACAAGATTCCTGAATTTTAATTTACACAGCATCTATCTCTTTTTAGTTTAAGATAGTGGATATGTTACTTGTTGATCACTGTTCTGCATGCACCATCTTACATGTGTGTTCCTTTAAACAGTGTTCTTACTGGTCCAGTTCGTTTAGCTTAAGCGATTTTGCTGTCATTGCAGGCATCAACATCCCATTGTTTCAGTGATTAAAGAGCACAGGACTCTGGCAAAGCTCTTAAACTGTACATTGGGATCGATTTGTTCGCTGGCAAGGCTATCTATGAGGTCACAAAAGTAAGCATTACATGGCCATTGGCTTCAGACCTCAACAGCAACTGGACGTCTTTCAATGGAGGAGCCTAATCTTCAGGTTATTATTTATTTTGTTCTCTGTGAAACTCGAGTTATATGCATTACTGTGACGACTTATGAGTCTATTTGTTGATTTCTGCAGTGTGTTGAGCATGAGGTTGAAAGCTAGTCTCAAAGACAAAAACAGAAGTGACTTAGATGCTGATCGCCATGTAATCAATGCCCATGACTTTTTTATGCCTACTCAGGTAATGCCATTCTTTCACCCAGAAATCACAATGTGATATGTGGTATGCCTCACTCATGGAAACTCTTATGGCAGGACAACTGGTTACTGCTGACGGCAGATTATTCTCAGATAGAACTGCAGTTGATGGTTCATTTCTCCAAGGATTCTTCATTAATTCAATTCCTTAGTAAGCCAAATGGTGATGTCTTTACAATGATTGCTGCGAGGTGGAGTGGGCAGCTTGAATCTACAGTTAGCTCCCAAGAGAGGGATCAGACAAAAAGGTTGGTCTACGGTATCCTTTATGGAATGGGCCCTAAGAATCTTGCAGAACAACTTGACTGCAGTTCAGATGAAGCTGCAGAAAAAATTCAAAGCTTTAAGAGTTCTTTTCCTGGTGTCGCTTCATGGCTCCACGAAGCAGTTGAATCCTGTCGCCAAAAAGGGTGAGGTCTATTTTCATTTTCGTTTATTTACCCTCTGATCAATTTCTCATGGATTGTCTAGTTAGTGGTAAAGGTCACCATATCTAAGAGTAGACTCGTTGATCCAAAAAGAAAAGTAATCAAAGATTACTTAATAGAACTTCCTCTTCTGTTTTAGATTTAAAACAATTTCTAATGCAGTGCTTTTTAGTTTGAAAGCTGGTCCAAATACTCTTTTTTTTTTTTTTCTTTTCTTTGATCAAAACGTCTTAGTAAAACTGGCCCAAATACTCTGCCTGCTTGAAGGAAATGAGAGGCTCTCTTGTTCAACATTTGTAGGTCAATATGTTTCTTTTCTATGTAAAGGGTATTTTTTTTATTTGGATTCCCTTGCAATGCAGATACATCACAACTCTTAAGGGGAGAAAACGCTTCTTATCAAAAATAAAATTGGGAAACAGCAAAGAACAAGGAAAAGCCCAGAGACAAGCTGTGAATTCTATTTGTCAGGTAGCTTTACACTATGATTTTTTTTTTTTTTTCCATATGTTGAATTCATCTTGATACTGATTTATGCTTTTCCAGGGTTCTGCCGCTGACATAATCAAGATTGCAATGATAACTATTCACTCAGTGATTGCTGAGGGATGTTTAATACCTGATTCAGCTTCTAAGTTTGCAGCACAGTTTCCCATGCTTAAAGGCCACTGCCGACTTGTTTTGCTGGTTGTTAAATACATTCCATGTTTGCTGCACTGCTTTTGTAATATCTTTTCCTTTGAGGAAGATTCGGTTTTTTATTTTGATATGCAATGCGAGGTCTGCGATGAATGCTTTTGGCAATTGCTGTGCAGGTGCATGATGAACTTGTATTAGAAGTAGATCCCTTCTGTCCAACGGGAAGCTGGATTATTGCTAAAAGGGAGCATGGAAAGTGCTGTGTCGCTTCTGGGTCGGTAAGAGCTTAATTATGAAACATAACTTTTCATCTTTTCTCGATTTCTTTGACAATAATTCCAACTTGCACTTTGTTGTTCAGTTCCTTTGCATGCCAAACTGAAGGTTGGAAGAACATGGGGCTCATTGGAACCTTTCCATGCATCAGAAAGAAGCCATGCAGCAATCCTAAATTACAAGGAATAGTAGCCCTCAGAGGATAGCTTGATGGAAAATTTTGCGGATATATGCGATGAGGGGTCATTGAAATACAGGGGGAAGCCGTTCGAGTTCTCATGAGCCGGATGTATTTTTTGTATAGGGGGAAGCCTCCGGTGAACGAACGCATTCGGGAAGTAGTGTTGGATGTCAATACCTCTGCTAAGGTTCTCGAATTGCATTTTCTCCCCAACTTCTACACTTCACTGAAGAGTCATTTCCAAAGATGATCTGTAGCTGGAGATGGTAGAAGTAGCTCAAGAGTGAAGACTTCTTCTACATAGTTGTGATGCCGACAAAGTAGTTGAATGCACTATCTGCCACTTTTGTGCAAAGAAGGAGGATGTCTGAAACATGGAACAATAAAGTCAATTTAAAGTTGCTCTAGAGCGAAGACAACGTGACTGAAGTCGCGAAGTCGATGAAGTTGTTGAATGCACAATCTGATGTCTAAATATGGAACAATAAAATTAAATTGAATTCCGTACTAGAGTTGAATGTGGTCTCGTGGATGTTAACTTTCAGTGTTGCTGTGTATCACGATTGCTGGAAGTTTTCGACTGCTTTATACCTACTTGAGTTTGAAAACTCATTAATAGAGGGTTTGGCGAAATCTGTGCAAGTTGAGAAAAATCAAGCCCTTGCAACTACTGAGCATACAGTAAAGACATGAGGACCTGCGTATCGAAAGATAACAGTATGAGCAGGTAATGGCTTGAAAACTTATGGAGGTTAGAGACAGTAACATATATTGAAGAAGCAAATAAGCAATTGTGAGAACCTTGGATTTTAAGGTTAAGTTCTTTTCAGCAATTTGAGGGGACCTGAGTCTGGAGAAACTAAATGTTCGGTTAACAAAAAGCAAAATGCAATTAAGAGAGGATTCTTCGGAGTTATTTCATTTATATGTTATGGGTTTTATCACATGGAGCTTGAGGCTGCATCTCATGACAAACTGACAGAAGTTTCGGCTAGGTGAATGATTTAAGCATATTCAGTGGCAAAGGTTCTGGTTCCATTGCAGATGATTTAGAAGTTATCTTTACGCCCGATTCTTTCACAGCTGCCTGACTGAAATAGCAGAAAGAAGCTAAGCGGATGCTGTCAGAAGGTATTTTCTTCTCTCGAGGGATCTTCTATTATTAATTTTTCTTTCACATATGTAAGATATGTGCATTCTTTCTTACCTAGTCCTCAATAAAAGGAAGTGCCGATATTCTTTCTTTCCTAATCTNATGATTTAGAAGTTATCTTTACGCCCGATTCTTTCACAGCTGCCTGACTGAAATAGCAGAAAGAAGCTAAGCGGATGCTGTCAGAAGGTATTTTCCAGTCAGGAAGGATACTTGATTATTAATTTTTCTTTCACATATGTAAGATATGTGCATTCTTTCTTACCTAGTCCTCAATAAAAGGAAGTGCCGATATTCTTTCTTTCCTAATCTCAGTAAAAGAAAATGATGTGGTTACTAATTACAAGAATTTTAATTGAATCATACAGTGAATTAGAAATCATTTGAGCTTCTATGAGATCTGTCGTAGTGCTTCTTGCTGACTGATTTAGATATCTTACCTTCTAATGGGGATGGCAGTGACCTTTGTGCTGAGGGAATGATAGGGCTGCGTTGACTGAGCCAAGAGAGAAAAACCTAAAATCTTCCCCAAGACTGAGGCTAGTAAGTGGTCGAGCCGATTGGGCTTGACCCTACGTGGACCAACCCAGCCTGGCCTTGGTTATTTTGTGTTTAGAAAAAGGGATAAATAGGCCTCTACTCCGGCCTGAAAATCGTCTTGTACTCTGGTTGACTGCCCTGGCAAGTGCTAGTTGGGGAGGTTTAGAAAAGAGTTACAGATGATCTAATCACATTTGTGGGGTTCTCAACTATGCTAACAGACTTAAAAGTGAAGTTGCTAAAACAGTTGTCCCAAGTGCTACAGGGGATTGATTACATGGAAAAGGCTTCAATTTTTTTCATGTTGAAGGTATTTTTAAGAGAGAAATGATGATGAGATTGCTGAATGTTGAAGAGTAGAGAAGATGATTCAATGTGCAGTTTATAAAAGCATCTAATAAATGATTAGAAACAGTGCTTGATTGTAAGGTCTGATCTGTTGAGAGAAGATCGTTTTAGTCGATTAAAGCACCCTAATTAAAAGCTTAGTTTCCATGCTGGTCCTTATAGAATCCAGTTGTATATCTATGGTGTACAAATCTAAATCAGAAACAAGTAAGAAAACGAGCTAGAGCTCTGGTTGAAGGCACCATTTACAATCCTTTTCTGCTTCTAGGGTAGTAAGTTAACTGCAGGTGATTTATGGAATCACTTGGGCTTTGTAGCAACTCGCCTTCTTTGATGAGGTTAGAGGTTTGGATTATTTCGACGTTGCTTTGATGCACTATCTTTTGCTTTGATGCATAGTCACAGCACAATAAGTATATGGATTGTATTAGTGACAATGGGCCCATCTATTTCCCGTATGATTGGGCAGAATCAGTTTGATCCAGTATGGATGGATGGAGGACGATCTAAACACCCATCAATTAATCACAATTTGATTTATGGTTTACTATAATTGACCCAGTCGGTCAATTAGCTAGAAAAAATATTCAAGCTAGCAAGGACCACACGCTTTCAAATTAAATTGGTCAAAAAGTTTGTATATATCCAGGTTATCTGGTTATGGTCCCTTGTAGTTGTGGATAACAAACCACAGTGTGAAATGTGTTAAAACACTACGTACTGACCTTTTTGTTTTTGTTGTTTCCAAAACCGAAGAGATTTGCTTCTAGAAAGTTTGATTAAAACCGTAGACTGACTACCATACATGTATCCATCCATCCATCCATCAGCTAGGTTAACAACAGTGACAACCATTAACCTCCACCAACAACCCAACAAATATGGTTTTGAAAACGGATTTTAAAGAATTCGCGCAGATAAGGATGGATGCCCATCCCGGAACTGGATGGGCTAAACCAAATCTTTGGACGGGCTATATTTCCAAACCCTACCTGAGGTTAAACTGGATTAGATTCGCGTTGATTTCTTCACACAATCCAAAGTCCCAAACAAATTGATTTTGACTTCGCATGTGCTAGTTAGCATGGTTGGTAGTGTCTGATTGTCTGTTGTTGTTGTTGACAGTTTAATTTTAAGATCAATTCTCGTTAGGATTGAATTATTGATCTCATAAAAACACAACAACAATAAACTCGACGTTTTTTTTTTCTTTTTTTCGGAATTTAAACTCGACTTTTTTCATTGTAATCTGCACTGGGTCCACAACATGCTTGACTCTAACCACATGCGAAAGGTGCGCCCGCACAAAACCCTCAATTTTAAAGCACCCTAGTTTTTTTNTTTTTTTATTGTATCACCTTACGTATGGCAGTTTAAGCATTTGCAGTTTTAAAAGCGCGTAGCAAATATTCATAACCATATTTCTTTTTATTTGTGAGCCTACTACAAATTAAATTAGAATAAAAATACACAACTAACTTCCACCAAGCCTAAATAAAAGTTCAGTCACACTTAATATTTGCAATAAAGCTTTTTGACCAGACCGTTTTACAAAATCGATGTCGGAAATTTATGTGGCATGGTGAGATCCACCACTTTTTTTCTCCCAAAAATATTATGAGGGGATTTTCAACTTATGTGGCAGTGGAACCTACCATGCCACATAAGTTTCTAACATTTGTTTTGTAATATGGTCGGGCCAAAAAGCAGCAGCCTACATAATAAAATACCAAGCCGGGGACTTAATGTGGTCATAAATTCAAGTCTTCCCATTGTATCAATATTGAAAAAAATGGATGATTGTTACTTATTGACCATCTAAAAAAGAATTTTTTTTTCTTTAGTTTCTTGGTACGCGTGGTACAGAAAGACTGCACTTTTCTCAAGTCGACTAAGAGATCATCACCAACTCTGGTTGGGCACGGGTTGCTGAGAACATTGATCAGTCGATCAAAGCTGGCGTACGTTGTAGGATTAAAACCTAAACTCCAACCAGCTGGTCAAAACTGATCAGCAGCTTGGTCCTTGATTTACTCTAAGTAACTAGAGCGTGAAGATGGAGTAGGAGTGGGAACGGGAGCGTCGGAGCGCCTGTGTATATAATTATATATATACTACTTTATAATGCTAAAATACCCTGCAAAGCAATTAATGTTGAGGGGATAATCTTCACAGTAAAATACAATCCTTGGATCAATTCCATTTAGCATCACAGGTGGGTGTAACAGAGTGTGAGAAAAAAATTAGTAGAATTTAAATTACTCACAATCTAGCGGTAGTGGACGTTGGTTTCATTATTTTATTTTATTTTTAAATCTTATATTTAATAATAAAAGTGGTCACATCGTCTTTGTTATAACTTGTAGGTACTCTATACTTTTGCAAAGAGTTTAGTCCCACATTGGACAGTGTAAATAGAAGAGACCTCTAAGGAGTCTAATAAATTATTTATTTGTGTTGTGTGGAATTAATGAATTAGATTTAGTCCCACATTGAACAAATGAAAGAGGAGAAGCCTTTAACTACTCCGATAGCGCTAGGCAGGGGCGTATCCACATAGAGACAAGGGTAGGCAGTTGCCTACCCCCTCAACTTTTCTAAAAATCCTATATAAATGTATCATGAGATATAATTCTATACATTATTATTCATACAATATGTTTATATTGTGGACCGTGGGGTTCCTATAGAGAATATCAAAGGTTTGATTTTTTTATGAGGATGTTTTCCTTTATCATGTAGATCATACTCACAAAAAATAAACCCATTTTATAACTTTTTACATCATCATTAAGTTGTTGGAAATGAATGGTAATTTTGTTATTCGTTTTACCGTTAATTGTGATTAATGGATGGTGAGGGTTACACATTTTCGAATGGTGAGAAGATATTTCTCACTCAAAATTAGCACTTAAATCATCTTTATATGAGCTCTATAGACTACTGTATGAAGAAGAATGCGTGTGAATCTTATCTCGTATATCATATTTGAGGAGGAATACCCTACCCAGTATCAAAATGCTCAATGTGTTGTAAGTCCCACACAATGATGATCTAGTAGATGAGTTTCGATCATGATGACATACTATGTAGATCTTCCTCACCGAATATCGCATCATTATAAAAATTTTAACACATAAAAAGTTGGATTATTTATGAGTCATCTATTTATTTTTTTTTGATAATTTTAAACTAACTAATTTTGATGGGCTTAGAAATTTTAGAATGAGGTGATTTTACATAGGGATAATCTATATGGTGAAGAGAACACTCTAACACTCCTGGATCATCATTTTGTAGGAAACTTGAGCTTTTCTGTTAATTTAGTAAGTAATTAGGTTGTGTTGCATAGCGTTTGAATTCCACGGAATTGGGTTAGTTTCGCAGAAATAATACAAATTATTTGTTTGCATTTTCAATTCCACAGAACTGGGGGGCCTACTCACTTAAGCGTGGCTAGTAGTTATTTTTCTATGTAATTCCATGGAATAGGCTTCTTTTGCCCTCTAAGGAATATAATTTCGTGCTGGAACTGAAGGAAATGAACATATTTCCACGAAAAAACACTTCTTTGTTATAACATCAACCTTAGTTGAAGTTATCCTTGAAATTCATGGATGAGTTAATAAATGAGCTAATTTAAACTTCAATTAGTGGAAGATATACTTGAAATTTTATAGATTTTATCTTTTAGTTTTTCTGATTGACCACTTTGCCTACCCAGAAAAAAAAAATCTTGGACCCGCCACTGGCGCCGGGGTACCCAGCGTTTTTGGTTACTAAGGATTTATAGAAATAATCACCAATAAGATAATCAACATCTTCTATGCAGTTTTAATTTCTCACCAAACAGAATATGCAAGCAGAGTGATGGAATTGGGTAATTAGGTTAAGTAATTAATTAACGTCATGAGTATTAATTAGTACAGAATCCTATACTCAATATCACTGCTGGTCGGTCTGCTGACACATCAACTTATCAAGGCCTCAAAAGGTGATCATTCTCTAATTAATTAAAATTTAAGACATCTGACGATTTTAATCCCTGTCAAATTAAGATACCCCTAGCTGCTAGCTAAAATCAGTGCAAGTTCCAAAAGAAGCTAGGAAAAAGTTTTCAAACATCTAAATTCTTGGGATTTTGTTAACATGTGCCCTAAGGGCACATGATAAGTTTTATGGATTTGTGTTTTGTTTAGTTTCTTAAGGTTGTCCAAATGGGCTGATTTTTTTATATGTATGTTATTTATACTATTTGGATCATATCTATAAAAATCAGCTCAATCCGAGACCTCTAGCACCCTCTAACACCACAAAAACTTAATCAAAATTATAATAGTTTGAATGAACGGTTAACATTTAAAATGATTTGTTTGGATGGTTATAAATCTCTGATTGAGCTAATTTTTTATGAATATCTTATAAATGACGATAATATTATACCTACAAAAAATCAGATGATTTGAAGACTTCTACTTCACAAAAAAATTTTTTAAAAAATATCCTTATCGTGTGCCCTTAGGGCACACGTTAAGAGGACCCAAATTCTTGATCATGAAAATATATATTAGCTAGCTAGTTTCAATGACATAAAAACAACAAAAAAACAACTAATTAAGGATCCATGCATAGAGCTCAGGATCATGCTTTAGCTGGATATAGATCTTATATATTGTACGTTAGAGTTTGTTTATAACTAGCTATATTTACAATTTTTACTATATATATAGATTATTTCGTGGATAAACTTAATTATATATGATCAATGAAATTACAATGCATATATATAGGGTCAGGTTATATATATAGCCTCCCTTAGCCATCCCGCCCCTGTGCGGCCTACATGCAATGCATTCAGGGGTTAATTTTTTTACATAATGTTCTCCTCATTATGTATATCATCATATTAAAAAATCAGCTAGTTCTAAAATTTCTAACCCCTTCAAATTATTCCTTAAAAAATTGGTAACTATTCAACTCTTTATTTGACTGTTGATTTAAAACGGACAGATTTGAGGTTAAAAATTTCAGGACAAGCTGATTTCAGATGAGTATGTTCTCTTCACCATATAGATCATTCTGTAAAAAAAAAAAAATAACCATTTGATGCATTGCATGTGGGCCTCACAGGGGCGGGATGATACAAGGGGCTATATAAGGAGAGCTATATATGAAATAAAGGTTACTATATATAAAAGTCTAAATTAAAACTGTGTCATGTTGTTTTTTATCATTAATCACTCACAAATTTGCAACGGGTTAAGATTAGTGTTAGCAGGCTAGGGTTAAGGCCGGGATACGTTCAACATATTCTAACCCTAAGCGAATCAAGTACTCTATGATGAGAATAATTCCACATGGGATATGAGAGCCTAGCAAACCCAGTATATAATGATCCTGAGCCACTCCACTCATTGCCAATTGGTTTTGAGTTGGAAGCTCATAAACTTAATATGGTATTAGAGCGCAGGCCCACACGTAATAGGCTCAACGGCCACACGTGCTCCCCATCACTGAAAAAGAGTTCCACGTGTTACGTAAAATTAATAAACTTTGATCAATGCAATGTATTTTGACCTAATCCTAAAAACCGACACTTTTTACAAATTTTATCCCTTAAAATTAACTTTTTCATGATTAAAATGTTCATGAATTATAAAAGAGTGTTTTGGTTACCTCTCTCCCTCATTTCAATTATCCTCCAAAGATATATAGCATGGCTCGACTTTGTAATTGTGGAGCTCAAATCCTCTACCCATGGGACCGCCATTTTGTCTACTACTCCTTAATTCCCGGTCTCTGAGTTATTTTTGCCTTCTAAAATTTACATAAAGACAATCTACTAGTTGATTTTTGGTGAGAGTATTCTTCTCCCCTTATTTTAAATAACATCCTCATATTCATATACCGTGTAGTGGGACTGGGATAGTTATACAGTTTACCTTTTCTCTTCTTTTTTTCTTTCAAATCAGCTACTAGCTTAATTATACATTTACATAACATCCTTACTGCTGCGTTTGGTTCATTTCTAGCTGACAACTAAAATCTCAAAGGAGTAGGAAGAATCCAATAGTTTGTACTTTGAAAAACACCACTTTTTTAAGTTTTAGATTTGCATAATTAAGTTTTATTAATTAATTAAACATCTCAGCGATCAATTAATATTACGGTAGTGCTAGGGCTACCGAAATCCCTACCGAATTTGCTACAGCAGGCACATTTCACGGTGAGATTCATAACACTTTAGGATGGGATGCGAAATACGAGGAGATGCAAATCACTTTGACCGTTGGATGCTTGAGTGGTAGCAAATTCTGTAGGAATTTGCTGTAACTCAAGCATTACCGTTAATATTAATACTAGTTCAATATATTTTAATGTCAAATGAATCTATTAAGACGTGCATATACACATCAATATATGTTAGTCGAAACTTTTAAGGGTGCCTTACCTAATGACCTAATCAACTCATCTATGAAACACTCCTTCCACGCCTTTTCTTTGACCGACCTTTTTATAAAATTGGTGCCAGATGCATATGTAGCAGGATAGGACAACTACTTTTTCTCCCCCAAAAATATTTTGATTACAACTTAAGTCACAGTTGGCGTCGGGCATATTATGCGTCCGTCCAAAAAGCATAGCTTTCTTTCGTAGTCTGATTTTTTTATCTTTCCTAATAGCTAAGTTTTTTAAAATTTGACCAAAGCCAACCAAAAAAAAATTTCTTTCCAAAAAAAGTCCCCAAAGTCGTGGGTATCCTCTACTCCACGAGTTGATTGACATCCCAACTCCACATTTTCATTTTGCAACGTGGCAGCCTATATCCCACTTATTAAAATTCACCTTGATAATCACTGATTCATAGAATCATAGCCATTTGATGGGAATATTATTCAACCGATCCAACGGTTAGAAATCACCAACCTTGTATTTTTTTTTATTTCTACCAAACATAGTCAAGGGCCCACAAGAACGTCTTACTTTTTCAATGGAGTTGGGGCAAGGCTAAGTAACTTCGGGAGTACAGGATCAGTATGTGTACATATGAATGATAGATATATCTGATGATCTGAAACAACAAAGTCGTTCTCAAAAGGTAATCATTTTATCTCTCTATGACATCTGACGATTTTAATAGATCAAATTAAAGATAACCGGAAAAATTAAATGGGTTCAAGTTTCAAAGAAACGAAAATAAAAAGTTTTTGAACATCTCTAAATTCTACTCCAAATACATGATTAATTCCATCAAAATAATATAATATAATTTATTCACACAAAAATTACAACTAATTAAAAATTACTAATTAAAGATCGAGATCCATTAATTAAACTGAAATCTAATTTTCATTACATGTATGATAATCATCATGGTGATTCACTAAAACTGAATTATATAAATAAAGCTAGATGATGATCGAAGCTAGCTAGCCTAGGTTACAAATTCAAAATTACATCAGCGATTCTTTTTCTTCTGCGTATAGATGTAATCAGTATGAGCCACAAGTGTTCTTCTCATCAAGCACTCTTCTTCTCCAACTCCTTCACAACTAGTAGTTATTTCATCCATGTCATCAATTATCTCCTCCTGATGATCATGATCCTTAAATTCAGAAACGAATTAAAACCCATAAATTGTTAGAACCCAAAATGATCAAAATGAACTTGATCAGAAATCATTTATTAATTAATGCAACAAGAAAAGAAAAAAAATTAAAAATTGTGACTTAATTAATTACCTCATTTTGGGTTGTCATTATTGATGATGATGAAGAAGAATCTTTGGGATGCACAGGCTGTGGACGAGCAGCGTTGGTTAGAGAGAAGAAGAGGATGAGATGAAGGGATATGATCATGAACAACATGAAGGTTATTGATGATGAGCTATGTCTGGACATTTTTTTATTTAATTTGATCTCCAACACTAGTAGTACTGATAATTAGATTGTAGAGAGAGAAAGATAGAGAGAGAGAGAGGGCAAGCTAGAAAGAGTCAAATGAGAGATCAGCTAGCGTGTGAACTGTGAGAAGAAGAAGAGAGGAGGGAGAGACTTTTATAGCTTATAAATTGTAAGAACGACAAACAAGTGTTAAAACACAGGTGTACAGTGTGTGTGGGTAAAATTAATAGAACCATTTAGAAGACCACCACACGTATCTGATCTTTTTTGATTAATTTTGTAATAAGAGAGCTAGAATTAAAATTAGGGTTTGAAGGTGACCCTCGTTGATATCGCCTTGAGATTCTTCTTTTCACATGTGTCTTCAAACAAGAAAACTTGTTGGCGAACTGATCTGGTTGGGCTTGATATGGTGATTAATATAGTCACACCAGCTGATCACAGTAATACTGTTACACTTTGACACATTACATTGGAAGTGTCAACGGTTCGGTTGACTCCGTTCCGGATCGGTGGTTAATTATTCAACGACCCGAAATAGGTTCTCTAATCTCTAGTAAGTAATCAAATAATTGGATCTAGATTGTGGGTTACTAATGTAAAACAAAAATTAAAAAGCAAAAAATGATTGTTGTTATTGACACTTAAGTTTTTTTATAGGTTGTGATCTACACTCAGGGGTATCTTTAAATTTATCACTTTTATCCTACATTTTAATTGGGGATATCCCATTTTCAAACAATTCTTGGCCTCAGACGGATGAGACTCAACCCTAGGATTCGTTCACACATGTGGGAGTCCTAGTATTAAGTCTCTGCCTCAGACGGGGGAGACTTGACACTAGGACTCGCCCCTGCGTGAACGATACCTGTTCGTGAGCCCTAAATTTTGATATCTTGTTTTAACAAAAAAAAATATAGTGACAATACCTTCGAATGATGTGTTTGAGAATTATTTACGAAATTTGAGGAACCAACCGTCTCATCAATTGAATTTTTTTTACAAATCTTACTCATTAACGAAATTTTACTAGAAATAAAATCATTCTCCTCTATTGCATAAGTGATTTAATGCTCGAATGCTTGATACCGAATCAACAACAAAAAGTTCGTTGATAATAGAGTAAATAAATTCGTTGAAAGTGAAGTCACGTAGTTAAAAGCGACGCGCTCTACCAGCCGAGCTAAGACGGCTCAATTATCATAAATAAAGCAATTTTTGAAACTACAATTATCTTAATCTAGATTTGGCACCGGAGGACCGAACTCCCATTTCAATCCAGATTGAGCACAAGAACATTTGTCAACGCGTTTTAATTATAAATTAAAGCAAAAAATTTCTGGAGGGACGGTCTATACCTAATCTCTGGAGAAGCCATGCTTTCTTTCCACAATGATGATTGTTGCACGAATGCCACATCTACTTTCCACTCTAAGTACATACACAATATATTTTTTGGCGCAACTATTAGGGGTTAATAGTCAAAAGATACGAACTGTTTACTACATAAAGTGACGCGTAGATAGATAATATGTTAGACATTTTCATTAAAATTCATAGATAGATAAAATGTTAGGTATTTGTGTAAAGGTTCATTGACTGTTGGAAACAATCGTTGGTGACAACTATTGGCAGCCTAACAGTCACGACCAAAAGACACTACTGAAGCTATAAATACGACCCTCAACCAGTTCCTAAGGCATAACAGATTCGAATCTTCTTCATCTCGTTTTAGGCATCATCAGTCTCACTTTCAGAGTGTATTCTTTGGTTTGATCAATTAGTCACACCTTGAATCAAACGACCTCCATTGTATCCTGAGAGAGATTTTCTTTTTCACCCCAGAATGACATCACGGTTTCTACCGGAAGGGGAGAAACATCTCTTAAAAGATAGCGTTTATACGTGCCTTGGAGTATTGTAGTTTCCTGTTATTTGTTAATAGTTGTCCCGGTATTTTTTTCAGCATAATATTTATCAACTCACTTTGAAGTAGACATGTAGATAAGATAATGCTAAGTAAAATTTTACATAATTTCTTACAGAAAATTAATCGGACAGTTGAACTATTTTTCACAGATCTTCATAATTTATGTCCATCCCAAAATAATAAGCGTCCACCATAAATTCTGTATTCGATAAGAAATTTTGTAGATTTTTCAGTAAATCTAGCATGATCCATGTAGATACTACTATTTAATCTTTAATCTAGTCTTATGGTGGAATTAAACATAGAACTTTTGAGTGTTAGATGATGGACATTACACCTATTTAAAAAAGTAGGCAAAATAGCACCCTCAATGTACACGTTTTTAGCCTTTAATTTCATTGACCGGCGGTCTATGTATTTAAAACACATGATTAAATTTAAGATAAACAAGGAATGCATTTTTTGTTTTTATTTAAAGTATCATGGCTATTTACAATTACAAATGCAACCAGAGGCGAAAGAAATGCGCCATCCCCTCAAAAAAAGGAAAATGCGCCATTAACATTTTCGATGGTATTTTTAGATGTACCGTGTACGTCTAGTTAACTATAGTACATGCAAATTTTGTTTTTAACTTGTTCATATTTAGCATTTTATTAAAATAAAAAATAAACTAAAATTTGTAAAGTTTAAGAGGGTGTTTAGCAACCATAAGTCAAAGTGTTTATGCTTCTTATAGAAACACTTCTATTATTGAGAAGTCAAAAGTTAGGAGAAGTTTGTATGGCAAAATACTAATTTATAAGTAAATAAGTTAGTAGTAGACTATTAAGAGAGAAAAATACAAATTTAATACGCAATTCGAGACAAAAATAACTTTTCACAAGTCAAAAGCAAAAAAAATGTACTTCGGATAAAAAAAAACTTTTGTACTTATATAAGTCATTTTATTTTTGCTTTCCATATATGTTTTTTTACTTTTTGACTTATATAAGTAGAAAAGTTACTTATTATTGGGTTGCCAACCACCCTCTAAATCGTATTAAAATCAATGCAATAGTTACTTCTTCTCTTCTTTTTTTCAATGCAATAGTTAATTAGGGCAAGGATTATGAGAAGTCCCAAATAAGAGGGTTTCCTACCTCAAAAAATGAGGATGGAATTATGGCAAGAACTATAGAAAACTCTAAAAAAATGACGGTTCCTTATCTAGCGATAGAAATTATGTCGCCCAACTCTACTCTCTCTATCCCCCTTCTCTTCTCTTTCTCCCCCTTATATTTCTTTTATTTAAAAGCAACGGGTACCTCATGGCGATAGAGACTGTTTCGCCTGACCAAACCTATGTCGCATGACAAATTTTTTGTTGCGCGATAGACTCTCCATATATACTTCAAATCCCTAAACCGCGACCTTAAATTTGGAACAAGGATGAGGCTTTTGATACTACGAGGTATCCTTGCCAAAACCTCAACATTTGTAAAATTTGATGCTGAGAGGTTTAGTCTTTCCCCTTACGAATCTGGATTCAGAGTAATGCCACAGGAATTTTGAATTTGCATCTAAAATAATATTTCATATTATAAAATTACTGTGTAGGTCTAATTTCTGTCTAAAGTCGATCTAAAGCTGAATTTTAAAATCTGAAGTATTATTTGAGGTGCAAATCCAAGATTAATATAGCATTTAATCAAAATAATGCAAATGGGGTTCCAATTCTTACCTCAAACCACAACATACATAATGATCCTATATCCTATAATATTCCTACCCCTTTGGAGATGCTACTACTTTGTGTGGTCTCTGAACTGCCGCACCAGAAAACTGATCATCGTTAAAGATTTAAAGTTCAGGTCAAAGAGGACTCGTGAACGTTTTGTGTACCGTTTGCAACTTCAATAAATTCTAACCGTCCACCTACCCACAAGCATGTGTGGAACGGGCAAGAGCCCAAAGAAGAGGGCTCTACCTTCCGGTGGGTCCCATTAGAAGGTTCTCTTATTACGTCCAAAAACGACAATGTATCATAACCATCTTTCTGTCTACGATGGAGTGTTCAGAATTTGTTCTAGATGGATTATATCATTCTTACATCACGGTCTATTGGGCCGCTCGTGGGCCTTCTAAAAAAGCCCATAATTGTTAGATGCCCAAAACCCAAGGACTGATAATCAAATAACCAAGATGGATAAATATCCAAATGGAGACCTGAACATTAAAATGGTTCAAATGGGTTCAAAGATCTGTGTGGTCAAAGCTACCAATTACCTTTTCAGAAAGACTCCTTTAGGTCCACTAATTTTTTTTGATCCACTAATGGTCAACTTATATAACTGTAAATGTAGGAAAGTCAACCATTAATGATACGATGAAGTACTGGAAAACTCTAAGATTGTGTACAATTATCGAACAATTACATAAGCTTAAAACTTTAATACCTATAGCAAACAAATACTAGTAAGTCTAGAACCCAAGCCTTCCCTGAATATGGAAGGAATCACCAAACCATTGAACCCGTCGATGGTTGGTTCAGACTTATTGAGTAATATGATCAAACATAAAAGTGTGGTGGTTGTAAAAATGTATAGTTTTTTATTTTTATTACAATTTACATAAATATGATTTAAAAGCTGATTTCAGATGGTCTATAAGGAAGATATCATCCTCGTACCCTCATATGTGGGCCCCACATATATCTTGTAAACGACTTTAATCGATATCTCAGCTCTTCTATTTTTGGAAATGATAATTAATAGGAACGGAATCAGAAATTTTAGTTGGGGTCCGATCAAAAAAGAAATTTTAGTTGGGGTGGGGCTAAAGTAAATATTTTTTGCTTTGAGATGTATGGGTATTTAAATTTAGTTTAAGTTAATTTTATCATGGGCTAAGATATCAAATCCCTTTAAATCTCAATTTTTTAGCTATTTTCTATACCTTTTTTTTTCCTTCAAAGTTGGGGTGGGCTGAAGCCCCCCACCCCCAGGCCCTTACTAGTTACGTCCCTCATAATTAATAATTTACGTAAGGGGTCATCATAGCTTGGGATAACATGGAAGAAAATGAATGGTAAGTTTCTCCTATTTTGCATTTCTTACGTCATTGTGAGGGCAATAGTACTGTTTAGACCGACCAAGTTATAAAAGTTGCGCTCCATGCTTATGTGGTATGGTCGGTTCCACTGTCATATAAGTTGGAAACCCCTTCAAAATATTTGGGACAGAAAAATTGATAGGTCTCACTCTGTCACATAAACGTCTGACGCCACTTTTGTACAACCATCCTTCTAAAAATCATTTATGTTGTTAGGGCTCCCAACAAATACATGTTTTTGTTGTTGTTGTTGTTTTCTTTAATCGATAAGTACATGTTGGTTGTTATGCATCCAACACAACCATGCTTGATCAATGATCATCTATGAAACTTATCTTCTATTATTTTTTTTTCTTTCTTTTGAAAGGCATCCATGGAACTTTTTCAATTCTTATAATTAGGTGCTGGCACGTGCAATGATGCATGTAACAAGAGAAAAAGTCGCCGCTCTTTATTTTTATTTTTTAAAAAATTCTAGCCACCCTACATAATAAAAGATTTGTATACTATTATGTAGCAGAGATATAACAAAGGTTTTTATAGAAAAAAGTCTACAGAATAATGAGGAACTGCTAAAAAGGCCATTTTATTATAATAGAAAAAAAATTTCTCAAAATAATTAATTAAAGCCCATTCATGACTTCTTGGAATCTTCTTTTTTATATACAAAACTAATATTTAATATTTTAGTTTTAATATATAATCTTGTTTCTTACTTCCAATATATTGTCAGTTATGAATGATATTAGACTGTGATTGCGTTTGAATTCTATGAAATTGAGTTAGTTTCATGAAAACAAAATTTTGTTATTTATTTGTGAATTAAATTTCACATAATTAGAGACCACTTATTTAAAAGCGTGATAAATAATTAATTTTTAACATAATTTTATAGAAACGCTTCTTTATTGCACGGAACTAAGAAAAATTGAAGTATTTCCAATACACTTCTTTACAATCAAACGGAGCCTTAAAACATGTTTTCAGATCACATTTTTCTAAAATTGGATGGGTTTCACATAAACAACGCACAATCTACTGTTTGTTTGCAATTTAAGTTAATTTTACAAAATTGGGTGCTCACGTGATTTAAAAACGTGACAATTAATTAATTTTCAACGTATTATTTAAAATATACTTCTTTGCAATTTCTAAAAATAAACTTCCGCGAAATTGGTTAAAAATAACATATTAGTTCCCTACAACACACTTTTTTTTTTTCTTTCAATCAAACATAATTACCATTACCATATTGATTTCAACTTTCAAATTATCAAATTATCAAATCTACTTTCTCATTGTCAAATCTTTGTAGGCTTTGTAGCTGAAAGGGAGCTAATCTTAATTTGAAAAGGTTAAAGGGGGCTCTTACAAATTGCAGCTAAATTAGTAATTCCCTTGAACGGTATCAAAAGTACCTAAAATTTTATAAAAATAAAAATAAAAAATCTAGACGCTTCGAATCTCATCATTGACAATCCCATAATGAGGAACACGCTCGTTATCTCATCGTTCCAGCCCACATTGCCCTACTCTTTTTTATAATTCTCACTCTTGTCCTCACCTGTGTCCATTATTCTCATTTTTGCCTTATTATATTCAATTAATAAACATTCGATTAAGTGAGTGAACGATCCTTTTCTTCTACTAGCTCCACAATAATTTTATTCTGACGATTATGCCCTTTTACATAGCTGCCAAATAATATTGAAGTTCCAATTATCTCTATAACTCTATTATATACTCATAATTCAATTACTAGGAAATTAGGCATAAGGTAAGAATTATGTGTTAGGAACCCTAACTGCCCGTTATACGATTCCACACTCCTTAACATTATGATTTTGACAAACAACTGCTTGTTCGGTTGGTTTGCGTCCCTCCCTATAAAATGAGAAGTTGTGAGTTCAAATCTTGTAGGCCGTAGTATTGCTACAAAGTTTAGCCCACGTAATAAATTATGTTGGAGTTTGTGTTTTCTCTTCGTCCATAGCGACGAGTTTCTTTCCGTCTGTGGTGGTGACTTTGTTGAGATCTTGGTGGTGTCTCTATGCTTCTCACACACCTATTGCTAGTGATTAAAGTCTTAACGGTGTATCTTCGTCTTGTCATTATAATTCGGACAATAGTTCCTTGTACCAAAAAAAATATTATAATTTTAGAAATATATTTTGAGTACTATTTTTTTTGAATTTTTATTTTCAAAAATAATCTTCTTAAGGTCTTTAGATGTCGAACTCGAACGTAGGCCCTGCTTAGTAAACCGTGAATATTCGCAAATGCAAAAATTCACGGTTTATCATGTGTTTGTAGATGATTGATAAGGGCATCTAATAACAAATATTTGATAGGATGTGGAATGAGCTTATAAAATAAATAATCTAAAATTATTTATTTATTTTTTCTAATTTATAGAATTTTAATTAATATACCTACAAGAACGGTGTACCAAGTAGAGCCATAATTAAAGAATATTTAGACTACATTATTAGACGAGTAATTACACATCGGGTAGATTCTTGTATTAAATCTTAGGCAAAGGATTGCTTGTAAAACATGGGTGTTGTTGAAGGATTTGATTGATAGATTTAGATTCTTGCATAATTATTATTATTATTATTATTATTTTTTTCTTGTTTTATATGTGTTGATTCCTTCCCTTACCTTATTGGTTTTTTATCTACCAAAAAATTATATTAATTAACGTTACCAACCCTTACTTACTAATAAAGCTAAAAATAAGAATAACACTCCAAAAATCCCCCAACTAACCCTTAAACAAAATTACGTTTACTAAGTTAAAATGTCACGTTTCAATGAGGACATGATTGTCATTCCATAGAAAGTGTGAGGGCATATCTGGAATGAACAAATATATAAACTATCTTACTAAAGATATTTAATAATTGTGTAAACCTTATTAGAAGCTTTTTAAGACCCATTTCTTAGACCCCGGCCAATTGAAACTTCTCTATCACTCTTTTTCTGTGACTACTCCAGCTTTTGATCTTATAACCTGGCTATGGCCATTACTACTAGTACTACTACTAGCAATTGCACTAGTTTCTTCAATTTTAGGGGTACTTCGGTGGAACCGAGGGTTCGATCCTCATCGAACCATGGCTCATCATCACCTGCTGGGTGCAGTAAGCTTGATGGTGTGGCTATGTGGTTTATCAATGGTGTAGCTGCTGCTTTTTTTGCTTCTCTAGAGAGATGTTCTTGTATCAATATCGCCACCGAAGAAGACGATAGCGATGACGCCAATGATATACCATTGATCTACAATGACGGTAATTCTCGACGCGAAAACGGAGGCGGAAGCCGGAGAAGAATAATTGGCAGCGGGAAGAAGAGAGGTGGGTTTGTTGAGGATTTTACATATATGGATGATAAGTAGAATTTTATGTGTTTTTCTTTTTTAAGTAAATAATAATATCTTTTAATGGTTTGTTAAGTAATCTTGTATTGGATACTCCATGGATATATGTGAAGATCTTATATCTGTTCTTTCAATCATGATTTAATTTTACAAAATTATGTTTTTTTTTTTAATTTGATTTTATTGTTATCAATCAAATTTTTTTTTTTTGATTATAATGTTTAATGTCTGCATTTTCAAGATGATCTTCTAAGGTTTAATTTAAGAAGAAACATGAAATATCATGGAAAATTTTATCAAAAAATAATACGGAATTCTTTTTTTTTTTTTTGTGGGTTTTTAAAAAATACTGTAGAATGCGGAGAACATTCAATAATGTAATTGATTTTACCAGGGTAAAATTTTTATAATAAGAGTTAAACCGATACCTCCTACAAAGAGACACATTTTCGACCTAATCCACAAAATATTTATATCAATATTAAACTTATCTATAATTATCGAGGATTAGAGCGACTAATTCTCATCTAAATGATAGAAAAAAAAATTTATTTAATTTTTTTGTGATGAATTCTTTTTGTAATTGTTGTCTTTAGTACTACATGAAGAATGCAAATGATCACGATGGTTAATTTTGTTGGAACAGATTGGATTTTAGATCAGAAATCTTGTCAGTAGGGGCCAATTATTGGACGTTACAGATTCACTAACCGTGTGGGCCCACAGGCATGGTAGAGATTGATTGCTTGGTATTATTATATAGAACAGGCACCATGTTAAAAGATGATCGATCAGACCACTTTGCTATCTAAAGTGTCACTTTTGCTATTTGAAATCATTGTTGTCCATTTCAACCATCAAGTGGTTCATTTGTTTTTAAAAAGTAGAGAATTAAATAATCACACTAGTAAATATTAAGCTAGAACTTTGGTTTAGCCCTTGCAGAAAGTAGATTGGCGAGTACCCAGCCTTGTTTCATTTCTTCTTCTTCCTTTTCTTTTCCCTTGAGATTGGCCCAATTTAGAGGGTTTAGGGTTTTAATGAATTTTTGGAGTGTGGGAAGAATCAATTGTATATAGGCACCCTCGGAAAAAGCAGTGACAACCTCAACAGTACTAAAAAAAATGAAAAGACGCAGTGTCCTACAAGGGTAAGTTAAGAATTCTAAAAGATTCATTTGATTATTTTGATTTTAACTAATAAAACCTTGATATAATTTGAGTATGGCGTATATTTTCACACAACTAATTACTTTTTCTACACAACTTTTAGTTAGCTAATTTGTTGGTAAAATGATCTACGGGCTATATATAACTGACAAACCATTGTATTGTCGGTTATATGAAACTGACAATAAAAATTTGAATTGTGTGAATTTAGTTAAGAGGAAATTGGGTGGAAGGCCCATTTCATGTTCTTTCTTGTTTTTAGCCCATCAACCTTTTTAGGTTGGATTTAAACCTTTCACACATGTGTATTTTATATTTTTAACCCTTGTAGTTTTGTTTAAAGGACAAATTTTATTTTCATTTTCCTTTTTTGTCCCTACCCTTTTCATTTTTTTTTTGTTGATTAACAGTGAAACAAATTTGAAAAAGGATCTCATTTTTCGTCAAATTTGTCCAAAACTTTGGTGTTTGATTTCTTTGGATCATATTCTTTGTCGAATGCGTAACTTAGTCGAAGCTTTAGGAGGTTAGAAGATTAGATCTATGTTCAGTTAGGGTTTCTGGTTTGGGATTTTATCTCAAATCACCATTAAAACTTCGACTCAAAAGCTTCGAATTTTTCAAAAACTCTAAGAAGTTCAGATCGTTCATACGGTGTGTTTTCTTCTTCTACTTCTTTGTCTTCATCTTCTTCGTCTTCTTCTTCTTCTTCTTCTTCGTCTTCGTCTTCGTCTTCGTCTTCATCTTTATTTTTTTTGGGCTTCATTCGTTAGTTTTCAATCTTTACATAGCAGGGTTTCAGTGTGTTCAATAGTGTTTCAACTTTTACAAAAGGGTTTCAGTGTATACAGTACTGTCAACTAATACAGTGTACTGAAACCCTCTCACTCAAGGTCTAAGATGTGGAATGAGTCTAATTGTGTCCCTCATCAATACAATGTACTGAAATCCTCTCACTAGACAGTTTTAATGTGTGTTAATCAAGATCTAAGATGTAGAATGAGTCTAAACAAATATTGAAACTCTATAGAAAGAGGGTTTCAGTGTGTGCAATTATGTCCCAACCAATACAGTGCACTAAAACCCTCTCAGTGTGTGTTAGTCAAGGTCTATGATGTAAAATGAGTCTAAACAAACACTGAAATCCTTTAAGAAAAGGGTTTCAGTGTCTGCAATTAGAGGGTTTCAGTGTGTGTTAGTCAAGATCTATGATGTAGAATAAGTCTAAAGAAACACTGAAATCCTTTAGGAAGAGGGTTTCAGTGTCTGCAATTGTGTCCCTCATCAATACAGTGCACTGAATCCCTCTTACTACAGGATTTCAGTGTGTGTTAATCAAGATCTTTTAAGATATAGAATGAGTCTAAACAAACACTGAAACCCTTTAGGAAGAGGATTTCAGTGTGTGCAATTGTGTCTCTCATCAATACAGTACACTGAAACCCTTTAGGAAGAGGGTTTCAGTATGTGCAGTTGTGTCCCAACCAATATAATGCACTGAAACCCTCTCACTATGTGCAATGAGTGTCCTTGCAGCCAATACAGTACACTGAAACCCTCTCAATCAATATCTAAGAAGTTTAATGAGTATGAATACTTAAACCCTCTAGCTAGAAGGTTTCAGTACGTGTTAATCAAGGTCAAAGAAGTTGAATGAGTGTAATACAGTACACTGAAACCCTCTTCCTATAGGGTTTCAATGTGTGTTAATCAATACTGAAATCATCTCCATCGAGATTTGAACACTAATGGTCAATGATGCTTAGAGAGAGATTGAGACTATAAATTAGTGATGGAGAGAAGTTGCAGATTTGATTTTTTGAAAATTAGGTAGAAGTTTGATGAAGGAGATGAAGGTGGACTGGTAAAGTTACAGTTCCGGCGACGACGACTGGTAGAGTTACAGTTCCGGCGATGGTGACGGAGAAGAGCTACAGATCCGACGACGGAGACTAAGAAGAAACTTCTTTTTCTTTCTTTCTATTCTTTTTTTTTTTGTTGGATGGGCTTTTTAGTCATTTTTCTTCCCACGCATGTAATTTTTAACCCTATGTCCTTAAAACCAAAAAAAAAGGTTGGATGTCCTGCATCCTAACCTTTTTTCCATGCAAGAGTTTTTAACCAAAACCCTATTTAGTTAAAAGTTGTGTAGATATATATATATATATCAATGACCTTTAGACATTATTCCCCTCTTAAAAATAAAAACCTTTTCATAGTAGATAATATATGGAAATAGGCAAGGGGCATATAATTTCGCCAACTTTTTACTCTTTCCACCCAACTTTTTTTTTGTTTTTGTTTTTAAAGGGAAAAGGAATTTATTAGGAAGAAACATTATTGGACTTGTCTGAATAAGTGACATAGTCCTTGATACAATTAGGAAACGAGTTCCACCAATATCTACAAGATCTGGAAGCCACAAGCTTCTTTGACTAAGGTGTGGGCTACTACAACATTACCACTTTTAGGAGAAAAACAAACAAAAACATTTTGAAAGCAATAGGGTTTGTATTATCCTAAGAATTCGACAATGTATTAATGTTATATAGCGTTCTATGGGGTTATGCCAAATAACATACCCCTTTAGAGACACACTACATTAATACTTTTTATGATAATGCGAGTATTTGATTGCATTTGAACGTATTCATAATGCTTTCGAAAGATTACTTAAGTGTGAATGTATTACATCTTTTAGCAATAAATTTAAAAAGATCGATGATTTAGAGTTTGCCTGAGCGCTTCCTAGATTTGACCGAGATTTTGGCAGTATTTCGTTACTATTATCTCAATTTTTAGCCTAGTGAAACCCTTTAAGTGGAGATCCACTTATCTTGGTTTTCTAAGTTTTAACGTCACTGCTCTCGTCGAGTGGAAGCAAATGGCTTTCGAAATATTTTCAAACATAGGATCCTTATGAAAGTACTTCGAGGTCTTTGATGGGACTGATTTGCTTGATCAGGCCCATCACAAGGTCAGTTTGTGCTTTGTTTAGGCATTTTCTAGGGTTTTTAACTTGGGTTTTGGGTTGTACCCCTTGTTGGACTCTTTTGGGTTCAACCAAATTTGGCTTGTTTCGACATAATCACTGAGGTGTTTTGAGCGTACCAAATTGGGTATCTACACTTGTACTATTTTAAGGTATAAATCTACCTCTACCTTATTACACTGAAGAAATTGACGTGCGAGTGGATTCAACTATGCACTCTTAATATCAATCACAAAACTAATAAACGAAAGCAGAAACATAAAGAATTTACATTGTTCGATTGGGTTGCCTACGTCCACGGGCAGAAATGATATCAACCCGGCTATGAAATTTTTGATTGGAAAAGAAGAGTTTGATTAGAAAAGGAGAAGAAGAATATACAAAAAGAAAGAATTTACAAATATACAAGGGAAGAGGTAAGTCACCCAAACACCACCTTTACTATAATATTTCTCAATTAGATTGTCACATACGACATAAAGCAATCATCTGTAAGGGACTATACCACGAACAATGCATCCCAGTTAAAAATACACTCCTCAGTTATGTATTTAAAATCAATGAATATGCATGGACGGATATACCTTGGCTTTTGGTGGGCAATCCTAAAATTTCTAAAACACCTACTTGTGTTTAATGATGATTGTATATTAATTAAGTCCATTTTTACGAATGAGAATAACATGAAATAAGTGAATATATATGCACGTGTTCGATGAAATGCCTAAAAAAACTTAAAACATGTAGAAATTCTTGATTTATTTAATTTTAAATTGATTAACATCTTGATTATTTAAATTCAAATTTCTTTAATGTTTATATTTTAAAACCCTTGATTTAAACTAAAAAAATATGGCATTTTTTTTGTGTGTGTGAGTGCCTTTAGAAATCAATAACAAATAATAATAAACTTGCAAATAAGCTTTGTGCGATTTGCAGGCCTATTTTTAAATAAGTCAACCCCACATTTTTTTAATAGAGTGATTTTTTAAAAACCGGGTCTTGATTTCAAGATTTAATCAGATAACGTCTTCGTTAGAAATTTTTTAGACGATTCGTCCCTCTTAGTTAAGAATATGAAATAGTTCATTTTCAGTCGAATAAAAAAATGCTAATTCTACAAAAGGTATCTAACATTATATTAGGAATGAAATCACATTCTCAACAAAAATGTGTTTCCATTCCGGTGTTTGGTTCACTTATTAAACTAGAAATCTCTTTTTTTGTTAATGAAATTTAAAAAAAAATAGCCTAGTAGCAAATTTAGGAGATTTTTTATTCTTATTCCTGAATGAATTACATTCTTGGGAATATGATCCATTCCAGCCATCCAAACCTATACCAAAGTTAATTAAATATTTTTTAAAATTTTTCTTTTTTAATTTTTGTTCTTATAAATTTTTAAAGGCAAATTTAGTTGTGGTCCTCTCTATATATAAGAACTAAGGGAGTATTTTAAGGGATAAAGGAGGTGACAAGTCTAATAGGAGATCCATATTTAAAGAGAGAATATTTAAGTAGCCCACTAGACTTCCCAAATAAATAATGTATTTAAAAAAATTATAAATTTGTAAAGTATTTAATATTAAAAGTTTTTTTTAGATGATAAATATTTTTCGACAAGTGCAAATATTCTCAATGTTATTAATTTATCGAAAGATTTTTTTTTGTAAGATTAATGTTTTTTATTTCGTCTCAAAGTGGATAGTTGAGTCCGTTTGCCATTAATACTGAAGAAGGCTAGATCAGAAAATTAAGTGTGGAATCAACTTTAGAAGATGCAAAGACATATATAAATTCTAAAAGCAGATTTGGAGGAGTTAGGTTAGAAAACTTGAGAAAGTATAAAGTTATAATAGACAGATTTGACCTTGGTACTATGACAAAATAATAATAGTGCATGAATTATTTAGTTTATATGAAAATATCCACCAATTGTGGAATGAAAATGTGATTCTTGAAACAAGATCTAAAAATAAAATGGAGCAGATTGATCTTATAATGAAGAATATTGTTAATATGGAAGATTGCATTAAGTAGCTAGAGAAACAAGAAAGTCTAATAAGCAAGGATGAAAAAATTTTATTGTTCAAGAAACACGTATCTGACCTTAACCAGAAACTGTGTTTGATGAAAGAAGTGAAGAAAAAACCATTCATAAGGATAAAAAAATCTTATATTTTAAAGAAAAAGATGGAGTTGGTAGAAGAGGATTACCAGATAGTAGATGCAGATGAAGAGTTAGCAAGTCTGGGGAGTTTTGGTAGAAGAACTCAAAGAAATGTTAAAAAAGAACAAAAAAGAAAGAAGATCATATAGGAAATGATTTGGTGGACATTAGCAACCACTTCAAGTAAAATGAGAAGGAGGAGACGTGCAGGCAAAAAGAAGATGATCACCTTGAATTAGAAGGATTGTAAAGTTGACTTGAGTTTTTTCTTTTTAAGTTTATTTGTTACTTAGGGATAATAATGTAGTTCAATAAGCCCAATGAACACAAAATTTATTAGTATGTGGTATGTCAAAGGTGCTATTAGGACCGACCTTTTAATCTGTCTAGCTGAACAGATTGAAGTGGCACCCAATCTCAACCACTCATTGTGTATTTGTGAGATCCACAATGAATGGTTGAGATTGGGTACCACCTCAATTTGTTCAACTAGCTAGACAGATTAAAGGGCCGGTTCTTATATCATTTTTTTATGATAGGTAGATGTAGGTAAGAATACTATAGTACTTAATTGTTTATTGGTGAAAAGGGATGTTGGAAGTGTTTGTAAATAGAAACTAAAAAATATCATATTATGTTCCTTAACGGTATAAAATGTCCAGCTGAACAGATTGAAGTGGCACCCAATCTCAACTACTCATTGTGTATTTGTGGGGTCCACAATGAATGGTTGAGATTGGTACAACCTCAATTTGTTCAACCAGACAGATTAAAGGGCTGGTTCTCTTAACGGTATAAAATGTCGTTTAGTTGCAAATGAACATGAATAAATAATAGGTAGACGTATGTGAAACTTAATGAAAGAGGATCATGAAAAATTTATAAATGTAAACTGAAATATATCATTTGCTTTAGTCCTTTCGAAAATAAAAAAAGAAAAGAAAAATATCATTGCTTTTGAATTCCTCTTAAGATTTTATTAGTAAAACTTAAAATGTATACTAAATATATATATATATATATATATATATATTTCATTTCTCCTATTTTTCTAAAGTAATTAAACATGTCTTTTTAATTATAACAATATTTTAGCTTTATCACAATCAGTAGTAGCATATGTATTTTACATGAATTATTCTACATGAGCCTTGCGTTGGTTATCCATCCTCCCCACGTGGTCCGCTTCCCCCTCTTTTTCTTTTTCTTTTTCTGCCCTTTCATTTTTATTTTCAGGAAAAGGAGGGGAGAACCCTCCTTTTCCTGAGAAATTAAGGAGAGGACGTGCGCCATTTGGAATGTGCGCACAGTCCCTCCCCTTTTCTACTTTTGTGTGGATAGGGCTTCCGGTAGTTTTTTTTTTAAAAACTATTAATTTTGTATACCTAAACTACCCTCCTGTATGCAAACTACTCATTCTTATTAACTGTTTTGTTTCTAAACAATGATGATGTGGCGGAGAGAGAAAAAAATAATGTTTTTAACTTCAAAATGATATAACTTTTAATCTACAAATCGGTTTTGGATAAAATTTATATTTTTGAAAAGCTTTCTTCAAGATCTTCAAAATAAGATCAGTCAACAATACTAAATTCAAAAAAAAAAAAAAATTATAATCTGACTGTGCAAACTCAGATTGCATACCTAGGTGAGATGCAAGTTGTAATTTGCATACTTTATTTCTCTCAAATTTGAGCATTTACACTTTTATAGGCCTATATCCATATCAAATTTACTTATTTTGATGTCCATTGATGTATTGTTAAACCTAAAATGCATAGTTGAAAACCTAATAACTACGCAAGTTGTAATTTGCATGGCATATTTTTTAAAATTTCAAGTTTCTGCACTTTTTTTAGCCTATATGCATTATACATTTGCATGTTTTGATGTTCAATGTTGTATTGTTGAACTTGAAATGCATAATTAGAAACCTAGTTAGTATGCAAGTTGTAATTTGCATATTTTTTTTTTTGAAATTCTAAGTTTTTGCAACTTTTTTTTAGCTTTTATGCATTATACATTTACTTATTTTGATGTTCAGTAAATTATTGAAGTTCATTGTAAGTAAATTCAAATGTAGAAACTCATATGTGCAACCTTGACTATTGTATGCAAATTATAATTTGCATACCAAATTGTATGCAGATTATAATTTGCATACTAAATTGTATGCAGATCTGGGTTTGCATACGCTTCGTGTTTGGGTTTTTTTTTTTTTTGTTTTTGGTATCCATGACTGATCTTGTTTGAAAGATCTTGAAAAATGCTTTACAGATATATAACTTTTACTCAAATCCGATTTATATTTTTGAAGTTATAGCCATTTTAACGTTAAAAAATAAAAAAATTCTCTCTCCGCCACGTGTCAAAAGGAAAATCAGTAGAAGGTGTTTTCCGTCTTTTTACTCCCGCTACCGTGCGCCATGGCCTCAACGCACAAAAAATAAATGGCTGTCCTCCCCATTACTTTTTTCCCCATGCAAGGGTGTATGAGTCATCTTCTGTTTTATTTTTTCTCTCAAAGGTATAAATTTGTGGAATTATTTAAAAAAATAGGGGTAGTTTTGGAAGATAAAAGTGGCATGCAATGATACAAAATGAGTTGTAGATTGACCTAAGTCACTGCTCTATAGAAACTGCATACACACGTTTTATCTCTTTCTTTTTCCTCCTTTAACCTTATTCGGGCTTGGTTTAAACGGCTTGATCGGGCCGTACTATTCATCCAAGACGAAAATATACCATTCACTTTATTTGTAAGTATTTTTTTAGTCTCTAAAACTCTTTAGTTATAATTTTTACCTTCAATTGTATTTGGTACGTAAATAAATTGAAATAGCAATACTTATTTTACGTCCAATGAGATTATTACATTAGTTTTCTCAAAATTAGAATAAAGATCTAAACAGAAAGAATTAATTAAAAATATACAGTAAAAACAAAAATAAAAAATATATTTAAACAACTACATTACATTAGATCAAACAAAAGTGGTGAACTAAAAAAAAAGAAAAAGGAAGAGAAAAAGAGATAGAACTTTCAGTACGAATGGTAAATGACTCAAACGAATTGAACACATTTGTAATACTGATTATGCTATTAAAAGCTAAACAAAAGATTAATAAAAAATATACACAGATTTAATACTCAAGAGAAAAGAACAAAGAAATATCTCTAAACAAATAGATCAGATTAAAAAAAAACTATCCGCTAGATAGAAATAACACAAATAGAGAGATAGACAATCTATTTCAATGATCTAATCTTTTAATAAAGAGCCAGATAGAAAATTAGGTCAGAGAAAGAAAACAAATAAACAAAGAGCAAAGGCTAATAACGAAACAAAAATTCAAGGTCTTGTAACATAAAAAAGAAAGAAAGATTTAGAAACGTAAATAAAATCGAAAATAAAGTAATAAGAATTCAAAAATGTAGTAAGATCAGAAATGTAGTAATTACAAATAAATAAACAGAGGAGATATCTAGTAACATAATAATACCTAGAATTCATTCAAAATTAGAAATCTAGATCTAAACAAGAAGAATCTATTAAAAATATACATCAAAGACATAATTGAGGAATGAAAATATTATTCTTGAAGCAAGATTTTAAAAGAAATAGAGCAAATTGGTTGTATGAAGAAGAATATTATTAACATGGCCCTGCATCGGTCACGTCTAGCACTCGAAGAGGGATTAAGTATCATACAAAAAATTCTATTAGTTACTGGTTGGCAATTAGTGTTTGCATTCCTGATTTCTTGATTTTAAAAAAAATTTGATAACAGTTACACCGAATACCTTTAGGAGTTACCTACCCTTTAGTTCTTAAAAATAGTGAACTTCTCTATCCATTTAATATACTATATCTCCCTTTTAACACTGCTACGCCCTTATTAGCCAATATAGAATTCTATTAGTATGTGCATGAACCATAGGTTGTATATAATAACAAAAAATTAGGGTTTAGACCATTATATAGTAATTAATTAGTGTTTAGTATTTGACAATTTTAAAATGTGTTTCATCCTAAATGGTAGTTAGTCAAACGTTTGTATTTTAAGTGACAATAATGCCCTTATTTGGTAACCAAACTAAATATTCTCCACTACAATTCTTATTTTTTCTCTCATATTCTTTTAACCAAACAAAATATTCTTTTACTACAATTTGTAATTTTTCTTAATTTTGTAAAATTATATATTAAAACTAGATGGATGCTTCGGATGTCATCGAAATTCGAAAAATATTCAAACTAGGGACTGAGATTCATATCACGTGGGTAATAATCATACACGTGTAAATCGATCAGTATAAAAATTTGTAATAACTTGTCCACAATTATGAAGAAGATAAGGATGATTAGAATTTCTAAAAATAAGGAATTTATAGTTATTACATTGATTTTTTAAAATGTTTCACAAGTATTGAGACAGTTACAAAAGGGTAATAAAGAATATATAACTTATAGAAAATGGTTCATGGTGGACTAAATCAATATTTTAAAAAGTTTAAAAGACTAACAACTATTTTTAAAAATGATCACGAAATGTTTTATGTATTTTAAAAATATCAAATACTAAACACTAATTATTTTTTCTCTATGGGGTTTTTAACCAATTTTATGATATAATAATAAGTATTTTAAACGTCGCACAAATTTTTTCCATATTCTTTACACTATTTCATTTCATATATGCTTTGCAAATTTTTGCAAAGTGAACATGAATCCCCTCCCAATTTGAAAAAATATAACGAAGTTTACGCCCTTCACTGTTCTTTTTAATACAATGCTACATTAATTTAAAAATCAAAGAAGAGGTTGTTTTCTAAAGTTAATAATAAGAGAAGCAAAATGTACTTTATTTAAAATTTTCAACAGCAAAAACTCTATATACATTTTGATCAATTGAAATCCAAATTTCGATCTTAGTATGCATCCCCTTCATCACGAACAATGAATTCGATTAGAACTTTGAATCACGTATCTTTGATGGCTCCCACTAATGTTTATTCATATATTCTACAAACCAACTAGAGAAAAAAAATTCTAACTTATATGCTAGCTATTGGTACTGAACGGTGGTATATGAAATTAGAACTACTCCTAAGGAAACTAATATTTTCAAAAAAGTTAAAATTATCAGAGTCGTAGTTTGTTTTACCTTTAACCGTGCTGCATAAGGTCTGAATCCACCACGACTTAAAGATTGAACCATTTATCCCCTTTAAGGAATAACATTCGAAGACAAAGGAATATTTCCTGTGGCGGAGGCAGCATAGGCCCACTGGGGGCAGCTGCCCCCACTCAAAACCTTCATTTTTAAATACATGTATACATATTTGATGTTGGGCCATTTTGTCTTAGTCCTTAAAAACAAGATGCTGGGCCAGTAAAGCAATAACAAGTTCACTTTTTTTGTTTAAAAGTTTTAATTATGTGGTAGGCCCTGAAGGGAGCACATGCTCCTGTTTATAAAATAAAAAGTCAGCCAATTCCCACATTTTTCTGTGTGAGGTCTGTTCGACACTTCGACTTTCATTGAACATTGCGCTCTCTCTGTAGTCTTAGTCTTCTCTGTAAAGTATGTATTTAATATTTTCTATTGATTAATCCATTAATTATAGAATAAATGATTAATTAGTGTTAAACACTTGTTATTTGTCAAAGATATTTAACTTTTTTTAGCTTATAGCAATTTAGGATTTCTAATTTCATCCGATTACTATTAACCTAATAAATTATTCGAATTTAGGAATTAGGGTTTGTTTTTATGCTAATAAATTATTATACGAGGGCTTCTAATACTTTTTTCTTTTTGTTCTTGATCTAGGATTCTAGGGTTTCTATTGATTTGTGTTAAATATTAATAACCACTACCTAATAACTAATTTACATCTTGGGCTTTAATTTTTGTTGTTCTTAATCCGGTAACCCTATTGATTTGTGTTAAATAATATTAAACACTTCCTAAAAACTAAGTTACATTTAGGGATTTTAATTTTTTTTTGTTCTTAATCAGGCTAATCTATTGTTTCTAATGATTAGTCATAAATATTGTTAAATACTAAGTAAAAACCTTTTTACACCTAGGTTTTGTTTTTTCTAATTATTATTATAGTTTTTAAAGTTAGTGACTACATAATTTACATTTTTGTTAATACTTGCATTTGATGTTAATAACTTGACATTGCTAGTTTAATATGTTGTTTCATTTTAGTAATTTGCTGCCAAAAATTTTAAAGCACCTCTGCAAACTAGTATCATCATCACCAACAATAGCTCATAGCAGGTTGATACTCAAATATTTAATCCCTATTTAATTTTGTTGATTAAAATATTCTTCATTTGTTTAGATTATCTCGTATCAGTAATTATGATTTTTGTTTCAACTCTATGTTTCCTGAGTTAGTTAGGATTTTCTAAATTGATTATGGTTTCTAAATAGACATGTTATTAGGGAATCTATTTTAACTTGCATTTGAACATATAAGCTAAATAGTCTAAATTTTGAAACAGTTATGGAGAGATATTTTAAAAGAAAAACAACGGTCGAGTTGTCGTCGCCTTAAAAGAGAAATGATGACAGTTCAAAGCAAAGTTGCATAGAAATCGACTTGAAAAATCTCCCTGTAGATCCTGGGTTACGGACTCGATTTTTGGATTATAATCCTAATGTCAGAGATCAAGTTCGAAGAGCATATCTACAAAAGGGTCCTTGCCAACCTCGAAGCCATACTTTTCCTACCAAATATTTTGAAAAAAGTTTAAGAAGGTTCAACCCTGCTTGGTTTAGTGAGTATTCTAATTGAATATAGCATAGCAAAAGATGCCGCATTTTGTCTATGCTGTTATTTATTTAAATCGGACATCGGAGAACAAACGGGTGGTGATTCCTTTGTTGGTGAAGGATTCTCTAATTGGAAGAATAAAGATAGATTACAAACTCAAGTTGGAGGCCATAATATTGCCCACAATCGAGCTTGGAGGAATTGTGAAGCTCTATTGAATCAGAAGCAACATATTGAGACCTTTTTCTCCAAGCAATCAGATGAAGCACGAAAAGAATATCAGATTCATTTGGGTGCATCAATTAATTGTATTCGATTTCTTTTACGAGAAGGACTTCCATTTCGTGGGCATGATGAATCTGAGGATTCAAGCAACAAGGGAAATTTTCTTGAACTTTTACTATGGCTATGTGATTATAATGAAGATGTAAAAGCCGTCACAATGGAAAATGCCCCTGAAAATTAGAAACTGGTTTCACGTGATATCCAGAAAGATATTATAAATGCTATTTCAGTTGAAATCATCAATGCAATTATTACAGATGTTGGTGACTCACAGTTTTCTATCCTCATCGATGAATCCCATGACGTATCTTTAAAGGAGCAAATGGTCATTGTATTACGTTATGTGGACAAGGGTTAAGTAATTATGCGTTTGTAGGTATTGAGCATGTTACCAGTACCACTGCTCTTTCACTTAAGGCAGCTATTGATGGATTCTTTTCTAGACATGGATTAAGCATTTCTAGGTTCCGAGGACAAGGTTATGATGGGGCAAGCAATATGCAAGGTGAGATCAATGGTCTTAAAAGACTTATTTTGAATGAGAATGAGTGTGCCTATTATGTTCATTGCTTTGCTCATCAGCTTCAGTTAGCTATTATGGGTTTGGCAAAGAAACATACATAAATCACAGGTTTATTTACTTTGGTGGCTAATGTGGTGAATATTGTTGGAGCATCAGCTAAACGTCATGATATTCTTCGAGAGAAACATGTTGATGTAGTTTTTGAGGCACTAAATAACAATTTGGTTTCAAGTAGGCAAGGTTTAAATCAAGAAACTAGTCTTAAACGATCTAGTGATACTCGTTGGGGTTCATACCATATTACTCTAATCAGCTTGATTAACATGTTTTCATCTGTTATAGAAGTACTTGACTTGATAGCAGAGGATGGAGATTCTGACCAAAGATATGAAGCAACAGTTCTTTTGGATTCTATACAATCATATAGTTTCATTTTTAGTTTACACTTGATGAAAACTATATTGGGAATCACCAATGATTTGTCACAAGCATTGCAAAAGAAAGATCAGGATATTGTGAATGCCATGAACTTAGTAAAAATATGTAAAGGACGACTACGGATGATGAGGGACAGTGGTTGGGATTCCTTAGTCACCCAAGTTTTATCTTTTTGTGAAAAACATGACATTGAAGTTCCGAACATAGATAATACGTATCGAACTCTAGGACGATCAAGGCGTAAATCTCCACAGATCACAAACATGCATCACTATCGTGTTGAATTATTCTATGATGTGATAGATATGCAACTTCAAGAGTTAAATAATCATTTCACTGAGACAAACACTGAGTTACTTCTTTGTGTGTCATGTTTGAATCCAAGTGACTCATTCTGTGCTTTTGACAAAGAGAAATTGATTCGTCTTGCTAAGTTTTATCCAAGAGACTTTTCTGCAGTTGAACTCGTGTTGCTTAAAGATCAACTTGAGAACTATATCATAGATATGCAATCTAGTGATGGGTTTTCAGGTTTGAAAGGGATTACTGATCTTGCATGAAAGCTGGCCGAAACGAAAAAGGACAAAGTGTACCCATTAGTTTACTTGCTCCTAACGTTGGCATTAATCCTATCAGTTGCAACTGCTACTTTAGAAAGGGTATTTTCTGCAATGAATATTGTGAAGACTCGATTACGCAATCGAATGGGAGATCAATGGATGAATGATAACATGATTGCATATGTTGAGAAAGATATTTTTGATAGCATTGATCTTGAGGTTATTATGCAACGCTTTCAAAATATGAAAACTCATCGAGGGCAATTGTAGTCTTATGGATGCATTGAAATAAAAAGTTTTTGATCAACATCTATACTTTTTTTGCTATGATCTTAAATTTTTATTTTTTAGTTATCGTTACTTTAAAGTGTGCCCCCAGGAAGGTAAATTTCTGGCTCCGCCACTGTAATGACTCATCCAATAATAAAGTATATACATCACATATGCTCTTTTTTTTAGAACCTCGATGGAATGAGGAAAGAATTTTATAATTGGATAATAATATCAATTAAAATCTCTCCATGTTTAATATAAAGATTCAAAACAAGCATGTATGTAAAAGAAATAATCCTCCAACCTTACCTTTAAGTAAAAGGGGTAAGAAAAACATCTCGTAAAAATAGATAAAATAAAGAACAGAGAGACTCGAATTTGATTGTGGATATGAGGATCCTGCAGGATCTAATGGTGAATATGAGGATTTTGCCGGATTTAATGGCAGATTTGAAATCTCCCACATACTTGTATGCTACTTGCATACTGTTTGCATCATTAATTTTAATGGCGGATCTAAGATCTTGCCAAATTTAAAGACGAATATAAGGATCTAGCCAGATTAAATTGCGGATATGAGATCTTTATTTTTACAATCTCCCTATAATCATGAGTAAGAAAAAAAAAAAGACTTAGAGAAAAGAAGACAAATATAATTATATAGATATTATATTTTTGAAAAAAAATAATTATATAAGTATCATCTGTTGCAAAATTTTTAAAATAGCTTTGGGTTGGGTTTTGGTTTAATTTATCTCTTCTTTGATTTAGTCCCACATTGCTTGGGAGAAATAGAATGTCGAGGTTTATAAGTGACTACACTTATTAAAGTTTATCTCTTAAGTGTTGGGTCCTCATTGGAATTGATAAGATGGCGCCGCATACGCGCACGCACGTGGGCGTTCAGGGCGTATTGGGTGCTATAGTGGTGCACTTTACACTTCGCACGTGTGCATCATCGCTAGGAGTGATTGGAGCCTTAATCTTTTTGAAAATGAGATATGGGGTTCGAACCATAAGGGTTCGAACGAATTTGTCTCCTGACTTGTTTTTGGTTCATGCGAACTTACTAATTTTTGAGTCCTAGTTGGACTGGGTTTTCTATTTCGTGCTTACCTTTTGAAAACCTATAGATAGGGAGGTCCTAAGTCGTCGTAAGGTGTGCTAGAAAGTGCCTAGAGGTGCCAATGTGAAGATGGTGGAGTTCCTAAGGTTCAAAAAGAGGTAAACTTAGGGTTTTGGTCTTCTTATGTGGAAGGAATCTAAAGTGTGAGAAACTTATTAAGAGGGAGAAGGGTTTGTGAGGATCTAGAGTTTGAGGGTTTTTCATAGAGGTTGGGGGCCCGACCCCAACTCAGGTTTCTAGTGTTCTCTCCTATGTTACTACAGTCAGCCATATGGATAGACATTCAAGGTTCGTGGAAGATGTAGGTATACTATTGGGAGTAGTTTAGAGAGTCGATCTCTAATGGATTCTCGTTGGTGTTCTCCAATAAGTCTTGTAAGATTTTTGAAGTATGTTTATTCTAGTTGGTTGTGTAAGAAGCATTGTAATATATTCTTGATAATATTGGAAGTTTCTCCGGTGCGTCGATGTGACCGTGGATGTAGCCCATGAGGGTGAACCACGTATATCTTGTGTTGTGGTTGATGTTTATTTTTATCTTCGTCGTTATATTTTCTTGTTGTTTTATCGTGATAGTCTCAAGATCCTTAAGTATGTTTCGATGTGCTTCGGGGATGTGTCATTGGTATTACGAAATTTCTAACAATACCGACTAAGTTGGTATCGATACCAACCTAAGAAAAGGTCGACAAATGTGGTCAGTATTGATGCCTGCTGAAAGAGTGTGCCTGTACATAATCAGGTGATGCTAGTATCGATAGCCACTCAGAGGGTATCAATACCCAGACCAATTTCTATCTACGGTTAAGTCAGTATCGATACATAATGAGTAATTATCGATACTCACTTGCACCAGTTCAGAAAAATCACGAAAACTCTTTCAAAATGGTGCCAAGGCTATAAATTGATGGTTTCTTGGCCATTCTCAATACGTTTTGAATTTCTAAGCAAACCAAAGTAGAGTTAGAGTATTTTTGGCATTACCATAGAAAGAGTGTTCTTAAGTTGTGATCGAATCGTGCACATTCGAACTCACATAATCTTATGCTTAGACTCCATTATATTCTAAGAACATATTTCAGATAACCCTAGTGCATTATAGGGGTGAAATATAGTTTGAAAGACAACTTTTACGTACCTTGGAGTTTAGAATCGTTATTGTTTTACTTACTGTTCCCGTATTTATTTCCTACAGTGACCTCTTCATAGGTCTCATTTATGTATATATATTTTTTAAGTATATATAAACATATAATTTTCTTGAGTTATCTATTTTCACAATCTTCTAAATATGCGTACGAGTATATAATAATTATAAAATTAAGCATATACATATATTGATTTTATGAGCCTAAAATGCCCCATAAATAGTAGCTACATTATGGAATGAAATTCTAAGATTTTTTGGGGTATTTCAGAAATTTTACAAGAGTTTTTAAAAATATGTCCTTTAAATCTCTTTATTATTTTTTATATTGTTTTCTTATTCTTTTGTCATGCCAAATAATTTTGTTTTTATTTCTTTATCAAATCTTTTTCTAAAATCTTTTCTACAACACAATTTGTCACGATAAGATTCTTATATAATTATAGACATTGTGACCCACAACACTGTCATGAGATTTTTCATTACTACATGTTTTAATTTATTAAAGTAAATTCGTACTTTATGTCACATCTAACTTTATTAAAGCAGTTGCCTTCTTCTCTTATTGCATAAATAATGTCACGTGTTCAAACCGATCTACTACACTTTTAAGTATAAATCACATTTATCATTTAAATGTATCTTAATTAAAATAGATTTTAGAAAAAAATTGATAAAAAAATAATGAAAAAATTATTTTGAATGCATTGGTGACATAAATAATGGGGAAAGAAAATATGAAAGATAATAAAAAAATTTAAATGAGATATTTTACGAATTTTTTGAGGTGGAGATAATAAAAAATTCTCATATCATGTAAAGTTATTTTCAAAGCTAAACTCATTTTATGATGATTTTCTATTTATGCTAACCTTATTAATTATTTTTTTATTATTTTTAAGATTATATATATAAAAGGTATATAAAGGTTCCGAAGGTTATACATATAAATGATAACTATATTTTTTCAATTAAAGTGATTTTAAATTTTTCATAATTAATAAGCAGCACATGCATTTTACATGTGTCCCTTGGTGTTTACGATTCACTTACTAAGTTTATTTATTATGAGTTTCCAAAATAAATATTTAGAATCACATTTTCTATTTTAAATAATAATATTAAATCACATTTACAGAATGTGATTCTATTCCGATGTTTAGTTTGTTTGTTTAACCTTAAATTGTATTTTTTGATAATGCAATTTCTTAATAAATGTAATAGTAGCAACCTTATAAGGTTTGTGATTTTCATTTATCTACGAATCACATTTTCGAAAATGCGATTCCATTCCAGCTATTCAATCTGGATGAAAATCATGTATTTCTTAAAAAATAAATAAATGATAAACTCAATGGTGGTACTCCCTACACAGAAAGATTAAATGATGATTTTAAGAAATCGATAATATGACAAGTATAGTGAAAAAATCATATTTTTAAGAAATATTTTTAATGAGTCTAGTATATTTGTCATAATAAGCATGTATACTAATAATAAAAAGAAGTCACTTTTATAAATTGTCGTCTATGAACGCCTAACATTTTATTGAATAACTTAAGCACCATTCATAGTATATGCTTATCACTTTATTCAATTTAAATATTAAAAGACTCGGGAATGAAAATGTGACATGATATTTTATTAGCTTTAAAATCGAAGTGTCGACTTTAGATAGAAGATAAACTAAGAAATCTGATAGCATGCATTAGTAGTCTATTGTATATGATATACCCTATATCTTAGATTATCAACGAACGTTCGACTTCTTTACTAAATTAACAAAAAATATCTTCAAATAATATGTTAATCAACTTCAAATATTTGATTAATTAAGGGCAAGAATCACATAATTTTATGAAAAGATGATCTATATGGTGATTAAATCATCTTCATAGGAAATTAGCCATTGGATCATTTCTACATAAGCCATATCAGATTGTGCAAATTGGATTGATCAATTTGACCAATCCAATTTTTCAGGAGCTAGAAGTTATAGAATAATATGATTTTTCATATTATTATCTATATGTTAATGTGATCATCCTTACTAAAATTAATCTTTGGATCGTCTCTATGTGGATCCCATACAATTGAGTAAAACTTATGTAAAGTGGTTATATATAAAATATTTATGGGGTAATTTGCATTTAGACCCTAACTTTTGACCTATTTTAATGTTTAGGCCCTAATGTTGTCTAATTCTGAGTTTAGGCCCTGCGGTCAAGGTTTGAGTCCATTTTCCGTGTTGTCTTTTTTTTTTCTTTCCATCGTTACCCTTCGTCCTTTAATAAGTCAAAGATGACACCTGACAACAAATAATGCACGGACTATCAAGGCATATCTATGTCACATTAAATGCATTTTTAAATTTTTAAAAAATGTCGACGTGTCACAATCGTTAACAAAAATCTAATGTGAATGAACAAAATTATTTTACTAAATAAAATTCACTAAATTCAGTAGGACCCATTAATGTTTTAAATTAATTAATTAATGGGACCCTCAAATTAATTGGACCCATAAACTAATTTATGATTCAAAATAAGTGGACCCATATATTAACCAGATGGACAAACAAAGCTTTAGAAAGAAAAGAAAAAACTCGTTAATGGCGGCCAACATTAACAAAATGAAAGTAGCAGAGGCTGCAGAGCATCAAAACTCTAATAATAATGGAGATGTCTAGGAACATCAAGAAGAAAAAAAAGAAGAAATTTTATGCTTTCTAATTAGGACTGTTTGTGAGTTTTGATTATTGGGTATTTAGCTTGTTTGATCTTGTTGGAACCCAACGGTGAGATTCAGAATTTATTGTCGGAGAAACTCCCTGAAATTGAACAACTTTTAAGACGTGCAAAGATATGGGTGGTCTTGTTGTTGAAAAAGGCAAACCGAAACTTGATCTCTCGAATTTTGATATTGATGATGATGAAAAACCCACCGAAAGAAAGAAGATTAAATACTTAGATTTGATTGAAACTTCATTAGATACTTAGGTCAGATCGGAGCTTCATCAATTTCGGTTATGAGGTTAGATCAAGGCTTCATCAGGTCAGGTCAGGCCAGATCGGAGCTCTACGCCGATTTTCTGATCAGATCAAAAGATAGGATTTTGAAAGGGGATTTCAATTTCAACCGTTCATTGAGGTATTCTTTTTTCCGTTGAAGCTTCATGGTCATATAACAACCTCTGATCTCTCACTTTCTCTCTGTATCTCTATTTTATTTTGATGATTTCATTTCTCAACCATGGAGTATAGTGACAATGTCGGTGCCTCTGAGAATTCAAACACCCCTTTGTCTCCGCCGTGCAAAAGTGGAAATAGTCTCAGAAATGTCGCTACCTCTGTTGATCTCTAAAACGTGGCTTCGAAGAGTGTTTGGGCTTTCACGGGTGATGATTTTTGGGGGTTTGGGTTGTTATTTAGATCCTGCCAGATAGCCGCGTGGGGTCTCTGACCACTAGCAGAGCCATCGCTCATTTGGTGGTCGTTGTTTGGTCATCGCCTTCCAGTCATTATTATTATCATCAGGGTTATCGTTAGTGGCGTTGCTGCTGCTATTAGTGGTGGTGGAGTTAAGGAGGTCTCTTCTCGTTCCAAGCCAACTTAATCCGCCTTGGGCCGTCGTCTTTTGGGTTTCTGAGATGAAGGGACATGTCAGTAACACTTGGTCAAAACCCCCCATTTAATCTAAATCGTTAGATTGGTGTCTATACTTAGTTGTCAGTGCATATTTAGTTTTCTGTTCATGTACTTATGTTAACTTAAAGTTGTCAGACTTGACTTTTGTATAGAAGGGAAAAGTTAGAAGAAAATAAGAGAGAAGATGGAACGTGGACGGAAAAGAGGATTCTAGGGCCTAAACTCGGAATTGGACAACATTAGGGTCTAAATGCAAATTACTCCAATTTACTAATTAAAAAGAAGATAATTAAACATCCTAAGTATATGCACATAGGTGTTTGGCCCAACAGTTTTGCACCCCTCCCAAGACTTAAGATGTCTTAGGATCAAAATTCTTGGCATATGGTTTATCATTAATTTGTCCTATGTAATATTTGGTGGTAGTTAGGATAACTCTTCAGTAGCAGTTTTCATAGTCATTTAGTTGCAATTTCGTTGGCAGATCTAATGTATTTAGCGTTGTCCCTGCACTTATTACACGCCTTTCATGATGTATCTTTGCCTTCTTAAATATGTATCTTAGAAAATAGTCCCCTACTTCAAAAAAAATATTAAATATAATGGAATAAATTTAATAATGGTTAGACATGAAAGGGTGCGCATCGCGTGCGTATGCAATGACTATAAATACAGTTCAAGGATAGTTAGCAAACTTTGTTGTGATTGACTTACGAATAAAGGTTTTTAGTCATTGGTAACTATATATTTGTATTATCTAGGTGCATATATTGTTGTTAGAAGAGTAAATCTATACTATTAATTAAACAAAGCCATCTTTTGAAGGCTTTTTACATATATTACCCTTTGGAAAAATATTTTTTGTCAAACTTTAACCTCAACTTGAAGGGTTATAAATGTCACTTTTTACCCCTAAAAAATAAAGAAAATAAGACATTTCAGTCTTTTTTTTTAATTTTTAATTATCTAATTACCACTCTTCCATTTTATACCCTTGTTGTAATTGAGAATGACATGAAAATTTAAAACTTCTAACTAATTTAATTAGGGGCATTATTGTCATTTGACTACGTAGTTTGTTACAACCCACAAAATTAGAAATTTTTCTCCAATATCCCACGATTTTGGCAACAAAGACAATTAGTGGGATTGCTATATCTATCTCTCACAACTAACTTTCTCCACGTCTCTCTGTCTAATCTATAATTATTCAAAAATTAGTTTTCATAATTTCCTCAGCTAATTCTTATAATCTCTCTTTCAAATCTCCTTTCCCTTTCTCTTTTCTAATGATCCATTACATTCATTAAAGGTTGAAAACAATTTCATCAACTTCTTCTCCTTGACTTCCACTCATGAAAATAAAGTTCTTAATTAGATTTATTAGTTTAATCAATTTGTAATTTATTGATTCATATGGTTCACTAATAAAATTTTATTTTTAGTTCTATTTTGACCAGTAACTAATAAGTCATTTTTTCATCATTTGCAGGAAAGCAATCATGATACTTTTTGGGGAACAAACATAAAACCAATTTTTTTAAAAAAACATCAATCAAAAAGAAAAAAGTTTCATTGATCAAATTCCTCTAGAGTGTGGCGTGGATCTGAATAAAAGTACTTTAGAGTATTTGATTTTATTTCTTTTAACTTGGCATGTTGCATTTTCTGGTACATTTTTTATTTTATTTTATGTCAAAATAATAGATGTCAAACATTATGAAATCAAAGATTTTGATTCCAATTTTATTGAAAGAATATTCTCATGCTAATTAAGAAACAAGCCCCGTTTAAAAACATATTGAAAGGTCCATGTTTTATGTTTGTCGAATTTCGTGTCAAAAATTAACTCAAGATGATCACTTGTAATTCTGAGTTAGAGTCTAGTGAGTCTCGGTTCACTTCGGTTGAAAGAGAAGAAATCTACAAAGGCTCCGAAGAACTCAACTCACCACCGGAAGACATCCTAGGATGGTAAGTGACTTAGAACACTAAGTACCATAGGTGGTTAGATTGCTAAGAGTGTTTCCCACACTGTTTACTCTTGATAAAATGTGTTTTAAAAGATAAATTTTTAATCTGGACAGTGTTGGTTTCGAAACCAAGAAGTTTGGTTTCGAAACCAACTGCATTGATGGTATTATTTTATATAGGGAAAAGTCTGTTTCGAAATCAACCTTAGTTTGATTTCGAAACCAAACTTTATCTGATGACAGATGAAGTTTGGTTTCGAAACCAAAACTGTTGGTTTCGAAACCAAAACTCATCTGTCTTCAGATGAATTTTGGTTTCGAAACCAAACAGTTTGGTTTCGAAACCAAAACCACATCTATCTTCAGATGAAGTTTGGTTTCGAAACCAAACATGTTGATTTCGAAATCAAAAGGCAATAACCATCACAGAAGCTTGTTGGTTTCGAAACCAAATCAGTCAGTTTCGAAACCACATGTTGGTTTCGAAACCGACAGGCTTGATTTCGAAACCGACGCCCAGATTCGTTTTTCTGAGTACGATTTTCTGAGCTGTAAAGTAACTTTCTAACACATTATTGCTCATCTCCCTCTAAGCCTTGTTTTAGGGAGATAATTGAGCGTGGGAAACATCTCTAAGTGGAATGAGAGGCTGAATATATTATTCTCTCATCCCCAATAATGGTGTCTACCATTAGACCTAGAACTAATAATTTAGTCTAGGATTGAGCTGGACATCTTCACTATAAATAGGGGTTGAATCTTCAGTATTCAATCAACCATTCACCCTATTAATCAACAAGTTCTTGAAGAGTTTCAACTCTAATCTTTTAGCTCTCAAGCTTGTTGAAATTGGTTCAAATCCTTCCCATTTCAAAACCAAAACTCTGTTTTTGTTACCGGTGGATTTCCGGTGATTGAGCTTGAAGGTTCAAGCTTGTGGTGATATACTTGAGGAGTCAAGTATTGGTTCAAGGTGCGGGACTTGTGGAGTTCAAGTTGGAGACGCATCAACGTTTACTAAGAGGCAAATTCGTGGAGTTCGAATTTGTGGAAGAACTGTACACCGTAGCTGTTGGAGCGTAGAGGGAGTCGTAATTCGTGTCCATCGAGTGGTAAATCGGGTTGTAAGTTTTCAATAACTCTTAGTGAATTTTTGCTGGACTAGGTCCCGGGGTTTTTCCCAGTTTGGGTTTCCTCGTTAACAAAATCTCTTGTGCATATTTTTCATACTTGTTGTGAGATTGAAATATTCGATTCTTGTTCTTAATTCCGCATATTAAGAATCGAATAAGTCAATACTCCTGTTAGAGATTTTTGTTGTACTCTTATCACCTTAGTAATTTTTAATTAGGTGATTGTGTGATCCTTAACCATAGTCACATTGACATACGGTTAAATTCATTAACCGTAGGGTGAATTTAGACTTTCAATTGGTATCAGAGCAGGTTCACTTGTTGGGTTTAACAACCTAAGTGTGATCCCTATTTGTGTCTAAATGGATTCACAAAGAGAAGGTAGTGCTGTAAACAAACCACCATTATTCAATGGCAGCAACTATCCTTATTGGAAAGCCAGAATGAGGGCTTTCCTCAAGTCCCTAGACCAAAGGGTTTGGAGAACTGTAGAAATTGCTTGGTCTCCTCCTACCATGATGACTGGTACCGGAGACAACTCTAGGGAAGTTCCTAAACCGGAAGACCAATGGACCACCGATGAAACTGATGCTGCTACTAGAAATAGCAAAGCTCTCAATGCCATCTATGCTGCTGTAACAGCTGACGAATTTCGTCGTATATCTAATTGTGAAGTAGCAAAGGAGGCATGGGACATCTTAATGGTAACCCATGAAGGTACTAGGACTGTTAGAATAGCAAAACTTCAAATGTTAACAACCCAATTTGAAACCATTAGAATGGATGACAATGAAACCTTTGATGAATTTTATGCCAAGTTAAATGACATTGTCAACAACTCTTTTGCTTTGGGTGAAGTTATTCCTAACTCCAAGATAGTTCGTAAGGTTTTGAGATCTCTTCCCGAGAGATTTCAAGCCAAAGTTACGGCTATCGAGGAGAGTAAAGATATTGATGCTATTCTTCCTGAAGAACTTGCAGGAAATTTAAGGACATTTGAGGTTGGATTCAAATCTTCAAGGAAATCAAAGAACATTGCTTTTACAGCCTCAAGAAGTTCCAAGGAAGATGATTTCTCAAGTGATGACGAAATGGCTCTCCTTACTAGACAATTCAAGAACTTCTTGAAGAATAAAAAGGAGAAGTTCCAAAAACCAAGATTTGGTTCGTCTTCCAAAATAAGGCCACATGACAAAGTCAAGAACTTTGATAAAAAGTTTGAGAAGAAGAACTCTGGAGAAGTTCAATGCTTCAAATGTCATGGCTTTGGACACATGGCTAATGAATGTCCAAACAAAGCTTCAGCCAAAGCTAAGAAAGCAATGAAGGTCACTCTTGACGACTCCGACTCATCCTCCAATACTAGTGATACTAGTGATGAAGAAATGGAGGAAATGAAGGCTATGACTGCTACTCTCTCTCAGATATTCAAAAATGCTGACACCTCTAGTGATCATGAGGAGAGTGATGAGGAAATAGACCCGGAGGAATTGTGTGCAAATCTCCTCAAAAAGAGCTTGGACCTGTCCAAGGAAAACAAAGTATTGGATGGGAAGTTGTCATTCATACAAACTGAACGGGATGAAGCCATGATCAAGTTGCAAGAAAGCTCCAACAAAACAATGCAACTTGAAGAGGAGATTTCAAGGCTACTCATCAAGATTAACTCTCTTGAGTTGGATCATGAAAAAGCCTTAGATGAAATCAAGTCTCTTAATTCCACTCTTGATGTAACCAAGAGAGACTTGGTCTTATCAAATAACTTGTTAGATAAATTTAATCATGGTTCTAATTTTATATCTAACTTGTTGAATGCAGCCAAAACTGCTAATGATAAGAAAGGATTGGGTTATGATGCTGCAACGTGTTCCAACTCACCACAAGGAACAAAGTTCGTGAAAGCCAAAGAGCAACATGCCCAAAAGATCCTTCCAAAGAGCACATCCACACAAGCTAGCAAAAATATTGGTAAGGCAAAAGGTACTTATTTTGCTGAAATGTGTTCTTATTGTGGTATCTTAGGTCACTTGCAAAACACTTGCAAATTTTATATGGAAGATGTTTTCAATGAACAAAGAAGAGCAAATCTTCTTTATCAATACAAAGAATTGCAAGCAAAAGCAAGGAACCTATCCGGTGAGATCTCTAAACTCACAAGAAGTACACAAGGTAATGCACCTAAAGGTAAAACTTCTCACAAATCAAAGAAGGAACCAACTAAATCTTTGGATGTTGGCCTTATGACTTCAAAACCCACTCAAGACAATACAAAAGAAAAATCTATTTGGGTTAAAAAGGGTGAATTGAAGGCTAATGTTGCTTTAATTGCATATAAAGCATGTAACTCACTTGATTTGTTTCTTGATAGTGGGTGTAGCTGACACATGACTGGAGACAAATCTCATTTTAGTCATTTCAAAAGACAAGATGAAGGTTTTGTAACCTTTGGTGATGGAAGCACTGCCCATGTCAAAGGCAAATGTACGATTGTGTTACCCGGTATTTCTGAAATCAAAGATGTACTCTATGTGGAAGGTATGAAAGCTAACCTTCTCAGTATTAGTCAAATTTGTGATTCTAATCATTCAGTGAAATTTACTTCCAATCATTGTGAAATCCTGAATGATAAG
>MVGT01000205.1:59634-70217 GCA_002174775.1 Macleaya cordata | reverse complement strand
AAAAAACATAAAGAAGCTAGCCACCCAACCAGCCTCCAGCCTTACCGTTAGAAAACGGGGGACAAGGAGGGTACAAGAGAATCGCTCGAAAAGTGTGTCCGAATGTCGGTCCATCCTGCCCATTACCCAAATCTGACATAAGGCATTCCTAATCTGTCTAGGCGAGCCAAACCCACCAGGCGCATAGGAAAATCCATCATGATGCTGCAGTTCGACCTACTCGAGAGACCTATGGAGGCCATACAATCCGCAGAAGAGTTTAGTTCTCTATAAACATGTCTGAGATTGATGTTCAGGTTTTCTGTAGCCTCTCTAATCCTCTGCCACCAGGAAAAGAGGTGCCAAGGTATGTTACATTTCAGATTATACCAACCCGCCACGAGGTTAGAATCGACATTGACTATGAAGTTGGTGATGCCCAGCTGCTGGCACAAGAGTAGCCCGTCTACCAGCACCCTTGTCTCGGCCAAATTGTTGGAACCCGACCCATAGAAACTGTGGAATGCTGCCAACAGGATACCCTAGTCATCCCGGATGACTCCTCCTCCCGCAGCCCCCTGAGAGGAGGAGGCCCCGTCTGTGTTGAGAATACAGAACCCCGGGGGAGGACGAGACCATCGGAGTACTAAGGGTGGCTTACGACGAACCGGAGTGGGAGACAACTTACAGACTCGGAGAATGTGATGGAGCATGCCAGGGCTGTGATTACTGGTTCTCAGGAGCGGATTGATGTTGTGTACCCATTGCAATACCTTGTAGAGAATGACGGCCATTGAGGATGGAGATTCATCATGCCTCCGACGATTTCGCTCCGACCAAATCTCCCACATAATGGCCCTCGGAAAAAGTGTGGCCATTTTACCCATTTGAGACTTTCTGTGGGCGACGTTAAACCAAGCTAAAATAAATTTCCGAAGATCACTGTAGTTGGTCCGATGGATCCCAAATAGTGGAGATAGCCGATCCCATAAGAAGACCGCGATCTCACCCCTGAGGAACAAGTGCTCCATAGATTCAATGTTCCTGTGCACGCAACAGAGACACCTTGACGCCAAGCTGATGGTACAATCTTGGATACGGACGTCCACCGGGATGGCATTATTAAGGAAGCGCCAGAGGAGGATCGCCATCTTCTTAAGAATGAACTTCGCCCAGTAGTGTCGGGCAAGGGGGCAAGCCGGCACCTGATTCGAAAGGAGAGAAAACGCCGACTTCACAGTGAACCGACCATCTGGGGAAGGAGCCCAAAGTCGTTCATCTGAGTCAGACTTGAGGCGAGAATCGTACCAAATCCGCATCTGAGCGATCATAGCATCCGACATACCCGGGATACTGAAATTAGCTTCAGCAGCTTCAGCAAGCGAGATCGGGGCCGGGGGTTCTACCTCAGCAAAGACATCAGCCAGAACCCCCATGTTGCTCCAATTCTCATGCCAGAAACTCATATTCCCCTGCCCAACCTTTCAGGCGGAGTTTTGCACAAGACTACCGATGAGACTAGCACATTTTTTCCAAAATTTGGATGCTATGATGGGGGGAACATAGCCAGACAATATAGTGGTATCCATACGGTACTTTCCCCGAATAAAGGCAGCCCAGTTAGAGCTATTAGCAATAACCCCCCAGAGACTCTTGAGTCTAAAGCTACGGACCACGTCCTTGAGGTTACGCACTCCTAGGCCCCCTTCCACCAAAGGGGTGCAAATGTTATCCCAAGACACCCAATTGCATTTCGGTTTCCCCTCAAACGAGCCCCAAAAGAAGTTGGCAATCATGCGACTTACTATGTTAATAACTTTTTTAGGGACTGCGACCGTGGAAAGGAGGAAAATGGCCATACTAGAAAGGACGTGGCTGATCATAATGAGCTTACCTCCTTGAGTTAACAAATTTGCTTTCCAACCAGCTATCTTATTGCGGATCTTAGTGAGAAGATCATCGAAGTAAATAACTTTGACCCGCCCATCATATATGGGAGCGCCAAGGTAGGTCATATGATTAACCTTGTGTTGGTAGCCCGTGATTCGAACAATAGAGTTGATGAGAGTGGTCGGGGTTTTAGAGTACATCATAAACGAGCTTTTCTCCAAATTGATCTTCTGACCGGAGCATAAGCAAAACCTGTCAAGGAACTCCATGCAGCCCTTGACCGAAGTCTCCATACCATTCAAAAAAATGATGGTGTCATCAGCATAGAGAAGGTGAGTGACAGGGTCGCATTGACGCGGGGTGTGGAACCGACCTATCTTCTTGTTTCCAAAAGCTGCCGACATACCCTGACTGAGAACTTCCGAGCAAAGAATGAAGAGGATAGGAGACAATGGATCTCCTTGCCTCAGACCTCTGGTGGCCCTGAAGAAGCCATCATAAACGCTATGCATCACCACCGAGTGAAAGCAGCGCGAGACACAAGCTGAGATGACATCAATCGTCGCGTTCAGAAAGCCGAACCTTTGAAGAACCGCCTTTAGAAAAGGCCATTCGACCCGATCATAAGCCTTAGCCATGTCCAATTTTATAATCACATTCCTACCTTTTCTTTTCTTACCCAGATAGTGAGCCATCTCTTGGGTAAGAGCAATATTCTCCATGATCGATCTACCTTTGACAAAAGCCCCTTGTTCCTTAGAGATCAAACGAGGGAGAAGAAGGGAGAAGCGGGTACAAAGAATCTTGCTGCAGATCTTGTACGCAACATTACAAAGGCTAATCGGGCGAAAGTCCAAAAAATGGAGTGGGGTATCAACCTTGGGAATAAGGGTAATAAAGTTGGAGTTAAGCGATTTGGGGAGAGGGGGCCCCACTAAAAAACTCTTGAGCAGCAGCAATCACATCCGTCTTAATAACCTCCCAGCCATTCTGGAAGAAGGCGGCCGAGAAGCCGTCCGGCCGAGGGGCACTGTCCACAGGGATGCTAAAAACAGATTGTTTTACTTCCTCTTCGTCCGGGCACCTGAGCAGAGTAATGTTGTCTTCTTCGGTAAGGCTCGAGGGGATGTGGCTAAGCATATCCTCCTGCACCTAGCAGCCCTCAAATGAGAGCGTAGAGGAGAAATAGGAAATGGCGTCTTTGTGAATCAGGTCTATATTGACTGACTAGTCTCCATTGAGCAGAAACATACCTGGGATGCTGTTCCTGCTCCGTCTTACCTTGGACACCATGTGAAAGAATTTAGTGTTGTCCTCACCTTCCTTGAGCCATTGGACTCCTGACTTCTGTTTGTGAAAGATAGACTCCTAAAGCAGAGCTTTCTTGTAAAGCGCCATGCATCTGTTGAGCTCAGAACCCACCTCGCCCTCCCACACCCTCTCGAGACTGGCTTCGGTAATGAGGATCCTATCCTCCAGGGTACGGAGATTCTGATGGACATTACCGAAGGTGTGAATGTTCCAAGGTTTCAAATGCCCTCGGAACCTCTTGAGTTTAGTGGCTAGGGCCTGCATGGGAGAGCCCACCACTTCCACACTCCAGCTATCCTTCAACATATCGCTGTAGGAGTCGTGGGTTACCCACATGCGCTGAAACCTAAAAAGAGCGGGACCCCGCCGGATGTTATTGTGCAGCGCCACTATTAGGGGAGAGTGATCCGAGCAAATACGAGCTTGGTGAGAGATCGAGATCGGCGGGAAAGACTGGAGCCAAAAGCTATTAACTAGAACTCTGTCAAGCCTGGCCCAAATGCGACCTGAGCCATGTTGGTTGTTGCACNGATGGTGTCATCAGCATAGAGAAGGTGAGTGACAGGGTCGCATTGACGCGGGGTGTGGAACCGACCTATCTTCTTGTTTCCAAAAGCTGCCGACATACCCTGACTGAGAACTTCCGAGCAAAGAATGAAGAGGATAGGAGACAATGGATCTCCTTGCCTCAGACCTCTGGTGGCCCTGAAGAAGCCATCATAAACGCTATGCATCACCACCGAGTGAAAGCAGCGCGAGACACAAGCTGAGATGACATCAATCGTCGCGTTCAGAAAGCCGAACCTTTGAAGAACCGCCTTTAGAAAAGGCCATTCGACCCGATCATAAGCCTTAGCCATGTCCAATTTTATAATCACATTCCTACCTTTTCTTTTCTTACCCAGATAGTGAGCCATCTCTTGGGTAAGAGCAATATTCTCCATGATCGATCTACCTTTGACAAAAGCCCCTTGTTCCTTAGAGATCAAACGAGGGAGAAGAAGGGAGAAGCGGGTACAAAGAATCTTGCTGCAGATCTTGTACGCAACATTACAAAGGCTAATCGGGCGAAAGTCCAAAAAATGGAGTGGGGTATCAACCTTGGGAATAAGGGTAATAAAGTTGGAGTTAAGCGATTTGGGGAGAGGGGGCCCCACTAAAAAACTCTTGAGCAGCAGCAATCACATCCGTCTTAATAACCTCCCAGCCATTCTGGAAGAAGGCGGCCGAGAAGCCGTCCGGCCGAGGGGCACTGTNTTAAGAAGCTTTCACAACTAAAACAAATCTTTTGTCCATATTTCAGGCATAGATTTAAAGCAAGAAAGTACTCAAGCCACTTGATGTTCTCCTTAAGTGTTTTCTCTTTCCCCCTCTAGGGATAAAAATTACGATCGTGCTTAGATCATCTTCACCAATGATGATTGTAAAAGGACCTAAGTAAATAGACTAAAAATGCATATATACCAGATACCTGTAATGTACATTATTAATCTTGTTCATGTAATGAACAGCAAAGAAGAAATAAATGAGATCTCTCAAAGCATTACATTAAAGTTAATCTGAGATCCACATTTACAAACAGTTCATATTGAAGAAATTATATAGAGGAACCTGCATATGAATCAGTGGATGACTAGTACTAATGTTTTCTTTCTTTTCCACAAATTGTCGAAGATCTTGTTTAAGATTTTTGGGATGTGTTGGTTCCTTCTGAGAATAGTGAGTGATGTTTCATAAAAATGGGATTGAAGACCTAATATTTATCTTCTAAAAGAAAAAAAAAGAAGACCAAATGCTTCTGTTTTTAGAGAATGTAGATGTCTTCATTTGAGATCGGTAAATTTGTATCGGATAACATTTTAAGGTTAAGATTTACATTTCTAGATTCTCATTGTTAGTTTCGGACCCAATACTGTTTACTGTGTTTTGATTGAATTTCCAACTTTTGATCCATAAATCTTTCAGACCAGAAGAAGAAAATGAAAAATTGAATAGTTCATATACTCATTCAATTAAAGGCAGTGGAGATAAGATATTACGAAAGCATGTCGATCCTAAATCTTGACTTGTTTAAGCAAGATGACTTGATGAATTCGTTGAGCTTCTGGACTATATGCTTGCATGCAATGACCACATAAATATTAGGTTGAATGTGGTTTATCCCCATTCAGGTTTTAGGTATTCAAATCAGTTTTCAGGGTTGAATGAGAGAAATTAAGAATTTTTCTTTTGTGCTTTGTTTTTGTGATGTATCTTTAGATAGTGCTCCATTACTGAATTTCTAATAGATAAAGTGATCAACACACCTCTGATAGTTTTTTTATTTTTTATTATTATTTTCTTACACAAATTGATCAAAAAAAGGTCTTTTACACACAATCCATTGCTTTGAAATACCTGATTTTAGCCATTTAATCTAGTAAAATACACAAAACCCTAAATTGTTTCTGAAGGTTACAAAGAAATCAAGAAAAAACCACGAACCACGATTGACAAACCCCCCAAAATCAATCTTGGTTTCATATCAAGTAGAAGAAGGGGAAGAAGAGGAACAAGAAAAATAACAGTCGGCTTACAATGAAGGTGGTTCTGCAAATGGTGGTTAGCCCTCGCGGAGTCGCGGTGCTGAGCGAGGGAGAGAGATATCCACCAAACCCTTACATAGAGAGAGGCGTGTAGTGAGAATCGAAGAATGTAGAGTGAGAGAACAAAAACGAAAATGACCTAAAATGGTCTTCTTTCAATAAAACTTTGTAGGATATTTCAGCGACGGTTTAACTAACAACTAATTGAAATCCTATTAAAAACAGCGAATATTACTCGAATTTAGCCAGGGTTATAAACCGTCGCTAATGTTTTGTGTTGGGTACGGTCAATGGAGCAACGCTACATACGATAAAACACCAAAATAGAGTTGGGACTTTATTAGGAGATATTGAAGATCGAGATCTTATTAGGAGATATTGAAGATCGATATCTCCAAGGATAATCGAGATCTGAAGAGACTTCAAAACACCGTAAGAGCAGCCAGTGTTGCTTTAAGTAGGTATTGAAGAAAATTTATTAATTTACTTGCAAAAGGGATGCCCTTTTTTTCATCAGAAAAGGAGAAGAGAAAGAAAACAGAATGTACAAAATTGAATAAAAGTGTGCCATTCCTCATCCAAACGTACATTTGTATGCCATCTAAATTGTACATATCGAAAAGCCGTTAAATCATCGAAGAAGCTGGTTTAAGGATTTGTGGCTTTAAGGAGAAGACCAAGGTATATATGGTGACACAATGGGGACATGATTCGAACTGATAAAAAGGAAAAAAAATAAAGCGAAACAATTAATCGTCGATCGGAAATCTCATCTCCCTATCCAAATAAGCTGGTATGGAACTCAAAGATACCTACTAAGGTTTGTTTCTTATTCTGGACAGCTTCTCTTAACAGATGCCCCACTATTGATAACTTAAAAAAGAGAGGTTTCCAGCTGGTGAATAGATGCTTCCTTTGCAAAGCTGCTGAGGAATCCGTGGATCACGTCTTCTTATACTGTAAGTTTTCTTGGGCCATTTGGAGTACGCTCATTCCAAAGAAGACATGGACTTGGATTTGTCCAAGAAACCTACTAGATCTCGCCTTCTCTTGGTCTAAGCCAAATCCATGCAAAACCAGGGAAAGTAAAATCATTTTTGATCTAATTCCCCAAGCTGTTGTATGGAATATATGGCNAATGGATCTCCTTGCCTCAGACCTCTGGTGGCCCTGAAGAAGCCATCATAAACGCTATGCATCACCACCGAGTGAAAGCAGCGCGAGACACAAGCTGAGATGACATCAATCGTCGCGTTCAGAAAGCCGAACCTTTGAAGAACCGCCTTTAGAAAAGGCCATTCGACCCGATCATAAGCCTTAGCCATGTCCAATTTTATAATCACATTCCTACCTTTTCTTTTCTTACCCAGATAGTGAGCCATCTCTTGGGTAAGAGCAATATTCTCCATGATCGATCTACCTTTGACAAAAGCCCCTTGTTCCTTAGAGATCAAACGAGGGAGAAGAAGGGAGAAGCGGGTACAAAGAATCTTGCTGCAGATCTTGTACGCAACATTACAAAGGCTAATCGGGCGAAAGTCCAAAAAATGGAGTGGGGTATCAACCTTGGGAATAAGGGTAATAAAGTTGGAGTTAAGCGATTTGGGGAGAGGGGGCCCCACTAAAAAACTCTTGAGCAGCAGCAATCACATCCGTCTTAATAACCTCCCAGCCATTCTGGAAGAAGGCGGCCGAGAAGCCGTCCGGCCGAGGGGCACTGTCCACAGGGATGCTAAAAACAGATTGTTTTACTTCCTCTTCGTCCGGGCACCTGAGCAGAGTAATGTTGTCTTCTTCGGTAAGGCTCGAGGGGATGTGGCTAAGCATATCCTCCTGCACCTAGCAGCCCTCAAATGAGAGCGTAGAGGAGAAATAGGAAATGGCGTCTTTGTGAATCAGGTCTATATTGACTGACTAGTCTCCATTGAGCAGAAACATACCTGGGATGCTGTTCCTGCTCCGTCTTACCTTGGACACCATGTGAAAGAATTTAGTGTTGTCCTCACCTTCCTTGAGCCATTGGACTCCTGACTTCTGTTTGTGAAAGATAGACTCCTAAAGCAGAGCTTTCTTGTAAAGCGCCATGCATCTGTTGAGCTCAGAACCCACCTCGCCCTCCCACACCCTCTCGAGACTGGCTTCGGTAATGAGGATCCTATCCTCCAGGGTACGGAGATTCTGATGGACATTACCGAAGGTGTGAATGTTCCAAGGTTTCAAATGCCCTCGGAACCTCTTGAGTTTAGTGGCTAGGGCCTGCATGGGAGAGCCCACCACTTCCACACTCCAGCTATCCTTCAACATATCGCTGTAGGAGTCGTGGGTTACCCACATGCGCTGAAACCTAAAAAGAGCGGGACCCCGCCGGATGTTATTGTGCAGCGCCACTATTAGGGGAGAGTGATCCGAGCAAATACGAGCTTGGTGAGAGATCGAGATCGGCGGGAAAGACTGGAGCCAAAAGCTATTAACTAGAACTCTGTCAAGCCTGGCCCAAATGCGACCTGAGCCATGTTGGTTGTTGCACCAAGTGAATTTAGACCCTGTATAGCCACCATCCATTAAATTATTGCTCTCAATGAAATCGTTGAAGTCCGAAATATTAGCACCCAGGACCGGTCTACCCCCTAGTCTCTCCCCGAGGTTAGAGATAACATTGAAATCCCCACCTAGAAGCCAAGGGGTGGAAATCTCCATCTCGAGAACCGATAGGTCAGACCAGAGGGCCCGACGAGTTACCCCGTCGCAGCTGGCGTAGACGAAGGATGCCAGAAACTCCACCCCTAGAGGTTTGTATAGAATTTTAGTATGTATGAATTGATCCGACATAGACTGAACCACGACTGAGTAGGCCTCACCCCAAAGGATCCAAACCTTCCCTCCACAATCCGAATTGTGAATGAAGTTAGCAAGGGAAAGAGAAGACGCAATCTTAACCAAACGATCCTGATGAATCATTGGCTCAGAAAACATAACCAGACCAGCATTGTGATCTTTAACTAACTGTCTGAGGTGGTGAATCGATACCCGATTGCCCACCCCCCGGATGTTCCACAGTAAAATGGAGTTAACAGTCATTGAGTTCCGATAGAGATTTGGTCTTCCAATTCTTAACCCGTGGAAAGTTAGCAGAATTAATACGCATGTGTGCCCTACCTAAGGTTGTTGAATCGGAGCCATATCGTACCAGAGCCGCCTTAAATCTTTCGTTCTCATCCTCGCTCGGATCGGAGATATCAAAATCTCCACTGTCCTCTGATGAGTTATCGTCGGGATCCAAAGCAGCCTGGTCATCGATCCTCGGATCACGAGAATTATTCGAAAGATTAGATAAATTATTATTCATGGTCATCAGTTCATCCTTATGCTCGTGAGGGCATATAGGATGTTCTCGCAAGCCGGGTCAACCTCCATATTACCTATAGATATAATGGTCCCTATGTTCCCGTGATCGACCACCTTGTTGATCGTACTATCAATATCACTTAATTTAATACTAGTAAGGGAACCGTTACTCTCTAAATTTTCTATCACACTAAAATTAGTATCTCCCACGTCCCTGTTTATATTATTAGAAGCACCTAAATTAATAGGTGTAAGAGGACCAATATTCTCCATGTTGTGTCTAGTACTTAATTTCAAACTGTCATTGTGGTTGTCCACCTCCCTTATTATATTACTAGTATCACTTAAATTAATTAGGGAAATTGATCCATTATTCTCGATGTTATCTATAACCCTTAGTTTACTAGTGTTATTAGTATCACTTACATTAATAAGTGAAAGGGGACCATTAATCTCAACACTATCTTTAGCACTTAATTTAAAAGAGTCTTTGTGGTCCACCTCCCTTATTATATTGCTAGTATCACTTAAATTAATTAGAGAACTTGAACCATTAATCTCGATGCTATCTATACCTTTTAGTTTAATAGTGTTATTAGTATCACTTAAATTAATGAGTGAAAGGGGACCATTAATCTCACTTAAATTACTGTGGTCCCCCTCCCTAGTTATATAATTAGTAGCAACTAAATTAAGTGTAGGGGGACCATTAGACTCTATGTTATCTATCGCACTAAATGTTAAAGAGTCCTTGTGGTTGTCATCCTCTCTAGGTATATTATTAGTATCACTTAAATTAATAAGTGATAGGGGACCGTTATTCTCAGTGTTACCTGTAGCACTTAATTTTATAATGTGAAAGTGGTCGACAACCTCCCTGTTTTGGTTGGAATGGGAATAAAATATAGAGGGCTGGTTAGAGACATTACCCACGCTCGAGACTCTCGTGTCTGGCACCTTGTCGACCCCCATGGCATGTTTCTTCTCCCCTGCAATCACTCCGACCAGCAACTGATCGGTGCCGGCACCTCTTGGCTGGTCCTCCACTGAGACACCCAAGCCAGAAGCTATGAGCCTGCTGTTCACCATGTCGTGCTCATCCTCTCTCGAAGTCCTAGGTCTCTTGCACGTCCTCTGGTGATCGTTAGCTAGGACTGAGTTCATCGGCGGGATGCCATCCGAGGGTGGTAACTGCTGGTTTGTCGTGTATGAGACACCACTGCTTGATTCTCCCAATTTGTGACTCGCCGGAGCTATCACCTCGACAAAGTTCATTTCTTTTTTCTTTCTGCTTCTAGATTTCTTAGACCGAACCAGCTGAAATCCATCTTCTTCTTCCGCTAGATGCTTGTCTTTTCCAGTGTGACTGGGTATAATGTTGCCTGTTTCCGTGACCTCCAAAGGAGTAGCAACCTTCTCCACTCCAACCACCACTCTCGGACGATTTATCTTTTTACACTCTACAGCATCATG
>MVGT01000215.1:8356-19335 GCA_002174775.1 Macleaya cordata | reverse complement strand
GGCACAGGTTCCTGTTCCCGAACAAATTCGACCAGGAGCAGCATTTTTCAACCGTAATTCGTCGGAGAAATACGCATGGCTACCTGCTGGTTGGCACGCCGAGGAGAGGCCTCGTCCTGACTACAACCGATCAGATACGGTAAACCTCATTAATAGATTTATACAATAAAATAGATCTTATTTTTATATATGGTAATGTTCTCTGTATCAAAAAAAAAAATTGATAACACATGCAGCTGCTAAGAAAAAAAAAAAAAACAGAGATTACAAAAAAAACAATATTTCCCAGTCAAGGCAAACTCTTGAAAATAGATGTTCTTAATCGAGCATATCATTTCCGGACCAACTCAACTAAAGTTTTGTGGACAATTTTTAAGACAAAGTTTTATGTAGGGCTCACAAAGAGATGATCGAAGGGCTAGTTTTTGTTGAGGATGTTCTTCTCACCAAATAGATCACCATCACAAAAAATTACATCATTCTAAAACTTCTAACCTCTTTTCAAGATGGGTGATTTGTGATACGTCTATAAAAATCGATAATTTGAACCAACATTTGATGAAGTTTGAGGTTTTAGAACATAGTGATTTTATACGAGAATGATCTATATAGTGAGTAGATCATCCTCACACCATATGATCATCTTCACATGGGCCCAAAAAAACTTTATCCTAATATTAAAAGGGACAACTAAATTCACTTTCGATCATCAATCAATTAAGCTAATTTTTTAGGTACGATAACAAATCTAAGTAAAATACTAGTAATAATTAGATAACATTTTGATGTTAATGTAGAATTTTAACTCAAAAGTTCAGTATAGTTTTAAATAAACTTCATGATCGATTTAGAGAAAAACAATAGCTACCGTATACGTACATGTGTATATTAAACTTGTTAGTTCTGGTTTTCGTTGGTTCGATCTTGTTCTACTACTCGAATAGGTGGATCCAGAACTAGGACTGATTTAGGTTTCCATATAATTCTTACGTATTTTAGTTCCTATTTTCTAATGTTTAATTTGTTTATGTAAAAAATAAAAAAATATAATAAGAAGAAAAAGAAAATCTGCCCTTAGTTTCAGTTCCATCAGATTTCATAGTACACGGAACCAAAATCATTGTCATAGTACTAATGGTTCAGGAAATTTTTTATTTAAAAAAACGTAATTTTTTATGTAAGTCGTAAATGAAAAAACGACTGTAGAAAACAATAAATAAAAACATGTAGAAGAAGAGGAAAAAGCAAACAAACTATAGAAACTATATTGTATAGGGTTGGATCTGAGAGGGTGATGTTTGTTTTTTTCTGAGTGGGCTGAAATAGTCTGAATGGGTTGAAATGGGCTTATTTTACATGTAAAAATGGCCCACTTCAGCCCACTCAGAAAATAAAAAGGAAAAGGAAGAATGGGGGAAGAAAAAAGCACGGAAGAGTGAGATCTCAGATGTCAGATCTGAGAGGGTTGGGGTATGCCTACCTTGACTCTAATGGGGTCGTGTCTGGATCGGACCGATCCAACTTTGTATTGGTGGAAGAAAATCCACCCTCCGATATCAAGTCAAATATTTTAAAATGGTTTTTTTTTTTTATCAGGAATAATTTTAAAATGGTCTGAAACCGTTCGTAAGTATTTGAAAATTATTGCAATATAATAAGAAAAATAAATAAGAAAGTTAAGCCATAAGAATCATAGTATACCTTCGTCCTACATTAGGACAAACTAAGATCTCTTGTTGCAGTGAGTACCAACATTTTGTTGTGGAAAAAGATATTGGTGGTGGCTCAGCTTCTTGATAGTGGAGGTGGCTCAGCTTCTTGATAGTTTTACCTTCTTCGCTTGTCGGTTTTTTAACATATCTTACTTCCATTATAGCTCAAATTAACTAGCATAAAAATGTAGATGAGAGAAAGAGAGAGAAGAATAGATTGTGAGAAAATTAACTTTGCACTTTATATAAAGAAAATAAGCACCTCGATTTTACCATCTGATCTGTTTACTTTTAATACATGCGTATACGTGTGCGTTTGCGAGAAAATATAGACAAATGTAGATATTGTTGAGATTCGATGAGCTGTATTTGGCATCTTTTGCAACTATGAATTCAAGAATCGACATAAAAGGATGACACGCCTAATCAAATGATAATATCTTTGATATCAAATTTCTCCTTGTAATCTTAATTGTCGATGTATTACAGCACTCCCAGTAGCGCTTTCATTTTTATTTCAAGAATCGACATAAACAGATGACACGCCTAATTAAATGATAAAATCTTTGATATAAAATTTCTCTCTGTAATCTTAATTATCGATGTATTAGAGCACTCCCAATTGTGCTTTCATTTTCATTTCAAGAATCGGCATAAAAAGATGACACGCATAATTAAATGATAATATCTTTGATAGAAAATTTCTCCCTGTAATATTAATTGTCGATGTATTAAAACACTCCTAATAGTGTTTTCATTTTTATTTTAAATTTAAAAGGAAATATTTTTGAGAGAATGTGCCAGGAATTTCTTCAAATTCTATCCCCTTCAATTTCCAATTTTTGAAATGAAATGAAATAGCTATGTTTTATGAGATGGCAACTTGACCCAAAGCATGGATGCAGCCAGATGGGCCTTAGCTCAATCTGAATGGGTTGACCTTTGGAATTGGATTATTGGTGGGCTTGGTTGAGTGTTTTGAAGTCCAGCCAGCTGACTCGATTAGCCTAATCCAAAGAAGCCCACCTATTCAAATTTTCAAAATTAAACAGTCACATAACTTTATTGATGCACCATATAACTTATGAGAAATGATTTTGGGACAGGCCATAATTTACCAATTTAGACGATTCGAGATAGGGCTGTCAATGAATATTCGAAAATCCGAATCCGATTCGAATTCGTATCCGATTTTTAGGATTTTATCCGAAATTTTCGGATTTTGGATTCGGATTCGGATATTCTTATCGGATAATAGTTTAATCGGATTTGGATTCGGGAATGACATAATCCGATCGGATAATTATCCGAATCCGAATAATATTTTAATAATATATTTTTTTAATTTACTTTTACTACCCATTAGGGCTTAGGCTTTCAAAGGGTGATGAAAAACCCTAAAATTCATCTCCTCACGGCGCCGCAGTAGAGAGTTTGAGAGAGCTGTTGGTGGGATATCACAGACGGTCGATTTAACATTGTTGGGAATCCATTCAACGAAGTATGATGAGTTCTTGTTCTGAACATTGATCATCTGTTCATCAACTTCTTTAGTGCTCATTTTACCACGGAACATGGCTGAAGCTGTCAAATACCGGCCATGGCGTGGATCTGCAGCGCACATCATGTTCTTTGAATCCCACATTTGCTGGGTCAGCTCGGGCACATTCAGTGCCCTGTATTGCTGAGACCCACGAGATGTAAGAGGAGCAAAACCCACCATGAAAAAGTGGAGACGAGGGAAGGGAATAAGATTCACAGCAAGTTTGGGGAGATCTTTAATTGACCAGGAAACCTTAAGCAACAAGTAACTCCAGACATTGTTGCAGATATCAAATGGTTCAGATCTCCAACTGTTACACAAGATATGGAAGATGATCAGTACAGGAAAATGTGAAATGAAATACAAATAGAGAGAGAGAGCTTACAGCTTGGAGTAGTGAGTTTAAGAGTTCTGAAACAAATGTCATAAAGGGCTTCATTATCAAGGACCATACACTCGTCAACATTCTCAACCAGCTGATGGACAGACAATGTTGCGTTATATGGTTCTACAACTGTATCAGAAACACGAGAAGAAAAGAAGAGAGAGAGAACGAGAAAGGGAAGAATGACCTTATCGGTCGAATCGGATAATATCCGATATCCGATAATATTATCTGATTCGAATTCGGTCATTAAATTTTAACATCGTCGGATATCGGGTCGGATTCGGATGTTATAAAAAAAATTCGGATTCGAATTCGGATGTGGCCATATCCGATCCGATAGGCTACCGTTTACAGCCCTAATTCGAGAAAGTAATTTATTTGACATTTCATAGCAATAATATTGAAGAATCGTTCTACTTTACATTCCTCATAGGTGAAAAATGTGCGCAATAAGTATAAACTGCACCCTGGGCAACTGCATGGCGTAGCACAACTTGTAAATGATAAATAAATAAATAAACAAAATTTAAGCATAATTCTTCGTCTATGTTGGGCCTAGACTGACGTTCACAACTCGGTTGCTTTGCTTATCAGCATCTCTAGCCGGTACACGTTGCCCAGGCTTGGGCTGAAAAGTCATTTATACGTACGTATCTACCCCATTTGTCGTGCACGCTTTTGCCCGGGCTTGGGTTGAAAAGTCTTTGGCTGCTTTCTTGAATAATTTTGGATCAATCAATGTTAATGAAGGTGAGCCATGCACGACATCTTATATCATTTATACGTACGTATCTACCCCATTTGGGCTGAAGATGCTTGAGTTTCTGGTTTTTGTTTGATAAAAATGAGTTTCTTAAAAAGAAAATGTGGAGAGAGAAAGAGAAGAGAGAGAGTTGGACAGATGGTACCGTACAATATAGACTTGTTTCCAGTTGAAAAACTATTGAATACGAGATGAGTTGAATTTCTCGAATCTGCCACATCACCAATCGATCCAACCATTAATTAAGTGCAAATGAACGGTTGAGATGAAGAGGCCTTCATTGGGCTGTTTAAGCGGGGCTATATTTCCGCTCTCTTACATTAATTTCCAATGGCGTGACTTGAGAGGTTTGCAGTCTATATCTATACTATTATATTAAGCCAATTGCTTTTTTTGAGGCTTTTTACATATGTTGTCCTTGAAAAAATTAATTTTGTCAAGGTTTGAGTTGATCTTTCAAGGACATAGTAGTCATTATTTGTCCTTTGAAAAATCTACCTTGGAGGGTATTTTAGTCTTTTTATTTAGTTTATCTCCTATCTTCTCCACGATTTTCTCTCAATTTCCATATCCTCCAGATTTTCTCCCCATATATACACGATTTTCTATCTCTATCCATACCTAATTAGTTACATACCTAATTACTTATATCTTCACCACAATTTACTTCCACTTTCCTATTTCTATTTATCTCTAGCTATCTCTCTCCTATATTCTTCACCATTTTCTCTTTACCTAATTATTTCTCCTATATTCTTCAATTGTGATTATTTTCTCACTCACTCTCCTTTTCAAATTCGTCTGAACAAGCAAATTGGAAGGGGACATCAAAGATGTAACCATTGCAGAATTATAATTAAAAAAAAAAAACATCCTCACCAAATATAACCCTAAACATTTCTTCTTTCATTTTTATGTATTTAATAACAATTTATTTTATATTTTTTTTGTAGGATAATCTCGAACAGTAATATCATTGTTCATGCATCTATTGAGAGATAAAAAAATTAGTTTAATATTTTTCATTTTTTTTATGCTAAAATCTTTTTTATTTTGAAGTATGTTAAAGTTTCTGCTTCTTAATTTTTCTTTTGCACTTTTAGGTAAGTAGATCCCTATTTTAGTTCATAATTTCAATAAGAGACGGAGAAAGAAGAAAAAAGAAAATAGAAAACGAAGCAGCAGTTCGAACTATATGAACAAATTTAGCGCAAGGAACAAAGTTCAGCGTAAGGAACACGTGCAACACACGTGCACAACACTTGTTATTAATAAAGTGAATGAATTCATATCTATATTTATTTACCAATAAAAAGAAGAAAGTCATTCTCAAATGATATACCTCCATTTCTCCTTCTATTGATTATTAGTATTGCTTGCCGAAATTAATAACAAGTCTTAAAAGTGTCGAATCGAATTTAAGGATTTGGATTGACTCCGGCAAAAGACTGTGGATTTGTAGTGACAAATTTCAGTGTACTATGTATGAAACAGTTTGATTACTCAACTCAATTGGTAGATTCATGTTTGGTTCAGGAGGAGATCATTAAAGTTTTGAAATGAATGAGAAGATAATCTACTTGACCGGTGATATTAAGCATTTTATCAGGATGAGCCACCCTAATTTTTAATAATAAAATAATAATTTTTTTTTATTTTTTAAACAATTCACAACCCCACCGCCATCTCCACCTTGAATTTTTGTTTATGTTTTTTTTGGTACATTATTAGAGAGAAATGAAGAGAATGGTGGGAGAAAGAGGAAAAAAAGGATTTGGTAGAGAGATATTTGAGAGGGAAAGATGGATCGAGGGAAAAAAAGAGAGAGAGGAAGAGGAGAGAGAGAGAGGGAGATGGTGATTGCGGTGGTAGTTTGTGGCGGCGGCGATATGCCGGTATCGTTGGTGGTGGTGGTAGAGATGGAGATGGGATGGTGGAGTTGTACTTATTTTTAGTGGAGTGTAAAACCCAAATGGTTAAGATGCCTCATAGTATTAAAATTTGCTAAGATGGCTCATAGTGTTTGTTAGGATACCCAATATCATCAGTCATCTACTTTCATTAAAGTGATTTATTAGATAATCGAAAACAGAAGACTTCTGTTTTACTTCTATATATGGATTCTTTAAGCAAATTAAGCATACTCAGAAAACAGAGCTTGAACCGAGTTACATAGTGGTTGTGGTAAAGTGGCGGGCTGGGTTACTGGATGTGGTTGTGGTGGTGGTGGCAACAGTGGTGAAAAATTGTGGTGGACGGAGAGATCCGCCTAAGCCCACCAAAAATATCTTTTAATTTTGGTGAGATTTGACCTAATCCTATTTTCCTTTCAAAATCCACAAACAAATCCATTAAACTCGTTGACTTTAGAGTCGTCAACGACTAATACCACGCATTTGAAGAACTCTCTAGAAATCTTCAACCATTAACATGGGTTTTTTTGTGGACTCTTTAAAAAACCACACGAACTAACATGGATATTTGGGAGCCTCCATTAAAATCCACAAAGACTGACACTGAATTTTGGAAGTTATCACAATCAATTAAATCTACTATAATCCACAACAGCTACCCCTGTTAAATAAAACAAGGATTTAGATTCATTCACACAACTAATTCTTAGGTCATGCAAATATTGTGTAAAAAATGGAGGTGGTAATTAAAGTCTTTATTGTATGTGCTAGTTATCATAACTGGAAGTATTATTTGTTGTTGTTGATAATTTAGACTGAATTTTAATTTTTTAAAACATTTAATTACTGTTCTCATTAAAAATAAGGTCACCTCTTTCTTTCCTTTTTTTTTTTTAAAAAAAAAAAACTCTTTGAACTAATACGAAAAAGAATTGGACCAGTCACTCAATTGACAAAATTACTACTTAAAATTCTCCGTCCAAATAAATCATATAAAAATTCTTTCTAATCTGATAAAAAACTTACAATCTAGTATTGGCTATAGTTTATGTGCATGGTTAATCTCTAGGGCCAAGATTAATAAAGAACAAAAGAGATACTTTGTTTGAATAAGAGAGATTCAGATTCATTTAATCAAATCAAATATTAAATTGTTTAATCTAAAAAAAATGTATTAAATTTAGAGGTTAGGATTAAAAGCCACACAAATTGATGGAATTAAAGACTAGTAATAACCCCCGACCTGCCCTGACATGCCCTTTATTAAGTAATTGAGATTTGTGTTTACGAAATGTAACGGGATTTTACACGATGCTGATATGACTAACCCTTCAGCATATTTGCTGGGGGTACGTACTTATCCTGACTCTTGAATTAAAGGATCGGTCGGTCGGTCGTCGTCACTTGTCAGTGAATGGCGTCGTGGGTTCACTGGTTGGTAGATACGTGGGATGAAACCAAACGCCCAATTGCATTGGACGGATACTCAGGGGATTTAATTGGCCTGAGATTGAGACACGTGGATGGTGGATATTCAACACTCTCTCTCCTCAACTGCATTATAAATATATAGGGAGTCATGGACTACTGGGAAATCATCATCAACAAGATTTAAGTTCATTTCATATCTCTTTCTCTATACATTCAATCCATTTCATCGTCTTCTTTCTATAAAAAAAATGTCTTGCTGTGGAGGAAACTGTGGGTGTGGTGCAGGCTGCAAGTGCGGCAACGGCTGTGGAGGGTAAAAAATTTCATCATTTTTACACAAAATCTCTGTTCTTTGATGCTGCATGTCCTTTTATTCATCATTTGTCACTTCTTTTTGGGATAAAATGTTTAGTTTTGCTTAATTCTACCTAATTGGTTTTTCATTTTTTTTCTTTCTCATAATATGATTGATTTAACCTAAATACTTTTGATTGATCTTGTTCTAACCCAAGTAAAAAACAGAGTGGTTTGTTTAGTTTGCCCTTCATTTTTTAGTTCAAAGATCTCGCCTTAAAATTTAAGCATCTGGTTCACCACTCACCATGCATTTTTACAAGATCTTATTAATACTTCTCTGTTTTTTGGTTCTTATTCATACTCCTCTTTCTTTTTAGTAGATTGTATTGAATTCTCTCCTTTATTTTTCTCAGAGAAACATCATCAAACCCTAAGTATCTCTGACCCATCAAACATAGAAAAGACACACAAACCCCTCTATCTCTTGTTTTTCTTTTTGAGTTTTTACAATCTTATGTGATTGTTTGTTGATCATGGGTTTTGGTTGCAGATGTAAGATGTACCCAGACTTCAGCTTCTCTGGTGAGAGGACCACCACTGAGGCCATCATTGTTGGGGTACCTGAGAACACGTAAGATTCATCCCCAAAATATACAAATTTGTATTTCCTTTTAGTGATTGAACAAAAGTGAATATTAAATCTATATTGATTGGGTTGCAGACACTTTGAGGGATCAGAGATGGGTGTGGGAGCAGAGGAGGGAGGCTGCAAGTGCGGAGACAACTGCACCTGCAACCCTTGCAACTGCAAATGAATAAATCAAATCAAAAAGAAAAAGGAGGTCTCTTTCTAAAATTAATATATAGAATGTAGTATGAGAGTGTATGTCTGTGTGTTGGTTTGTTTGAATTAAGCAAAATATATATGATGGTTGGAACAGAACAGAGGTTGAAGCTTTATAAATAAATCAGTCATGGCCTACTACTACTACTACTGTACTACTACTTTAGTTATCTTCTGTTTCTTTTCTAATTAGTCTCCACTCTCTCTCTCATTCTCACTCTGGGTTTTTGTCCAGTGAGTTTATGTATGATGTCTGAGAGGAGACACTCTTTTTTAAGTTGAATGAAAGATGCCCCTTTTTCTCTTATTGATCTTTTATCTTTTTTAAGTAGTGCAACTTCAGTCAAATTAACCAATATATAAAGCCAGGATCCTCACTTAATAATGTGGGATCATCCTCACTTGATATCAAAATTTGTAGGGATGAAGTAGTTAATTCAATCCATCCCAAAGAGAGTTTCTTGAGAGAACTTAAAGTTTGAAATTTTAGAAACTTGTAGATCATTACATCCGAATAACTTCAATGAATCAAACATTCCATGATCATAGGCAAAAGAAGGCAGATCCGGCTTGATCTTCGGGATCATATACATTATTCCATTCAACATCGGAAAAATCTAGTTGCCAATGACGATCACATACCTTATCCAATTCTCGACATCCAATTCTGGACTTTCGAAGGCGAACTCATGTGGAATCTGGATCACTTGGTGAAAGATGGAACTTATCGACCTTGTTGTTCTTCCGCCACTGCTTGAACAGAAATCGAGTTCAGCCTTCTCAAGACCACTTACATTGTCTGGATCAAACACTTGAATGGATCCAAAATACTTACAAGATTTGAGAGTCTGGTACGGGGATCCTGATACCAACAATATATCCGAACTCAATAACTTCATCCCCGCCGGTGTCTAAATTTCTAGATAATTATCAAGGTTTCTACATTTCTTTAAACTCTACTCTCAAGTGACTTACAGTTTGATATCAAAGTTTGTAGGGATGAAGTAGTTAATTCAATCCATCCCAAAGTAAGTTTCTTGAGAGAACTTAAGTTTGAAATTTTAGAAACTTGCATATCATTACATCCGAATAACTTCAATGAATCAAACATTCCATGATCATAGACAAACGACGGCAGATCGAGCAAAAACTGGCTTGATATCTTCGGGTTCATATATGTTATTCCATTCAACACCAGAAAAATCAAGTTCGAGATCTTTTACCTTACCAATGATGATCACGTACCTTATCCAATTCTCGACTTAGGACGTGAAATAATTTGGATCACTTAGTGAAAGATGGAACTTATCAACCTTGTTGTTCTTGTGTGAGAGTATATAATTCTTCACGTAATCCACAAAAAACCTTCTTCTGGTTTTCGTAGTTTCTGTTGATGAGGAATATGATGACCCATCAGCACCATTTTTAGTTGAAAACTGTAGCAATGAAAGTTCTTTCATGAAATTCGATATCGCTTCTAAAACGCATCCATCGCTTCGATATTATGCAAGTCCGGGCTGCTTCTTTGAATGACAAAGATGAGACCATCTTAATACGAACAAAATCTGGTAGATTGGTAAGTCTATCCACTTGATGATGATCAACCATGGTTTTTGTTTTCTTGTTTTGATCGATCACATGATAAGAATCCATGGTTTTCTTGTTTTGATAGCAACTCCTGAAATGTAAAGAGAGAGAGAAAGAGAGGTCAAATCAAGAAGAATAGGAATATTGGTTACCAATTATCAAGAACAAGCTATGTTGTCTGGGGCGCCGCCTAGGCGCCGCCTAGGCGGTAAAAGGCGTTTATTCTGCTCATACCGCCCCGCCCAGCTCGCAAAACGCCCCTTAACGCTTTTGGGCGCCCCGGCGCCGCCCTACAAAACGCCTTTGCTGAAGCGCCAATAGTAAAAGGCGTTTTAAAAAAAAATTAATTAATTTGGGTTGATTAGAAAATATGGCAAGGACCTGAAAGTAAAATACTAGAAGTTGGATGACTATAAAAAAAATCAACAAAGTTAAATTAAATTAAAATCATTTTTTTTTTGGGTCAAAACCCTAACGTAAAACAAAATTAGAAGAGGGGAA
>MVGT01000217.1:101961-121948 GCA_002174775.1 Macleaya cordata | reverse complement strand
TCTTCATATCTTAGATATCTCTATATGGATCTCAACATATTTTTCATAGCAACATAGTGGCAATTTTAATCATGGTATACCACAATTAAATTTTTTCACAATAAAAATAATAATTATACAAAATAATATATATATATTATAAATAAATCAATAAATATGTATAAATTTGAGAACACACATCACACATATGTATTGCCTCATATAGGATACAAATTGACATAGATACATTGACTTATGAAATTGTGATTATATTAAGAGCCAGGCTCCTTAATTCATATTTTCATAAGTTAGCATGCATATTTATATATAATAATGCATGTGTATACTATATAGGTATATGTGCGGATTTTTTTCTGGTTTTTTTGGTTTGGTCTTTCGGTTCGGTATTTTTTGGTACGGTTTCGGTTTTTTTAGTTTTTTAAAAACATGAAACCAAAACCAGACCATAAATATCGGTTTTTGCGATTTTTTGGTTTTTCTGGTTTTGGGTTTTTTGGTTTTACAGTTTGTCGGTATTTTTTTCGGTTCGGACCGGTTCGGAATGGATTTAAAACCGCACCATGTGCAGCCCTACTATTAACCCAAATCTACCAAAGAATCTGTAATTGTTGGCCTAAAATCCAAATCTAACATAAATAACGCCCATTACCTTAAAATAATTAACCCAAACTTATTCCATATCTATCCTAAAATTATAAAAAATAGATAATTTCAACCTAAATCTACCCAAGATTGTTGAATATAGATCTAATTACTCATGGTGGGGTTTCTTTTTCTTGTTCTTCTAGTGCTCCTTCTGTTGTTGTTGTTGCTGCTGCTTCTTCTTCTTCTTCTTCTTCTACAGAAAGAAAGAAGGGAGAAAGGAAAGGAGATATAACCTTTGTATCTGAAGGATTAGAATAGAGGATAGCACACATGACAAGCTTAGCAAAGAAATACCTACCTTTATCTGGATATCTGGTTCGATTATGATCGACTAGATTGAAGGAAAAAGAGAAGGGCGTCGGACTTGGGTTGACCAAACCCTTTGACCGAGACCGACCGAAAATTTTCGTGTTTCTAGAATATCTGACCATGAGTGAACCCATGGCCAAGAAATCATGACCGAGCCCAACCCGATGTCGGGTTGGTCCGGTTTAACCCATCCAAGTTTCACCCCTATTTAAAACAAATAAAACTACTTGAAATAAGAGTATTTTAGTCTTTAGAATAATTGCTTTAGTATTTAAACATCTTTAATTTCAGTCGTAGGCAGCTGTGGCAAACTTTAATCATCAATATTAAAACCTAGTTCTTAAAACTAGTTTCTATCGATTCCTCTTTCTCCTTCGAATCTATTTCATCTCATCGCTAACCTAAAGGAAAAAGACAAGGGCCGGTAAAACACGAACTGGGTTGAGATAAATAGTGAAGACGTCGAACATACATTTTGAACGAGCATAGCGAACGTTCCCGATTCTAAAATGGCTGGGAACGTTTGCCACAAATTAGGCCTTAAAGTGGTGGGGCCCATGGTAATTGTTCCCATGAGTTGATTCACCGGAAATGTTTGTAAAACAAACAATCCCCATGATACCAAGCAAAGGTTCACCACAAATTTAAAACAAATAAAACTACAAGCCCTAAAAAAAACAATTGAGAGATAACAGGGATCAGATGTTGGCTGCTCAGACCAAGAGTTCCTACATGAGTGTATGCTAGAGCTGGTTCGGCCCTATACTCTTTCTCCATCGTCGCTATTGTCTGTCTTCTCAAGTCCAAACCTTCACCAATCCCCTTCTTTTTTATTCAGAAACACCGTTCTCTCTCTTCACCCGGTTACTTTTTCCAGTACGATACGACACGAGAGAATCGTCTATTTGAAGGCTCCAACTGCCGTTTTAGCTTAAGGTTAGGTCCACTCATGGACGTCGAAGGGATGAATAACACCAACGTGATGTGTCTGTTAACAGACCCAGAAGGGACTCAATTGGGAGCTCCCATGTACCTTCCACAGAACGCCGGACCCCGTCAACTCCAAGAAATCGTCAATAAACTCTTAAACAATGTACGAAATCATCTACCCCTTCCCCATTTTGTTCGTTTGAAAGTATATAGAAAATTATACTCAGTCGTTCAAAATTTTCATTTTCTATGTTCTTATCTGATTTTTTCTCTCTTAAAATTTTAATACAGCTGTTTAAAAAAGGTTCATAATTTCGATGAAGCATTCATTGCTTATCTATTAGTTGAATGAATTGATGGCCGGAAAAAAGAAAAAAAGGAGAGAGAAAAAAACCATTTGAATTGACGAACCATTTATTAAGTTCCCAAAAGGGAAGCGTGAAATTTTGCGATATATTGCCCACTACGACGTGGATGTGTTGGCCCTGTATTAGGGATCACGATCTGTACATGCCATGTAGGTGACCATGATTTGCCAAGACAATATCCTAAATATTGATGTTCCTTGATGATGTCATGTAGTTTTCCATTGATTGTACTATTGCGCCTAAAACAAGATCCACTATACAATACATACTTGAATAATTTTTAAATTATGTTTGAAACATGCGGCAAAATTGGTGGCTTTTTTTACTTCTCTAATCTGGGACACACTGTAATTTACTTCTGTTCAGGAGGAAAAATTTCCTTATTCTTTTTATATATCAGACCAGGAGCTCGTAGTGCAACTTGGATCATATCTAGAGAAAAACAAAGGTAGTAAAGAAACAAGAGCTTATACTTCTATTTCAGCTTTAACTTTGATTGCTTTTGATGTGATGTGGTGTGTATCATTCATTAACAATAAACAAAAAAAACCTTTGAAGTAGTTGAGTTTCTTCTGATAAACCGATTGCAGTTTCTGTGGAGAAGGTATTGCGCATAGTTTACCAACCTCGAGCAGTCTTTCGTATCCGTCCGATCAGTCGGTGTTCTGCAACTATTGATGGTACGAGATTTTTGTTTCATTTATTTATTTATTTATTTATTTTTATCTTCTTCTTCTTCTTCTTCTTATTATTATTATTATTATTTTTATTATTATTAGTAATAATAATTATCGTTATTATTATTTTTTGCTTTGCATATAACATTTCTAAATGTTTTCCTAAACCCCGATCCTTGAGAATATCACCATATATATGAGTTCTTCAATCATTTTTGCTTTCATATCATCATATGGACTTCTCAAAGTCTCCGCTCATTGTTAAAGATCTTATTTCGAGCTTATCAATATTAGCTCCTAGTAGAGATAGCCCTTATCCACTTGAGGGGATTATTCTTAATATTTGACTATTCGAAATAGTGGTTCAATGTCTTATAAGGCATTGGAGACTTACACGTTGAGTTTCGTCTTGATGCTAGGCTTCCTTATAAGACACCCTCTGTTTTATTTGATAAGGTTAGAAGCTTAAAACATACAACTTATCTACTAGGACTTGGGTAATGCGTATCTTAAACTTGTTTTAAGGTCTTGTTCTAGAGTTGGGCAGCATTACCTGCATACGATGGTTTTGGTTTAAAATCTTGTTTCGACTTTCAACCTGATGTCTTGGTCAGTTGAAAAACCAAGACATTTCCGGTTGGAGCATTCTGAAACCGCTCAAAGAGTACCATAATATCAATTCCAACCGAGACAAATCAAAGATGGTCTTATATTTATTTTATATTTTTATTTTTTGATAAAAAAGTTTCATCTTTACTTTCATTGAGAAGTATCATTATTGATTAATCTTTGACATTTATCTGTCCTATAACTTTGTCCCTTCAGGTCATAAATCAGTTATAGTTACAGTTGCTTTTAGCCCCGATGGTCGACAACTGGCGAGTGGTTCCGGTGATGCTACTGTTCGCTTATGGGACCTTAATACTCAGACGCCATTGCACACTTGTACAGGTTGAATATGGAGATTCACTTGAATTCCTTTTGGTTATTATTTATTACTTTTCTTAGATCTGGTTTACTTTTGTTTTATGGTGCATTGTGCGCATCTTATTGTGGCTTTCTTTCAAAATTGCCTCCATGTGCAACAAATTTTGATTCAACTATCTTGATATATGATATGAACTATGGGGTTTTGAAAACGTGCATCTGAAAGTAGATTCAAGCAACTAAAAATGTATTCTGTTAGATTCCAGTTTGGTCTTCTATTTCATGGTCCTCTAATTTGGGTGACTACCCTAATCCCATATCGAGGCGAATGGAATCACCATGCAATTGCTTAAGGGGCCTAGCGTTTGCCATATAACAACCAACGCTATCGCTTCAACCACTTGAGAAGTTTATGGGTATGGGCTCACCTAGGTCTAAGGAGCAAAGAGTCTCTTGATTCTGTTGGTTTTCTAGGCCTTGATAGGTGTCCCCGAACATTTGGGTTACATGGAACCTATAAGTTCTATAACTGCTTTATGATCATTTGTATGACAATTTGGTGGAATACATGTTTAGGCCTCATTTTAAGTCCTTGGAGCCTTTTTATATTTTATTTCAATCCTTTGAAGATTTTTGTAGGTGAAAGTTTTTCAAAGTTCTCAAGGCAGGTCGGTTTGGATGCTCAAAGCTTGATAAGGACCTTAGCTTTTAGCTAAATGTTGAAGTTCCGTTAGTTATTATTAGTGGACCCCGCTTACTAGTTCTTAGGTTTTTATTTTAGCTACATCTGTGTAGTTTTAAAACTCGTATCTTGGTATCAGAAGCCCAAATTTATGATACGTCATAGGCGTAGTGACAGCTGCAAGTACACAAACAAATACGATATTTATGGAAAAAGGTATCTAACTCATTGTAATACGTTACATATCGATACTTATCGTACAATAAGTGCTGTTTTTAAAACTCTGTTTACTAGTAGTGGTGATGGCAGGGGGTTGTGGTCGTTTTGGATATAATTATTGTTACTGACCCGTGGGTCCATATACGTATTAATATATATTGGCAGAGTAGTGCCTAGGTCATTGAGAATTTGAGACTATATTCTCCTTCTCTCCTTTTTCTCGTCTCTTTATTGTTATTTTATGCAGTTGAACTGTTTTTATACAATGACTTCCAATTTATTTATTTTTAGTTATTTATTTTGATGCTTATCTTTTTTTTTTTTTTTTGAAAACGGAAAGGGGCTAGCGGGAGGGGGACAAAAGCCTAAAACCTCCTAAGCCTACACCACAAGTACAATTGTTAAAAATAAAAATAAGAACTCCTCCAGCAGAGTGGAACTTGGAAAACCAAGACTACACACTTGATCGGAACCCACCGAACTCACCACCAAAGAGCCAAATCCATATAGATGGCCAGCCAAAGAAAGGACCTACCGCAAATCATTTTTGTTGCCTACGAACGGATCTCCTATTGACTGTAGGCAAAGATTCTACCATGGATCTCCTGTTAACTGTAGGCAACGATCCTACCATGGATCTCCTATTAACTGTAGGAAATGACTCTCCCGGGTGTTTAGAATAACCAGACCCAGCTCTCTTCAGAATCTCGTCCATGTGGACCTTATCAGAATCATTGGAGACATCAGAGTCGGAGGAGGACTCTGACTCCTCCAACACATCAGCATCAATATTAGCTTTATTGTGAGAGAGAACCTTCTCTAGCTCGGCAGGCGTGCTACATGTGGGATTTATTAAGTTAACACAAACCTTGCCCTTGGGAGTAACTAAACTAGCCTGGCTAACCTCATTATTTAATTCACTAGGGGGTTTAAATTCTGAGTATTGTTGCCCACGTTAGTGTACCTGCCCATGTTGCCCATGGAAATAACTTTATCTATGCCATCTCTCTCACCAGAAATAGTATTCTCCATGCTATCTTTTTCACCAAATTTACTATTCTCCATGCTTCCTCTCTTACTAACTTTATTATATGCCATGCTTTCTCTCTCACTAGAATTAATATTCTCAATGTTTCCTCTCTCACTAGCTTTACTGTTCTCCTTTCTTTCTCTCTCACTAGCTTTAAAAATCTCCATATTTTCTCTCTCCCCAAATTGAATATTCCCCATGCTTTTCCCCACATTTTCTTTAATAGCATGTGAACTCATGTCTTCATCAGTGTTGGAGACATTTCCCTCAAACAAGGGATTGGTGTCAGAGTCACCTCTAGTGACCGTTGACACCTTCTCCCTAGGCTGGTCATCACCGACCTGCTGATCGACGGAAGAGACAGGCGCTGACCGGCCCTCCACCGGAGTGCAGGGACTTGCTAGGGTCGGGCAGCAGCTAACGGTCCCAACTCCTTCCTGCACCCCATTATTCACCACCGATTGGTTTTGTACAAAACCAGCAGGATTTGAGATTTGTTGCTGCTCTAACCGAATGCCAAGGTTGATATACAGATACAATAGCTTTTAAAAGGCATCAAAGCATTCTAACCCTTGTAACAAAATGTAAAATTAACATTATTGTCTTACATGTTACTCAGGACACAAAAGTTGGGTTCTTTGTATTGCATGGTCACCTGATGGTAAGCATCTTGTAAGTGGTAGCAGGGCTGGAGATCTTCTAAGTTGGGACCAAAAGACTGGGAAGGCATCAGGCAATCCACTCATTGTAAAGTCTCATATTCACTTATTTTTCTTATTCAACGCAATGTTCTTAGATGGTTATTTCTATTTATTCTTCAGCTTTATCAAGAGAATGATCTTTTAAAAAACTACCATCTCACTTATTAAAAAAAAACTACCCTCTCATCCTTGAAAGTCGCGTTGTTCGGTGTTTTCCACACATCAAATCACGCATGTGGAATGGCTAACCACAACTTCTTCCCTTTTGCTGGTAACTTTAGGGACAGACAGACTTGCAAAACTTGCTCTACTGTGTTTGGTATACACCACACTATCTTAAAGGACTCCGAGATAAATGCCCAGACTGCCCAAGAGACCTTGCAATGTAGTAAGAGATGTTGGATTGATTTGTCCGCTCTAAATGCCCAGACTGCACAAGAAACCCTGCAGTATTACCTGAAACATGTATTGTTTCATTACTTAAAATAGTTACAGAACCATCATTGGAAATGTGTACAATTGGAGGTTTTGCAATGGAAATCTACGATTTACGCATAGGTGAGGATGTACAAAGTCAAAGTAATTTACGTGGACTGGCTTGACATTTAATGTGACTCAATTCTCTAGGAATTGAAACAATAGGAGTGGAGTTTTCCTTACGTTAAGGTTTGGAGTGTAGGATGAATTATTTTCAGCATTGGTAGGATTCAATGACCATTTTAGAGAAGCGTCGGTCCCCACCCCCCAAGGTTTAGAGATATGACATGGATAACATGCTTTAATTTTGGAGACAGTTCATTGCGAATAAAAGATTTGGTAAAGATTCATATTTGTTTGTAAAATGGAATGCAATGCATAGGAAAGGCCCTTAGAGATAGATCCATAAAATATCAGATAGTATAAAAATTTGATAGTCAAGATTCATAATTGTTTCTGAAATAAAAAGTTTCAACGGATAGGAAAGGCCTTGGACATAGATCCATAAAATATTAGCTAGTATTAAAAATTGGTGTCGCTTTGAGGTGCATATGGGATCAGAAATTTTTTTGGTACCATGTCTGGTCTTGCAATGCTTCTCTGTATGGCTTTATGCAATTTCAAACTGATGTAAAACTATCGGCAAGAGCAAACGACATATATTTTACTCATAAGAAAACTTCATTAACTCAAACTGTTCTTTAAAATCAATCGATTGCAACCGATGGACTAAACCCTTACATATAAAATTATTCCTACTTTCAAAGGAAGTTATTACCTATTTAGAGATTTAGTAACTTGCTAAAACATTAAAAAAATCTAAAAGGAATTAAAAACTCATGCTTGAGCAATTTTAAAGAAAAGAAAATCAAATAATATCAAAATCGCTTCTCTTTCACCACGCTGAAAAGTTTGACCTCAAATTTAAATGGGTTCGATCTGAGTCTTTTCCTTTATCACCAACTTAAACTAGACGTTTTTTCTTCTTAGGGCAAGAAAAAAACTCGTTGAAAATTAAACTGTGTTCATCAAATGATTTTACATCCTAGCTTGTCTATAGTGTGAGGTGAGGGGATATGATGGGCTTGGCACTGGCGCCTAAGCGTCGCCCAAAAACAACGCCCTCTTGTATTTTTTATATACCCTTCTCAATGTGCTATATGATATATTAAACCTAATTGTAGATCGTGTTAGTTATGGTGGGGTCCACTTGTACCCTATCATCTTTAGGATTAAGCGAATCAGTGCAGCTATGAGATCTTTAGTATCTTCTTTATTATATTAGAAACTCTTATTATTATCTTTTGTTACTAAACTAGCTTATGACTAATTTTAGTAATTTTAGTTTATGGAAAGTACTTGCATTAAGATTTTCTTAGGTTGCAAGGGTCCTAAGCTTATAAAATAAGGCTTATGACCAACTTTTTATTCAGTTTTATGATCAGATTAATAAAATTATTATACAACACAACGATAAGCGTTGATGAAAAGCTTAAAACCTAACGAAGAATCCACCCAGTAGATCTCAAGCACGCGCCAACAGTGGGGGAACAAATTCAAACTCGGGGTGTCAACGGTTTTGGTTTTGGTTAGGTTACTTAAATACCCAGAACCTGAACCTATTTTTAAGATTGGTTCCAATCCCTTTTGGTTCCCATTCTAGTTCGAATTAAAGTGGAACAATAACCAAACCAGCTTAAAAAGTTGGGTACCCGCCGTGTATTGGTTACCCATCAGTTAATTTAATGGAAAATGTAAAAAAAGTCCCTGTAAAAAAGTCATTATGATTTTAGTCCTTGTTTTATAAATTTAGTCCCTACTTTTATGACTTTTATGTCCAAAAGTAGGGACTAAATTTATAAAACAAGGTCTAAAATCATAATGACTTTTTTTCAGGGACTTTTTTCCCAAAACCCCTTAATTTAATAACATCAATTATGCTGTTAGGTTTATCGAGTTTGATGAACTTTAAATTTACCAAAAAAAATTATTCTCATCTTTTCCTTTTCAAAATAATAGTGAACATTAAATTCTTGCAAGTTTCATCTTCACTGCCATCCCATATAGTAGCATTTCAATTTTCAACCAAAGCTATCGCCCCTTGTTAATCTCTTTCTCTCTCTCAACCTCACTGCGATTCTTAGTTATGTTAGTAACTATCTACAAACATGAATTCTAGAACCTCCATTAGGGTTTATAGAGGAAGAGGGATTTTTTGTTTTTTTGTTTGTTTGTTTTGTTTTTTTTTTTTTTTTATATATTTTTGAAGGGGAAAGAGGGATTCAAAACACACCTGTTCAAATTAGTGGTGGGTGTGCAAAACGATTATGATTTGTTCGAACTTCATGACATCCATTTCAGATTCTAGAGAATGAGGGGTACATGGTACTTTAAGATCATGAACAACTAACTTGGGATACCCATTGACACCCCTAAGTCAAACAATGAAACTCACAATAAAAGCCACAATTTGGGGAAGGAGAAGATAATCTTTCTTTTCAATAATCAATGAGCAAAAGCTGAAAACAAGTTCGTACTAAGAGCTTCTTGTATAGATAATTCTCTCCTAGAATACTAAAAACCTGTTGAAAACCTAAAACTTGTTAACCAAGATATCTATATACGCTAGTACTCTTTTAAAACATAAAAAACTCAACAATAACACTTTTAGACACTCTAAATACTCTCCTAGAAACTAGTACGAAAAATAATAGAAACTAATTAGAATTCATCCCCAAACTACTTAAAATCAGAAACTCTATATTTTAATAAAATATCTAGAAAACCTAAAACTCAGAATCCATAACTACTCAATCTCCTCGAGATCTCGATCAATCTCGATTGTAGCTTATGCTACATCCAATTATTTTAGTGAATGGTTTTGAGTGCAATGTTTTAAAACTTGATATTAATCGAAGCAACATAACTTCCTAAAGAACTAAAATTAGAACTTCTAAAATTATCAAACTGTCCTACTTCATAACCCTTGCATGTTTATGACAGTAGAACTCGGTTCTATCAGCCTGCTTCTACTTGCTCGAATTCCATGAACAAGGACCTACAACCCTTTTTATGCCCATAACTATGGAATCCCGCATGGATGACTAATGATCGACCCTGTGGATCTAACACTGATTGTAAGTGTAGATATGTACGTACGCGACCATTAACTTATTCATTTCGTCGGCGGGACCAGCTTATACCTACCTTCGTTATACCCAGGAATACCTCAAATATGCTGGCTAACCTCGGGGTCAGATTCTACAGGATCAAACCTATGGGACTAAAGGAATGATGGAAGGGAATAAAAAAAAAAGAGAGGGAAAGAAAATAGAAATAAAGAATAAAAGAAAATCAAAGTCAAAAAAAATAAATTGGTAGGAGAGGGATGATGTAAGATTTAATTTTTAAGAGGACGGTCTGATGTAGAACTCCGTAAAAAAAATCATATTGTTCTGAATTTGTAAATTTTTTATCACTACAAAAGTTAATTCAAGTTTTTAGTTTTTTGAAACATCCATATTACCGTTAACTTTTGAAGAGGTTAGAAATATTAGGAAGGCGTCATGCTTTGTGAGGATGATCAATATGGTGAGAACATCATCCTCACAAAAAAAAGTCATCCTTGGGTCATTTCCATATGGGTTTTACAGGCCGTTGTAAACAAGTTGTTTAGGCACCATGCACGGTATAAAGGTTTAAAATTGTTTGCAGGGGGCATTAAATTAAGTTACATAAGCTTTTCTATATTATTGATAATTTATAACATATAACAAGGGAGGGAGTCACTTGGTCCCCCATGCCCACGCCCCCTAGGCTTCATTGTGGCTTCCTACCGGATTCCATTATTACAAGTTTTGGAGATGTATTTGCTACTAATAAGCCCTAATAGAGGTGATTATTATAAGGTTCATTAAGTTAGGGCAGAATATGTTCGAATGTTGGTTATTTGTACTTGTCGCATATTAAGGTCATTTGTATTATGCTACTGAATTGAAATTGCTCATGCCTTCCATGTTGATGTTCTCTCATTCTTTGCGAGGATGTTTTTCTAAAGAATTTGCTACTCTTTTCTCAGCGCCACAATAACTGGGTTACTGCCATTTCATGGGAGCCGGTACACCTAAAGTCTCCATGTTGCCGCTTTGTAAGTTCGAGTAAAGATGGGAATGCACATATTTGGGACATTTCATTAAGGCGGTGCATTATTTCTCTTACTGGCCACAAAAGTTCAGTAACTTGTGTTAAATGGGGTGGAGATGGAATGATATATTCAAGGTACACATGGTTTCCAATTGTGATTGAATTTATAATGGAATTTTTTTACTCATCAAAATTTAGTTTTTATAGAAACCTCAAATGTTACTAGATATTGGGTTATCTTGGTCATGATGATGGCTACATCTCTTTAAGCGTATGCGTATATGTGGAAAGTATTATAAATAGGCTTGGCAAAAGCCAATTGTTCTGAATTGCTGATTTTGTTTTGCATTTCTTGAAGATTGAATAAAGGCTAATTTTGGATTCACTCCTGGAAGCATGCAGTTGACCCCAGTGGTGGGGTGAACAGCATAACTCTTGGTTATATATTTGAGTTCAGCACATATATCAAACCTAAGATAGGTATAATTCTATTTTCAGGATAGTTACATTGGTTTAAATATGATCTCAATGTAGATAAATACTCTAGAACAAGCATTAGACTGATTTCAGCATGCATATAATTACAAAAACGATGTAAACATGATTTCAGCAGGTATATTTAGCCCAGATCAGATGTATTTATGATTTCAGCCTGCAAGTAATCCAGATAACTGATGTAACATCATGCATATCACTCTGAAACTGAGGTAAACTTGTTTATAGCATGCGAGTCAATCCTAGAACTAATGTAAACTTAAATACAACATGTATATAGAGCATATAACTGATGTGAAATCTATTACAACATGTATAAATATGGTCACATGAACTACTCAAAATGGAGAGGCTACTGGGCCTGTTGGGATGTAGAAACCTGCCTATAGAGATAAAGCAAGATATGAGGAAAAGCCCAGAGCACTCTAGAACAACAGTCACCCTCTCCTTTCCTTTCTTCTCTCTTTCACTTGTGCACATCAGCAGCCTTCTCCCCTTCTTATCACAACTTTCTCTTTAACACTTTTGCTGCTGATCTTCTATTCTCTCTCTCAATCTTTCTCTTGATTAGTCGTAGGTTTAAGAACCCGCCGTACCTCCCTTTCTCACTCACTTTCTATTTATTAAACTTGTATTTTAATTAAAACTCTTCTCTAGTCGACCGCCACCTTTTATATTCTCTTTTAAGTTGCTAGCCCACTATATAAGTATAAGAAAGACTATACTAGTAGGTTTTGTGAAAAGCTTGGATTTCTAAAACTTAGTAATATGAAAGGGTTACTAAAATAAATAGGTCACCCCATAATAACCCACGACTAAAGGGTTCCCAAAATAGGTGATTTTTTTAGTATGAGTTAGTTTCTTTATGTTTGGTAGTAAGGTTGGGGCATATGTTGTTTTCTGTGAGAGTCGAGGTGACGCGTGAGCCTCTTCGACTCGCCTAGGCGCGCCTATGTGTCGCTTAGGCATCGTGTTTACCTTCTAAGTGAACATGACAAATACCACATTCGTAAGTACGTATTATATCCATTCTCTACTATGTCAAAAATTTCTTCTTATGTTCCACCGAAAGTGAGTGGCATTCTTTGATGGTGAAGACCTTAAAACCAGATATATTCTCTGTATGAACATGGAGAAGTGTTTTGATCATCTGAAAACCAAATATTCTACTCCCAGTCACAGAGCACAAGTCCATGAGGTCAAGGCTTTTAGATCAGAATCCGCAACTCCAACAGGGTTAATTTGGCATGTGATCACTTGCGGAACCACCTCTTCTCTCTCTCTCTCTGTAACACAGGGTTAATTTGGCTTTTAGATCAGAATCCGCAACTCCAACAGGGTTAATTTGGCTTTTAGATCAGAATCCGCAAATATTCTACTCCCAGTCACAGAGCACAGGTCCATGAGGGGCAGCAAACGTAGTGATAGGCAGAGTGAAAGGAGAACGCTATGGAGGTCAAGAGTCGGATTCAACATGTGTGGGGGTAAAGTGATATATTTTGTGCCCAGGTAGTAAAGGATTGTTTCGAACTTAAATTTAAAAATTGAGGTACACCGACTGATACTTGGGGTAGATCTAAAGTTACCCTTGAATAAATACATACTGCATTTGTTAAACACATTTTATTGGGATTAGGAAGGCATCCATTTCGTTCGTGCCTTTTCTTTCTCAAAACGATGGATAAAGAAGATGTACTTTAGTACTTTGTATCTATGGAACATTGTTTCAATTATTCCCGAGTCCTGACACAATGCCACATGCTGAATGTTGTTTCTCTATTTCTAAGTAAACTTTGTTGCTTAACTTTCCAATATGCAGTTATGCCTAGAAGAGCTTTTAAAAAAAAAAAAGAGTGCCTAAAAGATAGTAATTTACTGATCAACGTAAGGGGCTCTTGTTGAGTTTAATTACTTACATTTTTCAAGTCAATTATTGCAGCTCCCAGGATTGTACTATTAAAGTCTGGGAAAGTTTAGAAGGCAAGCTCATTCGTGAATTGAAGGTAGATTTGTTTCTTTGTTTTTACTGATGAATTCTTCAACCTAGAGCCTGCTTGGTCTGGCCATGCAGAATTGCTTCTTGTTTCCAAATATTATCTTGTAATTCCGGTGTGAATTACTGCCAACTTGCACTTTTTTCTAGAGAGCTTTATTAGCTGTCAAAATCGTGGTTTGATAGGTGGGTTGAGACGACGTTGGCATTGAGATTTGAGATATTATGATCACTTTTCTGCTGTACCCATATGAATCACAAAAAAACTATTATTTTCCCCCCTTGCTTGACTGCTGTAGTATGTCGAGCCAGCTTGTTAATGTCATTGCAAAATCAATTTAGCAACTCTGTTGAGCCAAAATGGCCCCAATTGCATTCAACCCATCCAATGCTGGTTTTGATCGGATTGAAAATCGTCCAGACAACCCATATTGGATTGGTTTCCGCTCTGGATAATCCAAAATAGGTCTGTTTTTAACCTAAGAGCCTTACTTTAAACACTTACTCACACGTGGCGCCAAGACCTTGGTATCACATCAGGTTGATGTTTTTTCTTTTGTAACTGCTTACTCTGCAGCATCTGGATTGCAGCACAAGTGCTGGTCAGATGTTTTGGATCGGTTAACAGTAGGATTGATTGAATTCTGTGAAACCTGGTCAGTGAAGAATTGCAGCACGAGTTTTGGTCGGATGAGCTTAATTTTGTTTTAGAACCTATTTTGCGAATACCGATGATATATATGAATTTCAACTCATTAGTTGAAACATTGTACCTGTGGTAATAAAGGTAATATTTTTTTTAGAGTAGGTTACTACCTTGACTGAAAACGTTTATGTGAATTTTCACATAATTCAAATCCATTATCAAATTTTGATTTTCAGGTGCACCCCAAACTTCTAGAAGGACCCCACCCACCATAGTTCACGGTGGAGATCGATTATGTGAAATTTCACATACTTTTTTCTGTCAAAAAAGGCATCTTTCTTTTTTTAATGTTCGAAAAATAAAATAGTCTTGTATTTAAAAATCAGTGCTAGTCTTATTTTGCATTGCCATGAGTGATAATTCTCTAAGATGTCATTGCTACTTCCCATAGGAACTTATTCTATATGACGTCTAAATGTCTAGCAACTAAGGTGCATCACTTCCAGTCAAACTGGACTTGTAAAATGTAATCCTAGTCTCCATAGACTTGTAAACATCCATTAGTTGGATGATACAGAACTGCTTGTCATCTGTTCAATGTCGATTTCTACATCTGTCATGGCAATGACATTTGACTTTGGTTACGCTGAACGATTGGAGATTGGTTTTTTCTGGGTCGGCTATAGACTGGACCTGCAGTTTGCTCCCAGTTGTTCATTTGCTTATCGGTGCCCATGTTTACTATCATTAATGGACTAGTGTACGACCAAGATTGCTGGTTGTTAGGCTTCAAGTGCGGTTCCTTATACTTCATCAAGAAAGAAAATGAGATTCCTTATATATATGCCTATTACAATCTGTAATAATCTGATAAATTTTACCGTGATGCATTTGTTAGTTGTTGGTTGAGAGGAAAATTGCATCTGCTAAATGTTGTCATATGATTTCTATAGATTACTGTCCACTACTCTTTCCTCAAGGCAAATAAAGTTAGAATTCTATTATACCAAAACGAGAAAAGAACACTTGTTCAGTTTAAATTAGAAATAACTTCTGCTGTTTGCTCCTTTACTGTTTGTTAGCTCGTAGCTTGTTTTTCCTTTCTCCTGGGGATGAGTGCTTGTCATATTCATACCTGGTGGTGCCTTGGTGACAACTTCTGTCTATAGCTTCTCGAACATAAACCACTCAGACTCTCTCGTCTCGTCCTTTTCCTAGTTGAGGGTCTTTGATCACCTTGTTCTTGTTCTTTTTCTTTCTGCTTTTATTTATTTATTTATATTTCTTGACTTAAGCTTATTGGTTTTGGTCTTAGGGGCATGGGCACTGGGTTAACTCTATTGCCTTGAGCACTGATTATGTTCTTCGTACGGGGGCATTTGATCATACTGGAAAACAATATTCGTCACCTGAGGAGATGAAAGAGGTAATAGTGTTTTGCTAGGTTCTATTTTTAAGCTTTATGATGGTATAATCTCTCTTATCAATTACATACATTGGAGTTTGGACCCTCTTTTTGACGTCTTGGAAGTTTGTATTTAATTAGGTACGTGATATGTTATGAAAACTTAACTGTTTGAGGCAATAGTTCAAGGGAATTGTACTTTTTCCTTTTTCCTTCCTTAATTCTGTGCTAGATTTAGTTAGTTCATAGTCATTGCCATGTTGTTACTTCAGCTGTCAGGCTGCAGCTACAACAGTGATGCTAATCCAGCTGCATCTCAAATGAATGGAAAAACAAAAATAAAAATATATGCTTATCATGTAGTGTCATCCTAGCAAACTGAAATGCTTCTTTCTAGAGAAATTGTAGCTATCGCCTATCAGCTATGTACTCTAATAAAAACCTATTTCAATGTCCATTCTAGCTGGATACATTTGTGCCAAAGTATGAATTATTTTCTTAAAAAATATTTCAATCGTCATTAATCGGATATGTACATAAAGTGGCGTCACACTAACCCACAAGTATTTTAGAGAAAAAGTAGTTTCTTTTTTTTTTTTTTAATAGTTTCATAATAACTTTTAGCTGGTATTTTTGTAGTTTTTAAATGGCTGTTTAGAGTTATTTTATGTTTAGAAAGAGTCCTTAGGTTAGTATATTACTTGGTTGCAAGTTTTTAGTAGGTTTTGGGCTCTTTTGTGAGGAATTATCTATATAAGGAGCTCCAAGTACGAAATTAACTAGTTTTTTTTATGAATTTATTTTGATCGGTAGAAATCGTTGAGTTGTTTATCGCTTCCGCACTATAATTTACATTAAATCTAACTTGAGTAAAGGAGCTAAACAAGGTTCGGTAGTGCCCCGTTGTTTGTTGTGTTTTTTAGCACTTGCAAATTCACATGTTTGACTGCTGCCTTTCTCTGCTTGGCTTTCAACCTATCCCAATAGTATTTAAACCTTCGTTTGTCGCATCGTTGTTGACCCATTCTGATTAGCATTTTTTATGATCACAAAAGGTAGGAGATGCATCTGAAGTTTGTGTACAATGACTGAATCTTGCCTTTTATTTCACACTTTCCTCTATTAAAACACTTGTGTGCAGCTCTTATAATTTGTTTTGTATTGTTTTTCCTTCTTTTTCTTCTTCCACAATGATTAAGATGAAGTTTTCCTGCAACGTCGTTATTTACCTTTTCTACTTTTTCAAAATGACTTCATTAAAAAACATTGTTTTTGGATACATCAGGCGGCTCTAAAAAGATACAACAAAATCAGAGGAAATGCTCCAGAGAGACTGGTATCGGGGTCGGACGATTTCACAGTGTTCCTATGGGAACCTACTATCAGCAAGCACCCTAAACTCCGCTTGACAGGCCACCAACAGGTAACACTTTGTTCTACTTGCCCTTGCTGCTATCCCGTGTGTGTGGTAGTGCGTGATGTTAGTCCCACATTGCCTAAGGAGAGCGTTGAAGTTCTATCCTTAATGGTCGGCTTACACCTTCATGTTTTCCTAGGCCTTTTGGGAGAGCCCACTGGGCTCTTACCAAGAAAAAAACCCTGCACTCGTGTGGGTGGCTAGGTAGAGACAATATCGACAGTCGTGGGGGTCGGTAGTGACATTAAGTCCTTGTTTAGTTTACTTTTTTTTTGAAGAAGTTAAAATTTATTGAGAAGGCCTAAAGGCAAAAAATTACAAAAGTGTGAAAAAATAAAAAAAGAGAAAGAAACAAGAAAATACAACTCTAGGACTTGCCAACAACCCGGTTAAGAATATTTCATCTCATTGAAGGATTTAATCCCAAAAGAAAATATAATCTTGAAATCGCATCCTCTCAAAAAGTTCCTTTGGATGCCAAAGGAACACAAGAGATTTGATTTCCAAAATAATCTTGTCCGGGCCTTTCTCTTCCTCCATGATCCTACGGTTTCTCTCCTTTCAAATACTGCACGTAACTTGGAATATATCTTCCATAAACTTTTTTTTTCGCAGACTTTTGGGAGGACATTCCCATGAATCAAAACAGCCATCACCGTTCCCAAAATGGTCCACGTATTACACCGTGGCAAAAACTGTTCCCATATTTGGTTAGCGTAATTTCATTAGAAAGTAAGTTGTGCCCCGATTTGGAAGATGATTTACACATCGGGCATAATCATTCCACAGCGTTTGCAAATTGTTTTGCGTATCAACCTTGTGTAGGCATGCTTCCCATGCAAAAAAGTTAACACGGTGTAGGATCGGTGCTTCCCAAACCATTCTGAATGCCGTAACTGTTGAACTGCGCCCCTTTGATAGTTAACTCTAGAAAGATAAATCGAGAATTTGCCTCGTTTGGGGGTTTCCACATTATTTGATCCACCTCATCCCCCTCGATTCTTGCTAAAAAAACAGACCGAACACGTTCGAGTTATTGGCTCATCCGACCCGGCAGCTTTCATGAAGTTTTCATTCTGTACATGCCAGATCATGAATTAGTAACTGCATCCAATCTCCAAAGAAGTCCCAATTGTGGTTCATGATAGGGAGCTCACTTCCCTTTTCCCCCAAGTTTGAAGGAGTGTAATTCCTCTAAAATTGTAGACATCTCCTCAATTTGTTAACTCTTTCTATGATCGGGTTCCAGATTGCCTTTGATCTATTGGCCGCTCCTAAAGGGAGTCCTAGATTGGAACTTGGAAGCTTGCCAACTGAGCATCTCAAGATCTTGCATGGTTTGGACAGTCAGAATAATAGCTGACTCAAGCCACCGTGTTGGTTAAACCTGTGCTTACCCGGAGTCAGATATCATAAAATTGGACCAGGACAAGACCAAGTCAGATGAGTCATATCGGGTCAAGACTGATTCAAGTGGCAGCCTAATCATACGTGGTCGGCCATCCCCAATAGAACATACGGAGATGCCTCGGCCTCTAGGGTTTAAACACGACCAAGTAATAGCAATTTGTCATCTTCTAAATGTGGTGGTTGGTAACGCACTTGCACCATTCAAAACCTCATGAGTGGAATTTTGATCTGGTTATGACGCTTTGCAAAATGTTAATTATTCAAACTACCTGAAAAGTTTTCAGCACCAAACTCACAAAGCCCTTAACCTTGTTCTAAAACCGTGCAATGAGCCTTAGGTTAATTGCGAGCTTTTGACACACTGTGAGTTAAGAATGTAGAGGCCATTTGTCAAGGTAATATGGAAGTCTTTTAAGTTTTTGCACGACAGGCAAATATTTTCCTTGAAAGTCATGTAGAAGCGGAGATTTAAAAAACTAGTTGATGCTGGGTTGCAGCTTGTGAACCATGTTTCCTTCTCCCCCGACGGGCAATGGATTGCGAGCGCCTCGTTCGACAGGTCTGTCAGGTTATGGAATGGCGCCACAGGGAAGTTTGTTGCAACATTTCGTGGGCATGTTGGACCTGTGTACCAGACATGGTTTGTACTGTTTCCTAGTATTTCCGGCTTTCTTTTTTTATTCTTTTTAATTTTTATTTCTTCCTCTCTCCTTTCTATCTTAGCTGCTATTTTTTTTGGCACTTGACAGCTGGTCTGCGGACAGTAGGCTTCTTTTAAGTGGGAGCAAGGACTCTACAGTGAAGGTACTTTTCATAGTAGCAAAGAGGTTTTAGAGTTATTTCAAGAGTCAAGCAGGTAACTTTGCCATGGGGTTGAGCTGATCTTTTATATAGTCCCCATGGCAAGTTTTTAAGTTTTTAAATTTAAGCTAGGGCATCTGTCACGTGGTATGGGATGGGTTGGGCCCTAAGGATTGTATACCAACCGCATGCTTAATTGCGCTGACATGGTGCACTAGCATGTCACGTTTGTCACTTGATGTTTGTAATGCACAGGTCTATAGTTTTATTTATTTCCTCGGAAAAATACATATCTATAGACTATAATGAAAAAAGAAAGTTGAACTTAATATAAATACGTACCCTCGTTTTGGGTGAGTTGTATTCTGGGTTCGTATAGGTTGTGCACCCATGGTGGTTAATTGGAACACATAAAAGATGATGTTTACACTTGCATATTCAACTGAGTTGATATTTCTCTTATGGCGATTGAGTAATTTGCTGGGCCATATTGCTAGCTACTGTTTTCTGATAAGCAGCATCTTGCTATTATGTATTGCCATAGTACTTGCCCTTATACCTGTTTAAATTTTGTAATTTCTTGATCCTCGGATTGTTGTCTAGGTCTGGGATATCCAAAAACACAAGTTGAAGCAGGACCTTCCCGGCCACGCGGATGAGGTAAATTCTCTCTCTCTCTCTCTCTCTCTCTCTCTCTCTCTCTCTCTCTCTC
>MVGT01000217.1:30117-101595 GCA_002174775.1 Macleaya cordata | reverse complement strand
AAAAAAAAAAAAAGAAAAAAAAAGAAAGAAGAGAATGTATATCATTGTTCCATTGAGCTAATAATACTTGTATATCTCCGAAGTAGTTTTTTGAGTTTGTTAAGTTCACTTTCTTTTTATCTCCTCTTTTGAGAAGGTTTTTGCTGTGGACTGGAGTCCGGATGGGGAGAAGGTGGCCTCCGGTGGCCGGGACAGAGTGCTGAAGTTATGGATGTAGACTAGTAAAGGAGAATGGCAATACGGTATACAAGTAGACATAGATGGAGTTACTTTTGAGGAGTACCTTAATTTATTAAGCAGTATACGTCTATCTAGATAAACTAGTATGAATGCGCCTTTCGTTATTTAGTGTTTTAATTAATGTTTAAGCGTCTAGTGGTGTGTTTTTTTTTTTTTTGAACTTTATAGTTTATATATGTAGGGACGTAGGGTGTATCTTGTCTTATGTAGTGTACTCTCTGCGGAGTTGGTAGGAATTTATTACAAAGTTCTAGTATTATGAAACTGATTGTCGTTAACGAATAGCTTGTTTTCGAGATGATTTAACTGATTTCCCTCTAATTGTTAGTGTTTGCCTATTAGGTAACGGTGAGAAAAGTTCATGAGAAAATTTTACGTTCAAAACATCTGAAAATGAGTTTATTTCAGTCCATTTAATTCAAATTATATCAGTCTGTTTAGTTCAAAAATAAAGTTTCGATTGATTTGTCCAACAACACAACGAGCTAACGTTAGGGTTAGGGTTGGTGGGTTTTCAGTCCTTTGAATTTGAGAACTCTTAGTTCCTCCCCAGCAACCATATGAGGAGCATTATGTGAAGGTTCTTCAAATTTTTCTTCATACTCAGCTAAGCTCAAGGTGTCCAGTACTCCGGTTGGAAATAAACTCGACCATCTTATTTCATTCCGTCATTGGAAAATACTTTTCCAAGATTTTTTTTTTTTTGAATTCGGTCCAAGCCATACCTTAAACATCTCTTGTGAGTGAATACATAGCTAGCTCAAGTCGTCTACGCGTAAGAGATCCATCATCTTTTCAAGGTCTGCTTAAAGGGGATTTGTAGTACCCAGTGTTTGGTTCTAGGAGGAATATGAATCCAAGAAAGGCTAATTTTTCCCTTATAACCCTCCAAATGTATAAACAAGCATATAAATAAAAAATTAATTTATACTTTTTGAAACTCATATATACTCATTAAATGTCTCAAATAGAAGTCCATGGATCTTTTTCTCTTCTTCTTCTCTTCTTTTACTTATTTTTCTCTCTTAGAAAGAAGTCACTATTAGGAAAAAAAAAGTTCAGGTGTCTAAACATAATTTGGGGTTGTATTTGTAAATAGTATAAATAAGTAAGAGTAAGATTGTCTTACAAAAATTTCATGGTTGATTTCGGGGGGAATGGGAATGGTAATCCTACCTCCCCCAACGTGATTGCTATTCCCCCTAAATGGAGAAATCTCACATTCCCGAAAATGTGATTCCTACCTGATTTCGCAAAATGAATGTATGCTCACATTCCTGTGATTCCATTCCTGCAATCAAAACATGCCACAAGGTAACCATGACGTTTTATTTTTGTTCTTGTGTGCATGGGTATTTATATATAAAAGTAACAATCAACAAATTAACAATGTTTTAACAACATTTCATGAATTAATTCAAGCAATGTTTGAAAACGAACGTCATAACTGTAAGGGGCTATTACTGTTATATCAGTTTTGAACCCTAAATTGACATTTGTGTTAAAGAATAAAAACACCATAATAATAGAAAATAAAATAATATAATGTCCATTATAACATAAAATAACAATTTTAAATTTTTAGAAAAAGGTTAAAGAGAAAAAGATGGGTTTTTTGTTTTTAACAAAATAATAGTCGTTTTTAAAAAGCGGTCTTAACCATGTAGTGATTTAAGACAACGGCGTATGACCGTTACCATTATAACGACCGTTATAACAGATAGTTTTTCAAACATTGATTGCAAGGACACAGTTTTATTAGGGGGTGGTTTTCTAAAAATAAGATGTTATATTTCCACCTAACCCAAAAAATAATCTAACAAAAAAACCAATACATTCCGATTGAGTTCTCTCTAATAAGCTCTTTGAAAAAACAATCCCAAATTCTAGATCTCTCTTAGATTGTTGAAACAAATGATTTTGAGAAAAGATCGCGATTGTAAAGAAAAAAACGCATCAAATGGTTGATTTTTCGAAGTTGGGTAAAAAAGTTTGTCCTCCTTAGATTTTGATTGAACCAGAGCAGAAATTTCGTTCAAAATTCGACCGGAGTCTGTCGAACTTTCACGAAAATTTTGACCATATCCAGTCGAATTTGTAATGAAACTTCAATCGTGTGTGGATGAATTTTCTATAAAATTTCAACCACCAACGTTTGAATTTTTCAATGAAATTTTAACTACCTTTGGTTGAATTTTCACTAATATTTGCTTCTTAAACCACCGGTTCAAACCCATGATCAAGATGGTGTCGAGTTCCTCTTTCGAATTGGGATCCTCAATCGAAACCTCAGTTGTCTCTTAATTCACATTTCATTTTACGAAGAAGTAGAAACCATACTTCAAAAAACAAATTAAAAAAAATTTATTATAGTTCAACCATAGGTGGTAGAAGTTTTAGACTTAGTTCAACCACCTATGGTTGAAATTTTTGTAAAATTTCGACCACCAATAGTCGAAATTTTACAAAAAGTTCATTCCTGCGTGATTGAAATAAGTACGAAAACGAGATTTTTTTATTTGAATCAAACACGTTTAAAAGATAAAAATAGGTTATGAAACATTTGTCTAACTTCATTTGAGTTTGATTAAGAGTCGTTCATGGGATTTGAAAGAAAAAACCCCAAGTAAAAAGAAAGAAAAAATTAGATGGATAATTTTGGACTAAAAGCTCATTTAACTTGTCCATCCCCAACATTTTAAAGAACTACCTTAACACATTTTTTTTTTTTTTGTATGTATACCTTTAGGTTATTAGGCTCGGACAGCGTTAAATGCGACTTTACTACGGTTTTTAGTTACAACTTCACATTTGTGATTGCTGCACCTTAGCTTCTTCTCTTTTGGTCCAATTATAGATGTAATTATAAACAAGGGCTGAGGGACTCTGTACTAGGATTCTTTAGAGGCTGTAATGTTTATATGAAAAGTGGTTTTATTAATGTATCTTGGTCGTTATGACTCCCAAGTTTTAAGCATGCACAAAGTTCAAAAGCCTATCTTGGCGTTAAAATTTTACAATATGCAATAAGAAAAGAAATTTTCTATTGTATGTAATTTTTGTTATATTTTGTGTAGTGTAAAAAATACCACATGTTTGTATCGTGTATGGTAGAATTTTTTTTGTGTATTCTGTATGGTATTAAAAATGCCATAAGTATATTTTTATATCAAAGAGAAACAACTATCCAACTTTATTTGTTTATATCAAAGATATACAACTATACACAAAAAAGTAATAAAGATGAACATAAATGAAATCTGAGCTTTACACCAACTAAACGACAGAGCCTTATTGTCCATACCTCATCCGCATTCTTCGCCCTACCATCAAAAGTCCTGTTTCTTTCGACCCAAATCAGCCACCAAAAAGCAAAAGTAATACAATACAATAACAAATAAACTTATCTAGCACAAGAGATAATTTAGTTTTCCAAGCCTGCACTAGGGGCCACCCAAACCTTCTTCATCAAAGTTACGAGACTAAAAAGATCTTCAAATGGGTCGGTCTTATGTTAAGTAGTTGAAGCGTTAAGATGCTCAAAAAAATGGGCTGGAGACAAGATCTCCCATGAATTAAGTTCTACGATGAAATTTGAACATCGAAGAATTAAAGGTTAAGAAAACAAGTTCTAAAAATAATCATCTCTTTCTTCTTTTGCCCTTCTTTAGTTCTCCTCTTTGAACAACCATCGAAAACAAATTGTGGTTTGCAACATGTCCAATAAGTTAGACAATTTAGTTAATGTCTTCCTTATGATTTTTACTCCATTATAACATGTTCAGACAAACGAATGGTATTGCATTCTATTCGTGAAGGTTCTCGAGAGGAACATTCTTACATGCCTTCAGCTGTTAAGGCGTTGTGATAACAAATCTAGAAGCTACAGGGCAGCAATGCTTGGTAATGTACATGTTATATGCTCATGCTATTTTTTTGTACTTTAGGTTTATGTCTTTCTGAGGTTTCTTGATAAGAACATAGGAATAACTAGATTGAATGTCTTTCATTCTTCTTTTTCATGTTTCTATTTATTATATGTTCTTGGTTTAGAAATCTATTGTAGATTTTGCTCTAGAATCTGGGTTTTGTTAGTGGGTGTCCATTGATCTTTTGTGTGACATCTATTAGGTATGAAATTTTGATTAAAAGGTACAAAGAATCTCTATTGAGTTTGTGCCTTTCTCTGAAATCATCTCTTTGTTTATTCACTCATTAGTGATTCACTCTTCTGTTTAATAATTCTGATTGCAAGCTAGGAATTATGCATTGAAGTTTTGAAGTCTATTCTGAACTCATATAATCAGTATTTGCTAGGTTAACAAGACTCTTCAAGTGCAACATGAGTAGTGCTAGAGAGACTGACAGTGATTGCTGAGGTTACCATGACACTGTCAATGTAACATGATTGGTGGTAGAAGGACGGGTATTTGTCGTGCATGAGACTGTATTATACTTGCGAACGAAGAAATATAACGAATTAATTACATTCCGCATAACGAACATGCAAAACGACGGTATTGCCCATGCCTCGTAGTCTTCCAATAAAACTAAGCAGTAGTTTAGTGTTCTACTGTTCTGTTAAGAAGAGTCGGTTGTCACCTGTGTGCCATCAGCGAGAGTAGTTTTGGATCTCTTCTTTAAAGTCGATTCTACAAGGTTTCGAACCTCTTTGAGAAGCCAACTTCCGTTTAAATTTGTCCAAAAGTCCAGCTCCGTCCAACTCCGCAGATGAGGGTAAAGAGGAAGGAGTATATCTGATTGTCATCCTCTCCAAAGAATTTGCATCCTTCAAAAATAATTCTACCACATATTGCGCAAACTTGTCCATTGAGAAGTGATTGAATTCAACCGACCTTAGCGCTTTGGACACACACTCAGGCACCGTAGTTGTTGTCCAAGGAGGGTAATCTCCATCCCGGTGTTGAAAAATTGCCTGAGTTAGAAAAGAATTCAGATCAAAAGTTCAGTTAGACAACTGGTTAGGGATGAAGCTACGCAAACCCAAAAAAATCCCGACTTACCTCTGCAAACACTACTGATTTTAAGTTGGGCGCCTTCTGCAGCAACTCACTAAGTGGTTTCCCAACCTTGCCATTATAGAATGTATTCACTTCCAAATGCGTCAACTCAAAAAACATCTCCAACTGAAGGTCTTCTAAGCAGGACAGAGCCTAATCACAGGAAATAACAAAGAGATCAGTTCTACAAAATCAGATAAAGCATGAAGTAAAACAACTGATACTACATTGAAAACAAAATTCTGAATGCATAACACCTCAAGGGTCTTATCAGAAACTACTAGGCGCTTCACCGTTTTAGCCCATTCAAGAAGTTTCCATGCACCGTTAGCCATTTTTTCTTCATTAGGTACTCCATGGCTCAAACAGCCTATATCGACATCATCCAATGATTTGCAGACATCCAACACATAGTCATCTGCTGCTTCTTCAATATACCTAAATTTAACTAGTTTTGCAGCAGAAATCCTGAGAACACAACGATCTAAGCCACACCCCATATCCACGTCCTCCATTTCATCCTCTATTCCATCCGCTATATCTCCTCTAGAAGGAAAGTGCAAAGCCACATCATCAACCTTGTCATATATGTGTTGAAAACTTGCATACTCGGATCTTTTCTCACCATCAATAACTAAGCACTTAAGCTCCGCAGCATTGATCCATACAGTTCTCATTTTCTCCCAATGACAACAAGTCAAAGTCAGCTCTTTGAGAGCTAGACAACAGGCAAAGAGAGTCGGACACGAGTTCTCTACCTTACAAGTAAATACTATACGTGCAAGCCAACAAATCTGAAGGTTTGGAAGATCAATTGGTTCACTAAGATCGATATAAGAGCGTACATGCAGATCTAATCTAGTTAGTGATCGAAACTTGAAAAGAGAGTCGGGAAGCGAAATAGGTTTCGCTCGAATCACTGTCTTGAGAATGACATCTTCAATTTTATGGTTGTCCTGCATCAGAGTAGAGATCCATCTCTCAACCCGAGTATGATCCAAGTGTTCGTTACACCTAAGATAAAGCTTTTTTAGAATTTTCTGACGATGCTCAAGCATTCTATCCATCAAATTCATGAACTCCTCAGCCTCCGAAGGCCGGTCTTCTGGATTATCAGACCACCACTTCCTACAATCGATTACTGGAACATGCTTCCAAACACTTCTCCATTCACTAGAGACTTAAGGAAGATTCAACAGCGAATGTGGTCGGAAGATATGACAGTATGCGAATAAGGATATCTTCGTCAGCAGATGACATAGTGCCCTGAAAAAGAATCAGTAAGCGCTTCAACATCAACAGAATAATAACAGGCATATGAATGGTCAATGAAACATTACTGAAGTGCAGTTCCTATAAATTCCCCAAACTTCTAGCAGTTGCAGAATTGGTGAAAAAAGAAAAACACCTTCCAAAGGAAAGATAAATACAGCGAATAATCCTTCAACCAGACTTTCTACCAACAACTGTTATGAAAGTGATCAGAAACATATGAAAGTTATTGCCTGCCCATGATCAGCAAGTGATATGGGTGAAAATTTAGGGGATTAAGAAGAAAAAGATTAGTACTAGTTCTTAGGATGCTTCCTCTCAAATCTCAATTGGTTGTCATTCTTTATTGTGCCATGATAGCTTAGTTACTGTATCATGCCAGTTCAACTAACACTGCAATGAAGTGCTAAATTACCACATTTCTTTTGTTCACAGAAGCATATTATAGAATATAGAACAAGTGTTCAGGAACATTGAACAATCAAGTCTATAGAAACTAATGAAAATTTTTCTTGACTTCATTGGCAGAGAGTAAGTTAGTGTAACTTCGTGGATCTCAATCACATGGTTGTTAATTTGAAGGATAAATGTTCACATTGAATGGACCTGGTTCCCAACTTATCATAACCATGACTAGACCTCGATTCTGAATTAACAATATTGGTGGAACTGTAGAACAAAATTAGGTAAGCTTAACCTCAGGGTGCATCCAAAGGTTGCCATCTTTTTAAGACACTATTTGTCCCTAGTAGTTTCATACTTTTCTAAGCATTTGGTGCACTTCTATTTCCTCTACTGAAGTCATGAATTATAAACTTCGAACGGTTCCCTGGTCTTTTCTTGGGAATATGAGCTTTAGGAAGAAACTGACTTGAGCATTAGAGTGGAATTCCTAGGAACCATTTCTGAAGCTTGGATCAGTAAGGCAACTCAACAGCCATTGCAACCAGACTACAGCAAAAATAATCAAGCTTATATTACATTGTAGGATGTTTCTACAAACAAAATATTGGTTAGACATATTTTCTTTTTAATTCAATTATTCGATGCCACTTTCAAATTATATACATATAGGGGAAGGGATCAGGTGGCGTTTGTGTTTTACTGTCTACATTCACGCACGATCCATGCCGAGCATTAAGAGAACAAATGGTTCAGATGTAGCTGACGAGGCCACTAAGTCTTTTGAAAAAGAGTGGTTTTACGTTTGGCATTTATCCTCATTAATTGTTATAAACTGACACAATTCACTATAACAACAGCTTATATCTCTTTTTACCTTCATATAAAGCTAGTCCTCCACTAATTTTTTTTGTTTTGAAAAAGGTCCGTTTTTAGTTGCCTTCCACTAGAATTTAAAGCAAATCTTCTACTTTTTTATCGATAAAAGCAAATTCTCGATTATCCATCTTCTTTAGATACTTCATTTAGCTTGAAGTTACAGCAAATCACAAATCTTTCTAATACATAAAAACAAATTGATCTTTTTAAATCTTTTATATGGGAATTAATTAAGTGTATATACAAAAACAGAGCACTTGGAAAAACCTATTTTCTGCCAACTTCAAATGTTTAACGTCAACTTCTTTCTGAAACACTTTCTTTGAAGAAAAAACCAGAATTTTTTGATCATCATCAACAGAACCCAAAAAGCAACTTCTTCAACCGTAGACGACGAAGCCAAAAGATTCAAAGTATGACAAAGGAACTTCTCTAATTAACAAAGCTAACAAACTGACGAGCAAAGATATTCTTTTACAAACAAACGAGCTATATATTTCGCAAACTAGCAGGCTTTAATTTCACCTTCTCCCACAAAATTCTGACAGCGCACTTGTAGGCCATTATTATATTTCGTCAATTACATCGGAAACATTCATTCTTTTGAATGCGCGGCTTGGATCGTGCGTAAATTTAGAGGTGAAAAAACAAACGGCACCCGATCCATTCCATATATATCTATATAATAAAATAGGGCGGTCTTAAGACAAAGAACGACCTAGATTTGTCCTCTAACAAACTATGTAGTTGATCTCGCGTATCGTGCCTATGCCGATTTTTCTCTAAAATCTCGTTCAGAATATCGGTCCGATATTTCAGCCGATATTTGACAGAGATTTTTGAAAAAAAATGGTGTAGAAATGGAAAATATCGGCCCACCCCCCTCCAAGCTAATTTTTTTTTTACTTAACTCCCCCTTCTTCTTCTTTTTTAAACCAAAACCCCCTCCTATTAAAATCAGATACAATTAGGGCTTTTATATTTTCCCCAAATGGATCAACAAAAAATGCTGAGAAAAGAGAAGAGAAGAGAAGAAGAGAGAAGAGAAAGAAAGGGTTTAGCATTAAGGTTTGGAGAAAAGAGAGGATTTAGGGTTAAAATCTGGAGAGAGAGAGAGAACTTACCAACTGACCTGAAAAACTACCGGAGAAGTGGCACTCGTGTGACTCGACCATGGAGCTCCTCATCTCCAGAGCTATTTTGTAACCAGGCTTGTTTTATTTGAAGAAGAAGAAGTTATCGATGGGAAAGGGGAGTTTTAATGCTGGATGACTTCATCTCTTTATGTGCTGTTTGGCCACTGGGAAATGCCAGCCCCGGACAAGGAAAACCACTAATTGTTGTTTGTCTCGTATGTCGTGAACAGTAAATGGGGAATGCGGAACCCAAAGCTGGTCATCCGCTTCATAAAAAATTGGGGAAGTGAAATCTTACCTTCAACATGTTTTTCGCCAAAACCGGTCAAGGAAAAAATGGTAGGGTCAAGAGTGTGTCACCTCTCTCTCCTCTCTTTTGCCTCAATGCATACTCTATCTCTCCATCTCCCTATCTCCTCTGTTGACTTCATCTCCTCATTTCTCACTTTTCTTTTCTTCCATCTCTCTAAGCCTACAACACCCAATCCTCTCCTGCAACTCCATTAACCTAGAGTTTCTGCAACTCCATTGAGGAGATTATCGATTTTTCTTGAAGATCTTCGGAAGATGATCTTTTTTTATCAACGATTTGGAAGAAGTGAGATCAAAATTTGGGATTTGAGATTATCTTGAGTTAGGGCTTTGGGATTTTTTTTGTTCCTCTCTTAGCAGTTGGGATTTAAGGTTTTTTTTGTTCAATCTAAACTAATTAATGGCTAATTTCTTCTTCATTTCATCAATTTACACAGCTAAAAAGGACGTACAGAGACATGGGCTTTTCTGTTATGCAACTCTAATGGCAACTCCCTGAAACCTTCACTAAGAATGAATTTTTTTTTTTTTTTTTTCTCTTTAATAATCAAATCAAACTCTTTTGAATATATTTTTCTACAAGCAAATGTATTCGTGGTTTGACAATCAAAATTCGGCAACAAGATATTACCAGTTTTATTGAAATTTTCGTTAAGCCTCTCCTACCATTTTCGTTCAGAAACAATGGGTTGTGTACCCAAAATGTTAAACAAACAACATTTTTACTAACCAGTGCAGGGTTTCACTTGGACGGGGAAAGGAAACACAACTCCAGGAAAAATTATTTTTTTTGTGTGTCGCCAAACAGAGCCTAAGGAAGAGACTGGATATTCCCACCCAAAGGCAAAGGCTAAAAAGGTTGGGTGGAAATATCCGTAGCCTAAATAACACATAAAAATTAATTTATTTTGCTAATTTTTTACTTAAACTTATCAATACACTATATATATTAGATTATTATATCTATATATATATATTATTTATCAATAATATGATATTTATTTATTTATTTATATAACCCTCCGATATTATCCCGATATTTGAAAATATCGTGTATCGCTCCTTGGCCGATACGTGTCCGATACTGAGATTAACTACATAGCTAACAAATCTGGGCAATCCTTGGTGACTAGGACAAACACATATAACTTCCTAATTAATATATATATTTCTGCATCACTTTCGCAGTTCGTTTAATTAATCAAACAAACCTGTGATTTCGCAGTAGATCTTAGCATTCCTAACCTAGACAACCCTCAACAACGTTTTTCTTCTGCATTAGGTCGATGAGATAGGGATAAAACAATATGAAAGAAAAAAGTGGACACCAAGAGAAGTAGCTTCTAGAAAGTCATTCTATCCATAATAAGAAGCGTTGACCAGTAACTATAATACCTTGTACATTAACAAGGGCAACATGCATAGAGTACTCAACAATTAACCAAATAAGCAGCAGCAAAATTCTTTCTTCAGAAGACATCCATTCTTCTCCTCCGAATACTATGACGTAATATATGATATGTCTTACCTGGACTTAAGTAAATGTGAACATGTATTAAATGCTGAAATCATAACCTTTTTTAAGGTAAGGAAGAAGATGCTTTTGCTTCAGACTTTTTACGGTGTATTTCTTCCTTCATGTATCCTTGCGTAAGTGAGTAGTATTGAAGCGTAAGTATCTAGTTGAGTTGTTTGATCTTTTTAAAAATCACCCCGTAGTTACACTTCCAACTCTTAGGTCAAAATTTAGGTTGATTCTCAGTCCTTCCGTTGAATTTGAGTAAGTGATCACTGAACCTTCGATCCTTTAGGAAATGATAGAATACTCTCCAAATTGAGAGGGGTACCTTTTTTTTTTTTTGTCATCTTATGATTTGAAACTCGATTTCGCCTACACAAACAACTAGCCTACCACCCCGACAGTACAGTCGAAGTCCCCGCCACCCTGCAAATCTCAATCTAGCGACGACACCTGGAACCACACTGCTGCCGCGGCCAGAAGGAGACTTGAGTAAAAAATCCATCGAAAAAATCCCTTCCCGGCCGACGGGACTCTACGTCTGGGTCTTATCCCATCTCAAACTCGGATTAGGAAGAGTGCCCTTGAACTACAGACCAATCATAAAAAACAATACAAGAAAAGAAATGGATTCTCCTGCCGGGGAGAAAGGAAAAGAAAATAAGGCAAAAAAGGGGGAGATAGGGAAGAGGAGATTAAGGATAGTCACTCCACTCAATAGATAGTGAACATAGATTCTTGTTTCATTTTCAATTCCTTTCGGGTCGGAAACGCGGGCTGGTTCGCTCGAGGAGAATTTTTTCTATGATCAGAGTCGAATCATATCGTGCATCAACAGGCTCCGTAAGATCCAGTAGAATAGAATAAGTGATGTGGCACGATCCAGAGAACAGAGGCTAGACTATATTACTAACAAGTAAATCCTTTGTATGTAAGAAGACCCGCACAAATATGATCCAGACATGATATATCATATATGTTTGGACATATACGTGCGTATCAGGAACGGATTCTAGCCAATTGAAAGGAACTTCTGATCAATCTAGAGACCATTTCGATTCCATAAGTAATGAGGATTCGGAACGACGAAGTCAATTCCATTGATTCTTTGACCCCCTTCAAAAGGAAATGCGGGCAGGGTAGAGCTCGTGCTCATCCAAAGCGCTAGCGAAGGCTTTCCCATTCTCACCAGGAGCCCCTCCCCTGGTCACAAACACGGCCGACCGGGAGGCGTGAGCGGGTCTGTCGTCCTCCTCATTATAGTCCTCCTAGAATCAATAGCATTTGGAAGCTCGATCTGGATCCGAAATGGACTATGGATCTCGATCTATTGGCCTATGCGGGATTCGCCCCCTCTCCAGTAGTTTCAGTTCTGGTTCGCACAGATCCCTTTCAGCCTTTGAGTTAGCTACTACTACTACTGATGAATGAACCTTCGCTGCACTCGGCCGGCAGAGATGGCAGGGAAGGGCATTTCTTTGTCGTGATTACATATATATATATATAGAGAGAGAGAGAGAGTCAGGATCCGTGTACATCGAAAAGTTTACATAAAAAAGCGTACACCGGCTTGTGGGGCCCACATAAAAATGATCTAGGGTTTGATTTTTTGGGAGGATGTTCTCTACATCAAGTACATCATCCTTACAAAAAATCATATCATTATAAAATTTCTAACCCTTTCAAACATTGGTGAGAAATTTAAGTGTAATTGAGCAATTTATTTACCGTTAAATTCTAAAAAATTTCAATGGTAAGATGAATGGGTTAGAATTATTTGAATGATATGATTTTTGGTTTGGATGATCTACATGGTGATTCTGACGTACTCACAAAAAAATCGGCTCCTGAGTCTTCTCCATGTGGGCGACACAAGTTGTTGTAAGCTTTTCGATGTATACGGATCCTGACTATATTATAAAACAGAGCGGTTTTAAGATAAAAAATGCTTCAGATTTGTCCTCTCACAAATCGGAGTCATCCTTGGTTACTAGGATAAATAATGAGTATCTAAAGGGCTTAAGAATAATATGAGTTTGTAGATGAAAAAGGTAGTGTACGTGGAGTAAAAGGAAGGTGTACATGTGGAGGAAAGAGAAATTTGTCTATTCTTAGCTTCAAAAAAAAAATGTCATAACTTTTTATCTACAAATCAGTTTTTGACAATCTAAATTTTTAGAAAGCATTTGCGAAGATCTTTAAAATGAGACCAGCCACCAATACCAAAAGTTAAAAAGAAAAATAAAAATATTTTGGGTGTTGAGTACGAATGGGGAGTAGTCGGCATGCCAAAGGCATGTTGACATGTGTCGAATGCACGAAATCATAGACTAACATGCTCGAGATTTGAGGAAAACCTTGTGTTCTATATATCAAACATACGATTGAAGGAAAATCTTATTTTCAGAACTGTGACTGGTCAAGATTGGTCAAATTATTCGACGGGTCAAATTTTAAATGACGAAAACTTGAGATGAATTATGTGTCATGCCGAAGGCACGGGTTATCGCTAGTCTATATAATATAACAGATTGGTCTTAAGACAAAGAACGACCCAGATTTGTCTTCTAAAAAATTTGGGTCGTCCTTAGTGACTAGGACAAACAAATATAACTCCCTATTTTTTTTTCAAATGATTTGATAGTGTAAGAGCTAATTTTTGGTGAGTGTGTTCTCCTCATCGTATACATCATCATATCTGAAAATCAACCAATTCTAAAACTTCTAACCCCTTCAAATCATCTCATAAAAAATAAGTAAAATTTAGGCATCTTTATTAACAGTTGATATTTCGATGAACTTTTCATGGGGTTAGAAGATTTAGAATGAGATAATTTTCGAATATGATGATATACATAATGACATCCTCACAAAAAATTAGCCCTTAGATCATCTTCATGTGAATACCACTTTATTCCAAAAAATCAAGTGGTGCAATAGTGACGCAATAAGGTATGGTATCTTTCCCACAAAAATAGCACAAAGTGGTATAACCTTTGAATTTGGCCATTTCAACGGCTAGATGCTAAGATGACGTGGCCACTACATTAATAATCAAGCTGCATTTCAGTTGCATTTGAGTTGATTTTAATAGAAAAAATCATAAAAAGGAGAACAATGTTGACGTTTTCTCCCTCCAAGTAGGACCCACCATTAAACTATCCTCATCTCTCTTTTTTTTTTTTTTCTCTTGGATCAGTGTTTCTCCCTTTTTCGATCGAAATCGTAGGCTCTCCCTCTCTCTGCACACATACAGGTACTCCGTTAGAACCATCTTCCTCTCTCCATTCTGCACAAACGTGACTGACCTAGTAGAATTTCTGGGAAGGGGAGATTCTTGTAGATTTTCTGATAAAAAAACAAAATTCATGTAGATTTTTCCTAAAAGAGGTGATATCTGGGTTATCTAGTGAGATTGTTGATTAGGTTTTAAGTGAACAATATTTTTAAAACTGTTGGATCGTTTTTTTCATCAATCTCTAGCCAACTTGAAGAAAATTTTGACGATTTTCGACAAGTTGTTGAATCTGAGTTCAATAAAAATTTGGCCTAGTCCGGATGGCAATCAGTTCCTGTTGTCGAATTATTTTCACCGTTGTGTTAATCGTCTCCGTCATTTTTCTGGTTTCTAGAGAGAGAAAGAAAGGGAGATCTAATTTTCTTTTAAAGGTAGAAAGAGGGAGATCTGGAGAGAGAACTGTGATAGAGAGAGATAACAGATAACTGAAGAGGGGGAAATGAAGAGAGATCTAGAGATATAGAGAGAGAGAGAGAGAGAAAAAAAAAGGAGATCTTTAGAGGTGGTGGTGCTGGCGTGGTTGTGCTAGAGTGGTGGTGGAGAGTGAAGGCAGTGGAGGTGGCCAGTAATGGTTGTGACGATGGAGGGTGGAGTTGGTGGCAGTCTTCTCTCAAAATCCTTTTGAGACTTAGGGTTTTGTCCATTCTTCTTTACAGTTTGAGATAGTGGGGAGATTAGGTAGGGCCACCTATGTTCATTTCATGATTTTGTGCTTTAAATTCAGTTCAATTATCAATGTAGTGGCCACGTCATCTTAGCATCCAGCCGTTGAAATGGGTAAATCCAACGGTTAGCTATTTTTGTGGGAAAGCCTTGGTTGCAGAACGTGACCCTATATATTACACCTCACCATGTAAATGATCTAAGGGCTATACATGTATACACCTCACCATGTAGATCATCATAACCGGAAATCGGCCCATCTAGAACTTCTAACTCCTTCAAAATCAGCACTTAAAAATTAGGCATTTTCCTTGGCCTTTGATTTCCGATGAACTTTTGATGGGGTTAGAAGTTCTAGAATGGGCTAATTTCCTAATGGGAGGGGATGCTTGACCCCGGGTGTTAAAAAGCTCCTATTAAACCCCTGCATTTTTAGGCCCTACCTGGGATGATCCAAGGTCTAATACTGGGTGAAGATGTTCACTTCACCATGGAGATTAGCCTCACAAAAAATCTGCCTATTTTAAAATCACTAGCCCTATCAAAATCCCATCAAAAGTTGGTTTGACATTATTTTTACCGTTGATTCAAATCAACTTTTGATTGGGCGAGAGATTTTAGAATTGGCTGATTTTCTGTGAGGATGATCACCATGGTGAGGTGAACATCCTCACCAAAAATTAGCGCTTGGATCATCCCATTTAGACCCTAAAAAATCAGGGGTTTAATAGGGGCTTTTAAGACCCAAGGTCAAATAACCCCTCCCTTTCTAAATACGATGATCTACAAAGTGAGGAGAACACCTCAACCAAAATTAGCCATTGGATCATTTTCATGTGGGAGCCACTTTGCCCAAAACGAAAGTGGTGCAATAAGCCATGGTGCAATAGTAATTTAGTAGTAATAGTAGTTTAATGTTTGTGTAGCTCAACAAAGATGAAGTACTTACTGTATTCATTTGACATATAATGGTCATTAACTACAAGCACATAAATAAAGAATAGGGTAAAACCTGAATATAATATTTTTATCCCTCTCCTGCTCCAGCAGTGAAAATGTTTGAGGAACAGAATTCTGAAAAGCAGAAAAGAACATCAGTTAAATATTATTTTAATTAGATTGACGTAACTAATTTTATGAGCAATAGATAGCTGAGATTCTTGAGAAAGACATTTTTATTTTAGACTGAATGCTGAAATCTAGATATTGACTTATTTTAGAGTGGAGAACTATAAACTTCCAAGATCTTCCATCACCAGATGCAATCCAAATTGCCAATAACCTCTCCAATCTTGGTCCGATTAACAATATAGAAGATCTCTCAACAATTGTTTTGGGAAGCACAAGGTTCAAAATCTTATTCCAAACATTCAGCAAAAGAAACTACCAACAAAGGTCGAGCAATTATCGCTTCGGTACTATTGATGTCGTTGATGATGATATCTTCTTCTATGTTGAAGACGGTAACGGCCACCACCTCCGCCTCCCAAGTACAAACAACCACCACAGAGAGCATCGTCGAATCGTGTGTATTTTTATGGGGATACTTACTGTGACAAGAACAACCTCAGATATAAAACTCGTTGTTGCGATGCCTATGAGATTAATTATTTTAATTAATAAATAAATTAGTGAACTTATAAGATCAATGGCAGACTGATACTTTGCTTTTAGCTTCTTTTTTCCCCTTAATAACATCATTTATAATTTATAGCTTCACAATTTTTTTTCTTTTTTATTTAAAAACTAAAAAAACAGCTCTTGAATTCCGCAGAAAATGCACCCACCAACGGGCACAGAGAAACCGCCAATAACTGCGTACCTATATTTATTATCATATTACATTGAATACATCCCGAAGCATTGGAAACATACTGAAAAGTTGAATTTCATAATGGTGCATCTAAACTCATATCATATGTGTTGATACTCGTTATATGACAAATATTCTCAAAGTTCTTATTGAACATCAAACTTTAATACATGCAACTTCATACAACTAAAAAAACTTATTTAACTTTTAGCAACCATACATTCAAAAGTTTGTCTCTCATATAAGTAACTAAAATTTTATTAAAGTTCCTAGTAAACATCAAACCTTAATACATGCACCTTTGTACAACTAAAACTAAACTCATTTTACTTTTAGCATCAAATTTGTTGCATCACCATACATTCAAAAGTTATTATGTTCTTATATAAGTTAAATAATCTCTCTCATTTCTACTTTCTAAAAAAAAAAAATGAAACTAACAAATGGAGAAACTGCGAGTACCCAACGAAACTGCGGTTTGTATCATATTGCGGCCAAACAAATCGATAAAAAACGAAACATTGGCAAAACAAATATTTCGGTGATGTTTCATATCAGTCTCTTGAAATTCCGAAACTTATCATACTAAGTAGTCGGACTCGGCCAGACTCGCCGAGTTACTCGCGAGTAACTCGGGGATTGGGACTAGGCCGAGCCAATCCCCAACCGAGCCAGCGATCCAGCCAACAGCCGAGTAACTCAGTGATTTTTAAGTGACTAGGGCGAGTTTCCATTTTTTTGTTGAATCGGCGAGTCACTTCTTCTTCTTCGACGACTGTGTAACCTAGGAGTTTTTTTCCCCCCTTTTCTTCTTTTCTTCTTCTCTTCTTCTTCTCTTCTTCTGCTGTCTTCGTTCTACAGAGCAGCAGCTGCTGCTGCCGACAACCTGACATATATTTTGTTTTAAAGCTGTTGTCTTCTTCTCTTACTCTCTTCTCCTTTTCTTTTCATCTTCGAGTGATTGGAGACTTGAGATTTGAGAGAATGAGAGAAGTCATGGAAACAGGGGATATGTTATGGTTGACCCGGTCGAGTCATGGTCGAGTGACTCGGCTCGGACTGAGATGACTCGTGGCTCGCCCCTTGGCCGAATCAGCCCTTGTGCCGAGTCCGACTACTTAGGTATCATACAATACAATCTGAAACGATGCGATACTTTGAACCCCTGTGTAAGCATGAAACGCATGAGCACTAAGTTTGTACCCAAATAAATAGCTATCTACATTAAATTATAGTAGACAGACAAATTTGCCACTTAATTTGAAATTTGAAGATAATGGAAAAGATAAAAAATAATAATCAGGGGAAGCCAAGCTTTCACATAAACATGGTAGCTCCTAAGTACTTATCAAGAAAAATGCTAGCTCATAAGTGCATTAATAAGAAATCTAAATCAGTAAGACAACTTAAATTCTCTGTGAGTTCTAGGCTTCTAGCATTATGACATCACCTGAGCACTCTAATAATTCAATGCCAAAAAGAAATGCCTCAGCATCAAAACAAAGATGTTCACAAACTCCGATTTGTGAAACAGATTTCACAAAGATGCCTAAACATCAAAGTTCAAAACATAAGATTTTCACAAACAAGATTTTCGAAATCGATTTCACAGATAATTTGTGACGCCACTGCTCACTGCACCGACGTTGTTCCCTTTGTCCCCTTCCAGGGTTACCGTCACCGAGTCCTTATTTTTTCTCTCAAATCTCAACAAATAAGAATTCGAAGCTGTATATCTAAAAACTAGCTCTCTCCTTGTTCTTGTTTCAGGGGGTCGGGAGGGTTGCCATATGGAAGTAAAAATTTATTTGGAAAAGTTCACTTTGTCTTCTTTGCACACTTCAAAAAGAAAAAAAACACTGTTGAGATTGGTGAAAGGTGATTGCTTTATTACGTTCAAATTGGTGTCCTATCCTCTCAAAAAAATTAATTGGTGTCCTAGTTCTCTCCTTCCTCCTAATTTACATACTTATGTTATTCATAGAACATCTAAATGGTGTAATAGATGCTCTGTTTTATGTGCATAACAGAGAAATGATTACTTCTATTTATAGAGTGAGAAAACAAGATGGCATACAATTGTCAATTGTAACAAACAAACTTGGTTGTTGAAAGATCTAGCTAAGAGTGGTGTTCACTCAACACAAGGCTAACTAACCAACTATCAATCTAACTAGATAACAGAAAATGTAACTCATTGTAACCATCAATGCTGAGCAAATCATTATGTAAACTTTTTTTCTTCAACAATGCCTAAGCTACACACGCCCAAGGAACAACTCATAAGGCAGAGGTAGAACTGATTAAAATTTGCAACATCATATGAAAGGAGTGCTCTCACGCTGAATTGTCGCTCAATTGAAGACAAGACTTGAATATGAAACTTCTCTACTACATATATATATATACACTAGCGATAACTCATGCCTTTGGCACGACCCACAATTAGCCGTGCATTTTCGTTGTCTAAAATTTGCTCTAGCATATGTTAATCTGTGATTTCATGCATTATGTAACGCCCCAAATTCAAATTACTGTATAAACCTGAATCCAAACTCATAAATCAATTCCTTAAGACCAAACCTAGAACTTTCAATCTAAAATTAAGTTCAAAGCATAAGCCCAAACAAAAGTTAAAACAAAATGCAACTCATAAAATTTCAAACAACAACACACTAGCTTATACAATCAAAGAAACACAAATGTCAATTCATCAACATCATCGACAACAACAACAAATTCAACATCAACAACATCAACAAGTTTCTTATATTTTTATGCTGGATCGCACCGCGGCTGCCTACGAACCTAAACAAGGATCAAGCATAACATAGTTCCAAAGAATACTCACAAGGTGTCTAAATCACATTTCAACTTTCACGCAAGTTTAACCAACTTACACATTCTGCCAACAAACATAATGATCATCCCTACATCTAGCATCTGATATAGGATGTTGTCTCTAGTTAATTAAGTGGGATCTCGAGCTTTCAAGTTCACTCAATCTATCACTCCATCTATCTTCTCTACCTTCTGTGATCCACAAGTTAACCCAATCGTGCACTGGGTGAACTTGTGTTAACATCGACCTTTCTCCTCCATATAGCAGGTTACCAGCCTCGATCAAAGTACACTTCTTTAAATCTCATATGTGATTCATCAGTAATCGCATATTGTTGAGATCCACAATATCATCTCAAGTTGTTCACAATTAATTATCTAAATTCTTTATTAATTGGTACATCTACGAGTCACGATTAACAGTTCAGACTATTCTCGTAAAAGTCTTATCATCCGAAACTACAAGGTTCATCACGCATACATAACATGCTAAATTTCTATTTGCAGAGTAAGACACGCCAATAACTCAATTAGCAAAATCCCACAGATTGTATAAACAAGATTAGAATATCATCCAACATAAAAACATCCACTTTGTGAATTAATTATGATTAAATCCCAAGTCGAAATTGAACAAACTCAGGACTGTTTGAACGATATAGAAGTCTATGTTCGCAAGAATTTTAGTGATAAAAATCCACGATAAGAAATCTAGTGAAAAAGTAAGAAAACCAAAACATGTGCATTCTGCTAAAATCTGTATCAATGATACAAAAACAGTTGTATCTTACAGTTTATAAATCCAAACTTAGTTCTTTTAATTTCTGATGAAACTAGAGACAGATCTAAAGTCTTTATGTTTTGACCTAAAACCAAAAATAATTCGAAAGTCTCGAAAAACGTGCCTAAACACAGACCAACTGTACTGTCAGTAAAAATACAGCAGCATTTGGCTGGACATCAACAATATCCGGTAATTGTTTTCATGCATTGGGTACTGCTGGAACGTTTGTATTGCAGATACATATGCTTTTGATTAGCTTTTGATCAAACTGACTTATAGTATCTCTCTTTCCCTTCAGGGTGTTTATGCACTACTTTTCCTCAAAAGTAGACAGGCCCGTTCTATCGGTCTTCGCCTTGCTGGACACATTGGAAAGTTGAGGTATTGTTTTTGTGAATCTTGTCATGATAACATCAATTTGTTATCACAGATTACTGGTGGTAATTTAATGCATCAACACGAACTTTGAAATTACTTCGAAAATAGTAAACAATACTCAAAAATCAAGAAATTTGAACTCAAGGTAACCTCGGATGTTATGAACACAGAGATATAAAGAAATAATAAAAACTCCTTACAATTTGAGAGAAAACGTCAAATTAATCATAACTGGCCAGATTTTCCAGAACTTGAAACATCTAAGAAAGTGATCATAACTTGTCCCAAACTAACCTAAAGCATCTAATATCATCCATGATAATTAATAAGTATGGATCAACTGTAAAATAAATCAACCAACATGATTAAACTACTCAAATAACAAATATCACCCACTATTATGATTGAAAGGAACTACAAAAAGACTTAAGGTTAAGAAACTTATCTGTACTCAGAACTTCCATCTTCTTCAACTTTACAGCCTAGGGTTTCTTCTCCTTAGTTGTTGATTTTCTTCTTCTCTCTCAACCCTCATGTTCCAATTAATATTAAAAAACAACCCTAATTTTCGTACTAGAAGCATCTTGTTTATATAACTCTTAATAAAAGAGTCATAAACCTACTAAAGACATGAAAATTTGCTACCCCAGTTATCCCATATCCTAAGGATCCTTTTTAAGCTTAAAACAACTCCAAAATAAGACTTTAGGGCTTTCTAAAATACCTCCCAAACAGCTAGTACGAAAATAATAAAATTTAGAAACTAAATTTGACCCACCACAAATAGGTTTCTTAAAAAGTTTACAAGATTGGGTCTACATAATCTAGGTTAGATTAATCCTAACTTAGTTTAGCTAAATTAGCCCCCAAAAACTAAACACACCCAACTTAAGTTACGTACACCCATACTAAATAAATACAAATCATAGAACATACTGCAATAAAAATATGGGGTATCATCGGCACAAGTCAGCATGCCGACCATGTGTCGTTTGCACCTCGTTCGTACTTAACACCTAAAATGCTTTAAAAAAAAAGGTATTGGTGACTGGTCTCATTTTAAAGATATTCGTGAATGCTTTTCAAAACTTATCTTATTGATATAGTACAATTACAAACAAACACACACCACAAAGCAGAGCAATAGACAATTGAGAGTATATCAAGCAACAAGGATTGATATGAAGCGTATAAAGAAACAAGAGCTGAAATCAAGAACTATTACTATTATTAATCTCTTTCAAAAAAAAAAATCTCTTTCAAAAAGAATTATTATTATTAATTTTGTTAATTTTCTTTGTTACTTATAGTGTTTAGAAGATATGTCTTGAAGTATGTCAGATTCTAAATTATACCCATATAGGTATTGTATCTTAAACCATAAAAGAACTTTTCCATCATATAGAATCTGATCCTATAAATAAGTAAAAGAACTATTTAAAAGTGATAAAAAGATCTTAGCTCACGAAAATATACTAAGGTTGTGTTTGATTGAGCTTTACTTCCAAGGAATTGGGCTAGTTTCACGTTAACAACACAAATTTCGTTGTTTATTAGCAATTTGAATTCCACAGAACTAGGGGCCGGGCCCACTCACTTAAAAGCGTGACAAATAGTTAGTTTTCAATGTAATTCCATGGAATAAGCTTCCTTGCCCACCCAAGGAATATACTTACACAGTTGGTGGAAATGTACCTACTTCCACGGAACACACTTGTTTGTAATCGAACACAACATAAATTCTATATGAAGTGAAACATAAAACCTTAATACATGTACCTTTATACAACTAAAACTAACTCATTTTACTTTATATTCTCTCTCATTTCTACTTTCTACACAAAACAATGAAACTAACAAATGGTGAAACTACGAGTATCCAACGAAACTGTGGTTTATATAGGACTGTGTGGACAAACAAATTGAAAAAAACAACATTGGCAAAACAAAAATTTCTATGATGTTTTCATATCACTTGAAAATCCGAAACGTTTCGTACGATACATTCTTTTTTTTATGAAGATCGTACGATACATTCTGAAACGGTAAGATACTTTGAACCGCTAGGTAAGCATACATTCGAAGAAAAACACATGAGTACTAAGTTTGCACCCAAATCAACTAAGCTATCTACATTGAACTATCGTAGCATATACAGAAAAATCTGCCACTTAATTTCAAACTCAAAAATAATGGAAAAGATAAAAAAAAATCAGGGGATGCCAAGATTTCACATAAAAATACTAGCCCATAAGGGAATTAATAATGAATCTAAATCAGTAAGACAACTTAAATCCTGTGTAAGTTCTAGGCTTCTAGCATTATGACATTTCCCGAGCACTCAAATAATTCAATGCCAAAAAAAAAGACTTCACATCAAAACAAAGATGTTCAGAAAGTGGATTTGTGAAACCAATGTTCACAATGATCTGTCAAATCAATTTAAATAAATAAGACTCCAACATACATATTTCATAAAAAAATGCCTACAGATCAAAGTTCAATTCAGGAGAGTTTCAAATATAATGATTTCACAAAAATGCCTAAACATCAAAGTTCAAAACATGAGATTTTCACAAACTGGATTTTCGAAATCGATTTCACAAACTCAACCAGATTTGTGAATCAGAATTTTAGGATAATTTTTGGCGCAGCTGCTCACTGCACCATGTCGTGCATCATTGGAAAGTGTTGCCATCACCGAATTCTTTTTTCCTCGTCATTGGCAACCCTTTGTTTCTTCAAGAGACACTGTTTATACATACTTTTTTACTAAACAAGAAAACGTAGTCATCTGATGCAAGCACAAACCAAAGGCCGATGTTGGATCAACCCCAGTTTAGTTTCAGTTCCCCCTAGTAATGGGGTAAACTGCATTTAAACTGGGGGTGATTTATCTTTTTACGGGGTAGATTTAGTTTTATTGTTTTTATTTTTTTAATGGGGTGAACAACATCTAAATAGGGGTTGATTTATAAAGTGTTGAACCTAATGTGTGCCAACAACGATACTTCCACTTAAAAAAAAATTTGTCCCTAACCTATATCCAAATAGAAAATCCAACTTGAATGAACCAATGGTCCCTACATCATGGAAATTAGCAAACCAGTAAGGAAGCCACTGAGACAAAAAGAGGATGAGCTCATCATAAAGGTACCTTTCTAAACTGAGTTAGTATCCACTTATCCACACCATTCACAATTAATTCAAACCTCCAAGTCGAATATTGAGGAGAGCAAGAACGAGATAGAATTTTTAAAATTTTTAAGAATCTTAAAGGAGCTAGGTACCAAGGAACTCTTTTCGTAATTAATCCTACAGAATGGCATATTATATGGTTACATAAAACTGAAAATTCAAGACAAAGAGTTACATTCCTGCACCAAATCCTCTCCCAAGGTGGGTACAGTTACCAATCGTTTCTTAAGGAGAATTCATGAGGTAAGCTTATGCCTCTTTTTCTAGAATGAATTGATAGAGAGTAAGTAAGAAAGAGAGAGAAGATCCAACTCTATCTAGCTATCTATTGTAACGATTCTAAATGTCTAATTCTCTTAATTGGGTGGCTAACAGCTATTATATTCTTCTTTATCTACACAAATCAAACTGAGGTATGGTCCCTTATTTTTTTTTTGATCAGGAGGTATGGTCCCTTAATGTAGCTTGAAAAAACAGGGTACTAATTATGATTATGATTTATACAGGATACATCACAATATGTACACAGTCAAATGGTCGATTAAAAAAGAAATTGTACTCTTAATTTGTACATAATCCAATTTTTTGCATTTCTCTTACTGTTTGCGACAAAACCCGGCCATCCATCTACTTCTCTCTCCCTCTCTCTCACTATATCAATTCAAAACTCTTCACGAAACAACCACAATATCAAAAACTAGGTTAAGAATTATATTAAAATAAAGTGGGATATAGGATATATCCAAGGGAAGTGAATCTCTAACACCATCATCTCTCTAACTTTTTCTGTTAAACAAATACGACCTAGTAATATTTTTGTTTGGGGTAAAGAAATACATTGTAAGCCCAAATATTAACAACAATTTTACCTATTTTAAAAACTAAAATCGGGGTAAAGTGCTACTTATGTGGGGTATATCCAACACTACCCCAAACCAAATCGTAAAAGCTGTAGGGGATTAGAAACTAATGTTCGAGAAAATACAATCATGGGGAAGATCAGTCTTGGTACAATCAGAAGTGGATTTTTGAAGTCCAACTAAGTTTTTTCGTCAACTGAATCATGTGTTAATGGGATGCTAATATACCTTATCAAAAGAAGGTACAATGATCTGCAAACGTCTAGCCACATGTAATTCAATTATAGGTTATTATATTGCATCCAAACCTTTATAATGTTACAACAAGATCTACAGGCAAAGACAAACATGAGAAAAAGATGATTAGAGGGAAATCCATTTAAGCAAACAAGTAAACCTCCCTCCCTCCCTCCCTCCCTCTCTTTTAGCGCATCAGTTCCTACAACTACAAAACTCTGCAACTATTTAAACTCATACCTCTACATGTAATGGCAATACAAAAAAAAAAAAAAAGCCACTCTTGAACTCAAAAGAATTTCTAAGCTCACTGAGAGTAAATACATACATCAAAAACCAATCAACAAATGTACGATCTTCGTCCAATCATATACACAAATTTGTCAATTGTTTTCTTCATCTTCTGTTATTTAAGGTTGGTTGTCTTCTTCACCATCTCCACTTCCCCTAAAAATCACTAAATGAACAAACAGAAGCAAATATGCCTTTTTCAAGAGGAAAAGAGTAGGGTTTGGTATCCAATGTTGATTTCTGATTATGTTCTCTCTGAAACCCTAACCCAAAATAGGTTTTGAGTCAGACTCGGACCAACCAATGAAACGGTGAGTTAAAGCATCGCGTCTCCCCCGTCTTGTTATCCCTTATTATCAGAAAAAAAAAAAATTTAGGCCAGCAAGTCAGAGTCATCGCATTTGAAGCTTTCATGAACTTTTAAGTATAAAGTTAATTTTATTAAGTTATTAACTTTCAGTTTCAGATGTTAAACAAATTGATGAAAAGGCTAGTAAAAAACTTTCAGACGTCAAGCAAATAAGCTTTCTCTCACTTATTAAGATGTTCAAAAAGAAAGAGACTAATTTCACCGAATCTTTTGGCCTTATCCCCCGCAACTCCCCTGACTATTTACGCTTCCACAATCAAATCAAAAACATTCCATGGTGGAAAATTCAAAGTAGAATAAACCCAAGAAACGATTTAAAAACTGACTGGAAAGGAGTCAATGAGGGGACTGAACTGAAGACTCTGGTTTCTGTGTCCTCTAACCCTCCCAAAAGGAATTTTTGCAAGGTAAAACACTCTAACCTGCAGAAACTCAGCACTTGATCAATTCCCTTTAAGGGTTCGTACACATGTTTTGCTTCCAATCAAAAAGGTAACTAATTAAAAACTTTCAGATGTCAAGCAAATAGGCTTTCTCTCATTTATTTAGATGTCCACCAAGACAGTGGTCTTACCGAATCTCTTGTTGAGAAGGAAATACAAGAAGAAACCCTTGCAAGAATTCCTCATAAAATATATTCCCAAATGTGTTCGATCTGTAAAGATTTTGGCCTTAAGAGTTGAAGGCCCTTGGCTCCTAGCCTCCTACAACTACCATGACTATATACGAAGAGAGAGAGAGAGAGAGAGAGAGAGAGAGAGAGAGAGAAATTGTTTCAAAAGTTAGAAAGGTTGAAGACAGTGAATTTCATTTAAGGTAATTTCATCATGTTCATAGATAAAACATTGTGGGGTCCACGTCCTCATCACCATTTCAAATATTAGTGATTGAAAAATTAAGTTTGTAAGAAAAAGGTTTGGCTCGCAACCTATCTTCTACATTATTTTCGGAACCAACCAATACTTTTTGATAGCATATTTCATAGGAATGGACGGCATCATGAAGAGTACACATAACTAGGTAACAAACCAAAACCTTCTAATAAGTGATAGCAATAACTAGAGAAGACATCATTTCAATAAAATAATTTTAATGCTGGAGACACGTTTAGAAATTAGAATTGCAATGAGATACAAATCTTTATTTGAGAAGCCAAATGACATGACGATGTGGGTAAGTGTCAGATATGGATACAAAATTGAATACTTGTGTGTTGCATTCCTTAGTTACACATCCCATTCATAAAGTGAGGCAAGATGAACCAAATAAATCTTATGAGAAGAATAGCTACTGCATAAAGCTTTGATCAGACTTTTAAGAGAAATGCGTCATTGTAAGGATCAAAGTGCTCAAAATTAACAACAGATACAATCGTAAAACTTGCTAGCTTGAGTACCTGGCATGCAACTTAGTGGAGTCACACGACTTTAGACAAGAATCAAAGCCAGGAAAACTTACTTTTGAGGAACTTTGTTCTTATGGAGAGAAAGGGAGAGAGAGGAGGGAGGGTACCGTGGTGCCGCACTGCCGCTGCTACTAATATCTACTCCAGATTCCAGTCGATGCTCTCCAACCCTACAATTAAAACCCTAAAAAAACCTAAACGATTAGGGCCTGAAACCTAAACCTATTTCATTTAACCTAATATAGAGAGAGATGCACCTGGTGTTGCTGACTTCCTAGCGGTGGTTCACCGTTCGCGGTGCTGTTGTAGTGTCGTGGAGGTCGGTGTCGCCGGACTAGTGAGAGAACGAATGGAGAGGATGAGAACGATTTTTCAGGGCTTTGGATTGTTTCATTTTTCATTAATGCTACTTGTACAGATTTGACAAAAAGTTTGACAGAACACCTATAGGGTCCACATAGATACGATCCAATGGCTGCGTTTCATCATGTAGATCATCTTCACAAAAAAATAAGTTCATTCTAAAACTTAGAGCCCATTTGATAACAATTATTTTACAGAATATGAGGCTCTGCTTGGTACTGTGGAAACGTTTGCAGCGTAAATGAAGGAGACAAATTCCTTCACTCAGATTTAGAGAGAAATTAAAGAGTTCTAGAGAGAGAAAGTGAGAGAGAGATTTCTTTGCTATAGAAGTTGTGTGTTCAAATTAGGACTGCACACGGTTCGGTTTGGTTGGGTTTTTTGTCAAACCCATAGCCAAACCATTAATTAATTTAGGAGGACCAAAACCATACCAAACCATGATGGTTTTTTTTTTTTTTTAACCACAAAACCACACAATCGGTTTTTTGGATTTTTTGGGTTTTTCGATTTTTTTCAAATTTCGGATTTTCTTAGAGATTTTTCGGTTTTTTTAACGGACAAATCATTCAAAACTAAAGTTTAACTAGATTAAAAAAAATTAACATATGGCATTTATCAATTGATCATTTAAACTTAAACATATGACATTTATCAATTAATCATTTAAAAAAAATTAACATACATAATAATGCATGTGTATATTATATAGGTATACGTGCGGATTTTTTTTTCTGGTTTTTTTAGTTTAGTCTTTCGGTTCGGTATTTTTGGTACGGTTTTAGTTTTTTTGATTTTTTGAAAACATGAAACCAAAACCAGACCATAAATATCGGTTTTTGCGGTTTTTCGGTTTTTTGGGTTTTGGGTTTTTTGGTTTTACAGTTTGTCGGTATTTTTTTCGGTTCGGACCAGTTTGGACCGGATTTAAAACCGCAACATGTGCAGCCCTAGTTCAAATGAGAAGTTTACGCTTCTATTTACAGACTTGGTTAGTTTAGAAGTCAAGTTTCTAGACAATCAGTGATAAACACTTGTTTTTCACTTTATAAGTGGATAACAGTTGTTTATTTATCTTTTTCTAGTCAGTTTACCTTTCAGAAACCTCTTCTTATCAGGTTTACCTTTCGGAAACCTCTTTTCTTTATTGAAAAAGCTCTTTTCTCTAGCTGAAAGCTCAATCCGAATAGGTACTCCTACATTTTGCCTCCATTTTCTTAATATTGAGAAAATCCTTTAAAAAGAAATAAATTCTTTTGGATGGGATATTATCCCCTTCTCCTCGCAAAAAACGAGAGGTTTCTGTTCGGAAACCTTATTGTATTTCTTAATCTTGTTTTAAGGAAAGCACCAGTGGGAAAAGTTTAAAGGAAATCTTTGACTTTTACCCTCAGTTAATGTTATTTTTTGCACTTTTCGCGCTTGAGCTGCGTTATGATTGCTCCTACGTGTTTTTTTTTTGTGTATTTGGGGAAGGTATTTGCTTCTCTTATTACGTGTTGTACCGTTTGTGAAGGGAGATAGAATTAACCAGATTAGCTTTTTGCTGTTAAATTTTTTTTCCAGATTTTCAAAAGTTTTTCCTAGAAGTTAAGGCAATTTTTGCCCCCAGTTTGTGGTCCCGTTCTTTCATAGTAGGCTGGTCCCCCAGATTTTCAAAAGTTGTTTTTGTTAAACTTGAAAACCTTTTCAAGTGTTAGCTAAACTGAAAGAAAAACTTTGTAGCTTACTTTTGTTGGTTGTGTTGTATCAAAAAAGTTTAATTTTGTTTAATTGTTGGGAGAAATTCGTAGTTTTGGGAAAACTAACAAATCTTATTGCAAATTTTAGTTAACCTCTTTTGAAAGTGTTAGAGGTTTTACTTTCGCTCCTAGAAACTTATCTAAAGCGTTGAATGTTTCTGTAAACTACTTTGTTATTTGGAAAACTCCGATTTTTATTTTTAGATTTATACCCAAAGAGTTGTGTTTCATTTGGGAACCACTTTTTCGCTTACTCGCAATGTAAATTGTGTAGGATTTGTTAGAGGTTCGTTCCGAAAGCTCAAACTTTTCAAGTTTCGGTTTTCTTTATCTTTTATCTTTTCTTTCTTATACTAGGTTTTAAGGTAAAACCTGAAAACCAATTTATTTTCTAATATTTGAGGTGAAAGTTGAAAACCTCTTACTTTGGGTTATGCATATACCTTTCTTACATCTAAGTTTTGATAGATATCCAAAAATCTTTTAGAATCTGGGTTTTTTAGGGAAAACCCGAAAACCTCTTAGAATCTGGGTTTTAAGGGGAAACCCAGAAACCTCTTAGATTATGGGTTTTGAGAGGAAACCTAGAAACCTCTTAGAATTTAGGTTTTGAGGGGAAACCCGGAAACCTCTTAGATTCTGAGTTTTAAGGGGAAACCCGAAAACCGATAACACTCTGTAGTTCCTAACTGAATTTCTCAATTGTCGGAAACCTCGAAACCTTAGAACCTTCCTTTGTTGTAGGATGAAAGGTCCTTTTGGGTGTGTCAATGTTCATGATGAGACAATGAACTCAAATGTAAGTCCTTGCTTGAGTTAGAGTTAGATTGTATCCTTTGTGCAAAATCACACTTCATCGAATATCGAAGAGAAAGCACACCATCGGACTCAACTCACCACCGGAACTCACCACACGTTGGTAAGTGACCTTGTTTTTCATTCATAGGTGGTTAGAATGCATTAGGATTTAGCCACATAAGCTAGGATGAAGTTAGAACCCATTTAGACACATTTTAGAGGCTTTTTTAGCTTATGGGCAGGGTGGTATCGATACCCTCTGAAGGTGGTATCGATACTGACCTAGCTTATAAGTCAGCTAGGTCAGTATTGATACTCAACATACTACATTGCTAGTATCGATACCAACCTTAGGTAGTATCGATACTAGGGTTCCCTGATGGTGTGTATTAGGGTGGTATCGATACCCACTGAGGGTGGTATCGATACCAAGACCAATCTACAAATCTAGGTTGTTTTCCTGCACGATTTTTGACATGGGGTTTTATACCTTTTTGGTCTTTTGACCTAAATGACCTTATGTTTTGCTCCTTCTCTTTATATAGAAAAGAGGCAAACCATTTTAGGTTATGCATCTAAGAAGAAGAGAGTTAGAGAGCTTAAGAGTAAGAAACCATTGAGAGACTCCTTATAGTCATCTTCTCCAAATAGCTAGGGCTTCAAGATCTTGAGAAAGATTGAGCTAACTTCTTCAAGAGAGTTGATTTTGTTCTACTCTCATAGGGCTTTTAGCTTAAGACTAGCAGCATCATTGATTGAAATAATGGATCTAGTGCCCAGTCCAACTTCGTCGTTTGGAAGACAATCTCTCTTCCAAGAGACAGTTGAAACTTTTTTAGTTTAAATATCTCTAAACCAAATGAAATTTCTTATCCATCCATTAATGGTTTTTAACAAACCACGGGGCCAAGCGTAGACATGGAAGCTGTAGAGAAGTGTACTATGAATAACCGAATTCATAAGCTGCACACAACCCATCTTGGACAAGAGAGAACCTTTCCACTTCGAGAATTTGAGTTTTATTTTGTCCATTATTGGTTGGAGCATTGCTCGTCTTGGGCGACCTCGAAATAAAGGAACTCCGAGGTAATTAAAAGGAATAGAACCAATAGGGATTCCTAATAAAGAAGATAGAGATTGAGCTCTACGAATAATCGGTTTCCCAACAAAGAGTGATCATTTTTCTTTACGAATCTATTGTCCAGAATTCAAACCATATTCCTCAATTAGAATCATTATTGCACGCATATCTTTTCACAGGCAACGACAAAAGATAAGAATATCATCAGCATAGAATAAGAGGGATGGAGAAATCTGACCTCTAGGAGAGTGAATGTGTCTGATTATACCTGCATCAAGAAGAGCTTGGATGCCATGGCTGAGAACATCTTCTGCAATACAGAAAAGAAGAGGCGAAAGTGGATCGCGTTGTCTTACACCTCGCTTGCAAGGGAAGAAGCCAACTGCCTCTGTGGAGCCAGAATCGGACGCATCACGCGCACGAGCCTTCTGTCCCCACCTCCGGGAGAAGATGGAGAGAAGAAACACGTGCATGGGAAATGCGTAAGTAGGATTCACCCACCTAAGGGGGTATGAATGTGAGATGTATGGAGTAGCCACCTAATTTATGGGAATCAGGACCCGAGATTTTAGAAAATCGACCTAGATCTAGTTTTTCGAGAAAACCATGGCGATAGTCCAAAGTGGATGGTCTATGGTTCAGAGATAAGGGATAAGGGGATCTTAGTACGGGTTGGGAAGGTGTTAGGCACCCAACAACCACCCGTCCGGGAGGACGACCTTTACTTCGCGATTATAGAATTTTAAGAAAATGTATGATCGATGCTAAGCTATGCTATATATACAAAATACAACTGCACTATAATAAATAAGCCCCCTAAATCTACGTGTCATGATCAAATAGTTCTGGGGCCAAGGATGCATACATTTGTCTGTCCGAATGCCGCAAAAAAAAATGACGGGCGCCAGCAGTAGGCCCGCGCGTAAAAAGCACAGTGACGTGGATGTGCTCTGTATCCACGCACAAACAATGGGTGTGATACGTGTAATATGTACACGTACACTCAAACTTGTGATATGGTGTTGTAAACACTATACACTGGGGGCGATCACGTGCGGTATGCCACATGCACGAAAAGAGAGAGTCATATCCTTGAAAATGAAACTCTGACGATTCACACGTTGTATGCGTATGTCGCCAAAATAGAGAAATCACATCCTTAAACGCGAGTCTCAAGAAAAGGGGCAATTATGTCCTTAGACATATGCCGAAGTGGATTCATGTGTTGTATGCACGTGTCCGGATAAAAATAGGGATCACATTCGATATAAAACATGCCCGAAAGGGATCATATGTGAGAAACGTATGCCCAGAATGGAAAAGGGTCCATTGCATCCGTAGACGTGGACCTCGAGAGGGATCACGCGGTATATACACGTGCCCGAATGAAATAGGGATCACATCTATCATAAGACATGCCCGGAATGAGAGTAGACTCATAACACCCTTAAGCGTGAATCTCAAAGAGGGATCATATCCATCACAAGGCATGCCCAAAAATGAAAGCAGATTCATAACACCCTTAAGCGTGAATCTCAAAGGGGGATCATATCCATCATAAGACATGTCAGGAATAAAAATAGATTCATAACACCCTTAGGCGTGAATCTCAAAGAGGGATCATATCCATCATAAGACATGCCCGGAATAAAAATAGATTCATAACACCCTTAGGCGTGAATCTCAAAGAGGGATCATATCTAACATAAGACATGCCCAAAAAAGAGATCACACATTGCACGTGTGCCCGAGAAATGCGAGCGTCGGTGGGATGCAAGGAATGCATGCCCTATGCTCTAATATCGCATAAGGTTATCTAAAGACTCCTAATCTGGTTTAGGATTATCTCGACCTTATATGCATGAATAACCCTTAGCTAAATGTGATGCATTTTGAAAATCGTTTTCTTTCAAAACGTCTAAACATTTAAAACAAAGGTGAGGGTAAAATAGGAATTCCACATCGAGTGAAACTCTACGTACCCTAAAAAATAACATACAGTCCTATGCCAGTGCAACCTAGTTACTAGTCAAACAAACCTAGACCTTAGTCTAATTATTATATTTTTAATTGTTTGGCAAGTTAGACCCTTAGACCCAAAATGAGGAAGTGGGCCCATGGGGCCGAATGGGGAATGAGCCCGTGGGCCCGAAATGGAGTAGGCCCGAAGGCCCAAAGTCTAAAAATAGGCCCATAAGCCCACATACGAAGAATTAACTCGTAGTCCCAGAATGAGGAAACGTGCCCGAGGGTCCAAAAACTAGGAATGGACCCGTAAACCCAACATAAGAACATGGGCCCATAGGCAAAAGAAAGGGAAGTGGGCTCGCGGGCCTAAAAACTAGAGGTGGGCCCATAGGCCCAAAGGTGAGAAAATGGGCTCGTTGGCCCAACATGGGGATATGGGCCCATAAGCTTAAAATAGAAGTGGGCCCGTAGGCCCAGAGGTGAGAAAATGGACCCGTCGGCTCTAGAATAGAGAAATGGGCCTACATGCCCAAAACAGGACAGTAGGCCCGTGTGGCCGTTGTAGGGAAGTGGGCCCATAGGCTGAACACAGGGAAGTGGGCTCGTGGGTCCTTAGGCCCAAAATGGGAAAATGGGCATGTGGGCCCAACACTGCTTATCAAAAATTTTATTCAGGTGTTGATTTCTTTTATGCTAGGAAAAGCAATTAAAACACAAGATACAAGTAGCTACTTACTTGAAATTCATAAACGAGTAAGCTAAAGCAACTAGTCAAAAATTTATGCAATAGAAGCATTGAATACAAAATGTAAAATTTATGCAATAGAAGCATTGAATACAAAATGCAGAGCTGGTATTGACATGCTTTGTTTAAAAGACTAGATGCGTCACATGCTTATGTTATTTACATGAAAAAAATGTTGATATTAACTTATGTAAAAAGGTGTATCATGATACATGCATACATAAAAAACATATCATCGCATGCTTGCTCATTTTATTCCTACGTCATTTTCATAGAACGATTATTATGGAAAATATTTAAAGCGAAGATTCCAACCCTTGTTCACATATATATCATGTCGCATGCATACATGTAACTAATCATCTCATGCAAAATTTACGTCCATCGTAGTACGTGTTAAAATTATATGACATAAAATCTACATTTACGATATTTTTACCATCAAAGTCACAAGCAAAATTTCATTGTATCATCAAAACACTATTACACTATGGATTTCATCATGCCTCATCACATGGGATACATGTTTCAAGTAAGGAAAGAAACAAAGGGTGGGATGGAGATTTTCACCTAGTCGGTACCAGTCCTCGGGTCGGTTGCAAAAGATCTCACCCCTTTTCTCTTCGACGTGTGGTGGAGGTGACAAGTGGGCCCCGCTCCTCGTCCATGCACATAACCAAAACTCTAGAGCCTTTACAAAATCGTTTTTGCGATTAACGTGTGGGAGAAAAGGAAAAATAACAAAAAGTAAAAAAGGGGTTGATTTTATTATATCACGTGGTGGCATGTAAGCAGGTGGTGGCTATCCACCATGCAAGTTTGTTGACGCATATCGATAGGTGTCTTAACACCTCCATCCCTCACATGCAAGTTTTATCTTCTCCCATGCTATATATATATGTTAGCCCCCCTTTGTTATCAATTACAGAAACCAAGTCTTGTACGAAAGAAGTTATATAAGTGTTGAGAGTTACTGATATATGAATTCAGAGAGATATATTGTACGAATGAGTTATTAGTAAATAAGAGATATTCTCTTCTTTTTCTCTCTTGTTATATATTGTGTGCCCAGAAATCATAACACGTTATCATCACAAGTCTCTACCACTCTCCAGATCGAGACCTCGACATTTTGTGATCAACCCGAAGCTTCTAGGCATCTCACAAAATCTCAAAGGTATACTTGTGTAATTTTATTTTCAATGTCGAATCTAACGAAGCTTGAGTTTGTCGCTTTAGATATCACTGGAAACAACTATCTTTCCTGGGTCCTGGATATGGAACTCCATCTCGCGTCTAAGTAACTCAGAGATACTATCCGGGAAGGAAATCAACCGACCACAGAGAGTCGTGCTACTGCTGCCACTATTTTCATTCGGCACCATGAGGGACTTAAATCTGAATATTTGACGGTGAAAGATCCGTTAGTCCTCTGGAATTGTTTAAAGGAAAGATTTGGCCACTTATCGATGGTCATACATCCTAGTGCTTTGAATGATTGGAGGAACCTGCGGTTGCAGGACTTCAAATCAGTAACAGATTATAATTCGGCTTTATTCAGAATAACCTCGCAGCTGAGACTTTGTGGTGATACTGTTAATGATGAGCAGCTGCTGGAGAAAACCTTCAGCACTTTCCACACCTCTAATGTGCTGTTACAGCAACAACATAGAGAGCGTAGGTTCCAAAAATATTCTGAATTAATCTCCCGCCTTCTAGTTGCCGAGAAGAATAATGAGTTGTTGTTATTGAACTATGAGGCTCGTTCCACTGGTTCTACGTTTGTACCTAAAGCTTATGGAGCGACTGCTTCAGGACAGGGACGTGGACGACGTGGTTATAAGGGTAGGTGCGGTAGATGCTACCGACGGAATAATTCTAGGAAGTGGAATAATACAGATCATGCTACCTAAAATCCCCAGAAGAGGGATAACGTTAATCCCCAGCAGAGGGATAGTGGCGAAACGAAGCAAGGTAAAGGGAGAGGTTGGAATAAACCCCCTAGAGATGTAACCTTCTATCATTGTGGCATGAAAGGACTCCTAGCGCGTAATTGTTATACGGTCGAGCACCTAGTCGATTTGTATCAGGCTTCATGTAAGAAAGCCAAAACTGGTGCCGAGACAAATTATATTTGTAATGGTGTTCCCACTGATGATACCCACCTGGAGTTGTCTGATATGTTTCTTGATCTAGAAGGAGAGGATGTAAGCAAACTAATTGAGGAATGAGCATGTTCATACCAATTAGAGTTTTGCTATACAATTAGGGAATGAGTATGTTCATACCAATTGTACTACTTTTCTTGTACTACTTTTTTGTACTACTTTTCTGTACTACTTTTGTTTATATATAATATAAGCGTTTTTGTGTATCTGCTTATTCTTGCTTTATTTTTAAAGGATATGGACCCAAACAGAGGCATATCCTGAGATATTGGTCCAAGCAGAGACATATCCAAACAAAGCCAATATGGCGAGGATGTTTGTCTAGCAGGCAGTGCTACGACCCATACAATCCTCCGTGAGTAAATTTTTTACGAGCTTGAGAATGTTCAAGGCTTGCGTGACTACTATCACTGGTACGACTAGTTTGATTGAGGGCTCTGGTAGAGCTATTATTATGCTCCCGGGTGGTACAATACTTGATATTGACGATGCTTTGTATTCCTCCAGATCTAGGAGAGATCTGTTGAGCTTTAAAGACATACATCGTAATGGGTACCACCTTGAGACAGTGAATGAGCATGATATGGAATACTTGTGTATTACCTCCACACCAGAAACATATATTAGAGTAGCTCCCAGCTCTCTCCTCTGGTTTGTATCATACGATAATAAGAAGGGTTGAATCTTATGCCGTCTTGAACCAGAAGTTCAATGATCCGAAAGCGTTTATGCTTTGGCATGACTGACTTGGTCACCCAGGTTCTACCATGATGAGTAGAATAATTCAAAACACACAGGGACATTGATTACAGAACAGGAAGATTCTAATCTCCAAAGATTATGCTTGTGCAGCGTGTTCCCTAGGTAAATTGGTGCTTAAACCATCTTTAACCAAGGTCGTTATTGAATCCCCAACTTTTCTGTAACGAATTCAGGGAGATATTTGTGGGCCTATCTATCCCCAATGTGGACCATTCTGATATTTTATGGTCTTGGTGGATGCTTCTGCGAGGTGGTCGCATGTTTGCCTATTATCCACTCGCAATATTGCCTTTGCACGTTTGTTCGCTCAGATTATACGATTACATGCACATTTCCCTGAATTCCCCATTAAGTCTATCCGTCTTGATGGAGCTGCCGAGTTTACATCTCGAGCTTTTGACGCTTATTGCCAAGTAGTTGGCATCGACGTAGAGCATCCTGTTGCTCACGTTCATACACAAAATGGTCTAGTAGAATCATTTGTGAAGTGTCTTCAGCTCATTGCTCGACCTATGCTTATGAGAACTAAGCTACCTATTGCAGCCATGGGACATGCCATTTTACATGCAGCTGCATTGGTTCAGATTCGTTCGACTGCATATCATTTGTATTCCCCTATGCAGCTTGTTATAGGTCACCAACCAAACATTTCACACTTGCGTGTATTTGGTTGTGTTGCGCAAGTTCCTATTGCCCCTACGCGATGCACCAAGTTTGTTCCTCAGCTTCGGCTAGGAATATATGTTGGCTTTGATTCACCTTCTATTATTCGTTATCTTGAGCCAATGACAGGTGATGTTTTTACCACCCATTTTGTGAACTGTCATTTTGATGAGACAGTTTTCCCGTTATTAGGGGGAGACAATCCGTCGTCAGTAGAACGGCGTGATTCGTCGTCAGAAGAACGACATGTGATTTCCTGGGTCACACCATCTATGTCTCATCTTGATCCTCGTACCAATGCCTGTGACATTGAGGTGCGAAAGATTGTTCATCTTCAGGAAATTGCCAATGAAATGCCTGATGCATTTAATGACGCAGCTAAAGTAACCAAGTCATATATACCTGCTGCAAATGCTCTAGCTAAACTTGATATCCTGGAGAGAAATGCCGTAAGAGCTGATGTCCCGAGAGGACATGTGATCCCAGTAGGACAGATTGCAGCAAATAAGTCATCTAATGCACGCCAAAAGCGTGGGCGACCTCTTGGTTCGAAAGATTCTGTTCCCAGGAAGAGGAAATGCCAATCAATAAATGTCAGTACTCCCAGAGAGAGTATCATTGAACGATCCATATTCTCTGAAGATATGCCTCTTGAAGAAGGCAAATCCCCATGAGAGGGACCGGTACAATCCCCAAGAGAGGGAAATAAGGAAATCTCTATAAATTATGCATGCACCGGAGAAATATGGAATCGCAATGAAATAATTGTCAACGATATTTTTTCCTTCTCAGTAGCTACTGACATCGTCACAGAGAACGATGACATTGAGCCTCACTCTATAGAGGAATGTCAACATATAATTTATTGGACAAAATGGAGAGAAGCTATCTAGGCAGAGTTGGCTTCCCTTGCAAAGCGTGAGGTGTTTGGACCGGTTGTACCAACACCCGCGAATGTAAACCCGGTGGGAAACAAATGGGTCTTTGCAAGAAAACACAATGAGAAAAACGAGGTCGTTCGCTATAAGGCGCGACTCGTGGCACAAGGTTTTTCACAGAGACCTGGGATTGATTATGAAGAGACATATTCTCCTGTTATGGATCACTACACCAGAATGGCATATTTGTAACGCATAAGTTTTTTGGATTGTAACGTTTATAACCATTATAATACTATTAACGGTTATAATTGTTACAACCTTACCATAATTGTTATAATAATTCTAATATTTTTTATATAAAATTTCTAACATTTATAATCGTGATATAGAAATGTGGACCCTTAAAAAAAATTTAGGACGCGCGCGACCTACACAACTCCCGCTTCTTATTTCGTTCCGCGCCTTTACAACCTTTACCCTTCTTTCCTTGCTATTCCCTCATATTGCAGAGAATTTCTAGATTTCCTGTCGCTGATCACGAATAGAGATCTGGACAGGTTCGTTCATCGAAGTCTCTCTCTTTTTCTTTTTTGCTTTTGTGTTATTTCTCCATTGAGATTTTTAGTTCCTCTGCAAATCTCAGGTAGCTTCTCTGTTGAGTTGTTTTGGTATCATCAATGACGATGCAGCGGCTAGGTTTTGCACGAGATCTGATTTGAACCAGTGAGTTCAAGTTCTTTTGAGATGAAAGGTTAGGGTTAGAAAATCAATCTGCAAGAGCTTAGGGTTTTTTTTCGTTAGAACCAGTGAGAAGTTGGGGCTTTTGGTTTTGATCGAGTTTGCCTCTTTGGATTTAGACTTCATGATCTCGTGTAGACTCTCTCTTCTTCGTTATTAGACTTCACGATCTCGTGTAGACTCTCTCTTCTTCGTCTTCAATCAATTAATAACCAACTAATCATTCAAAAGTTCAAATTCAGAATCATGAGATATGAAACCAAATTGTTTATACCCCTTATCAACAAACAAAATTTCACAGGGACGAGAGGAGAAAGAACTTACAGTGCTTCCGGCGCCGTAAGTTGGGGCTTTTGGCAGCATTACCTGGCTGTGGGGGGTTGTGAGCTGGAGCACGTGGAGATGCACGTGGAGCAAGCCTTCCTGTGAAATAAAGGTCCACAAACAACAAACATTTAGGTGCAAAGAAACAGTTAAAAAGTACATGTTTGAACAGCATCAGCATCCATATAAGCATAGAAGTTCAGGATGATAGAAATCAATGCCTCATTGCAATATGATGCAAAGTATGTAAGAATAATTTTATTATACATGTTTACCATCACCACAATAACAAAACAAAACAAAACCAAAAGTTCAGTTAGAAAATAAAAAATGTTCTCGAAACAAAGTAATAACTGTTCAATATGATATGGTTTCATGCTGCTATGGAACAAAACTATAAATAATAACGGAAACATGTCACGCACAAACACCATATAATTTGTGCTTATGTATGTATTTAAGTATGTAAACTCAGATTAAAGGCAAAAGCAGGACGCTCAATAAGCGTGCAAAGTTATTAACACAGAAGGGGAAAAAACCCTAAGAGATCACATACAGAATAAATGTAAATCTCAACATAACGCTATAAATTATGTATCTCTATTTGAGAGGGAAAAAAAGATCAATTTCAACAAAAAATGGTATTCATTCATGAGGCGAAAAACAAAACCCTAAGAGACCTGAAGTAATCTGATGGACTTTTTCTGAAAACAAGATTTGGAATCATTCAAAATTTAAAAGACCAATTTGTCATTGGATTGTGATCAAACGTTAGTGTGGTATACTTATACCAGTGGCCTTGTTTTATAGGTTTCTTAAATAAAAAGGGGAAAGTTAGTGGACATCTCATTTTTCTAGTTGTAGAATTACTGTTAATGTGTTCTTTTGCAATTGTAGCATGTGACTGATTTGTCTGGAAGAGAAACCCTCGTTCGCATCACTGGTATTTGATATCTTCAATCCTTTCAAAAAAAAAATGTTATTTTCAATCTTTAGTTTTTATCTTGGTTGCATAGCTTTTCCCATTAGTTGAAAAGTATTTAAGCGCATGTTTATTATGATTTGGTCTATAAAGTTTCTATTAAAGTAGGCACTATATACTGCAGAACAACCCTTCGTTAAAAATAAATAATTGCAGAATAACTGGTCAATTTGCTCTCTTGATGCATTGGTGTTAGTTAGCTAAAACTTCACGGTGAAATGCAGACAAGAAGTCGAAGTTTTCTAGTCAAACTAAACTCCATTCTCTAATCACAAAGAAATTATTGCTGTCCTTTTTATTCCAGTATGAGGAGCATTGTTTGAGGTTGTTCCCTTTAGTGTTTCATGTTCGTAGAATCATATTTTTGAAATATGCTCCCTATGATCTTTCATCTCTCCTTTTAATAGAAGGCTTTCTTTGTGAACATGTACAACATTGATGTTTTGGTCCAATCTGCAACAATTGCTATCATGGGATATTTCTTCATCATTAATTTTAACTAGTTCCTTGGCATTTTCTTACTAATACTTGCTTTGCTTGTGCTCTAGAATTTCAATTGAAATAAATTAGTTGAGATTTTGGGGTTGCCATGATCAGCAAGTTGGGCTTGTTATAAGAACTTAACTCTGATCAAGCATTATTTATACTGAATATTGTTGCATTGATATTATTAGGCACAGTATAGGCTTACAAGATTGTAATCTCGGAAAAAGCAACGAAGAATATGGACTGCCTTAATCCATAAGATTTTTGGATGGTTATTCTCTTTCTTTGTGTTCATTTCAACAGGTGGTATAATTAACCCTTTACCAAAGGTTCATACTTCATGAACTGTGTGGCAAACTCAAACCAGCTAGGTCAATGTCTACTGTAAACTCAAACCAGCTAGTTTTGAGGTGCAAAATTTGTAAAAAGATACTCGATTTAGGTGTTGCTTTAATAGATAGTATAGATTATGGATGCATTTTCTTACACGTGTGGTAGACTTTTATGATCTTTAATGATAGATTAATATAACATAGTATCCTTTAATATGATAAATAGAGTATGTAAGTCTAGTATCATGTGGACATCTAGTTTTATATATTACTAGTAAGTGAATTAATGGCCAAGTGGACATTTTTGTTGTGGTATGATTCTTGCTTTGGTAGACTTGTATGATCTAATCATTTAATAATAAAATTAAACATATAAAGAGAGAAGTAGAGAGAGAAAGAGAAGTGGGAGTGATAAAGAGAGAGAAAGAGTAGATATTTGGATCCAATACCCAAGGGTTCTTCTCTCCCACTCTCTCTCTCTCTCTCTCTCTCTCTCTCTCTCTCTCTCTCTTTCTCTCTCTATAAAATAATATGTTTATATGTATAAAATATAAGAATGAACATGTGGGGTGGCTGCAAATTTAGGATTTTGGGTTGTATGCAATTTGTGGTTGATTACTTTTATATGTTGAGACTTTAAAGCATAACACTACAAACATGTGATTTTATTGATATGTCATTTTGTTGTAGAATGCCGTAACGAATTCAAAAGGATTGGATGGACAAATACATATTTAGTAAAGAATATAGAGATGGAGTTAGATATTTTATTCAATTTGCGATAAAATACGGTTATTCGAAGACAGTTTGTGCTTATCCATGTACTTCATGTCGAAATAAGCATAATAGGGTAATGGAAGAAGTCAAGCTACATTTATTCACAAAGGGTATAGACAAGAGGTATCGTATGTGGGCTCTTCATGGGGAAAAATCCACTAATATGATGGTAGAGCTTTCTATGGGAGAACATGTAGAAGAAGGAAATCTCCCTAAAGAAAATACAGAAGATGAAAGGCTTAGGATGGGGAATTTTGTTGATGTTGCTTGTGGAGTGCACGAAGGGGTAGATGGTGATGTTTCTAGAGATGAGATTGATCAGACAAGAGATTTTGAAGAACCATTTGCTTAAGAACCAGACCGAGGTAAGAGGTACACCGAGTATAAGAAATTAGCCAAAGAAAAACTTACCCTACGTGTGAGGGTCCTGAGACAACACTTTCTGCAATTGTGGAACTACATAACATGAAGAAGATGTTTGGTTGGTCAGGGAATAGTGTGACCTATCTATTGTCCACGTTGAAAAGGTGGTTCCCAAAAGGAAACACATTGCCTGAGAAGTACCCAATAATGAAGGAAATGCTGAAAGGCCTAGGGATGGAAGCAAAGTGCATTCATGCATGTCAATGTCATTGAATCTTATATTATAAGGAACATGAAAATGCAACGAGTTGTCCCGTGTGTGGAACACCAAGATATAAAGTCAAAGTGGGGAAATCGGGGAAAAAGGAAACAAAGGAGCCCTGCAAAGTGTTGAGATATTTTCCTTTAGGTCCAAGACTAAAGAGATTGTATACGATACCTTGGATAGCGCACGACATAACATGGCATCATCGGGCAACAGTTTCATCTACTTCTATGCGCCATCCAATTGATTCGGTTAAATGGGATGCAATAAAAATGAAGTGGCCAAAGTTTGCTAACGAGGAAAGGAACGTTTGGCTTGGAATTGTTACAGATGGATTCAATCCCCGTGGTATTCCGTCTTGTGGCTACAGTTGTTGGCCTGTCATCATGGTGCCTTATAATCTACCACCTTCATTGTGTATGAAATCAGAGTTTCAAATGATGTCTTTGTTGATACCTGGGCCAAAGGCCCCAGGTCAAGACATTGATGTGTTCCTCCAGCCTCTAGTAGATGAACTTAAGCAACTATGGAAGGATGGATTGGAGGCGTACGACATGCACCGAAAGGAGAGTTTTGAAATGAGAGTTACAGTAATAGTTGGGATTCATGATTTACCAGCTTTTGGAAATTTGTCTGGTTGTATAGTGCATGGTTACTTTGCTTGTCCTGTATGCGCCGATAATACTCAAGGCATCCGTCTACCTCACGGGAATAAGATCGTGTACATAAACTACCGTAGGTTCCTTCCATTCAATCACCCGTTTAGAAAGGGGAAGTACTTAGGATTAAAAATTATAGAGAATGAACATGCTCTAAGCCGGTTGAGTGGACGACAAGTTCTAAAAAAGTTAAGTAAGGTAAAGTACATACCTGATAAGCTCAATAAACACACTGGCACAAAGAGAAAGAGACATATTGATGATGGTGATGACGATATAGAAGTAGATATTGAGGTTGAGGTTGATGCTGTTGAATCCAGTATTAGTGGCAGTGGTGGTGGTGGTGGTGGTGGTGATGTTGTTATTAAAGCCTTCTATAAAAAGTCAATTCTTTACGGTCTCAAATTTTGGCCCGAACTTTTTGTACGACATTGTATCAATGTGATGCACACTGAAAAGAATGTAGCAGAACATATAATAGACACGATCCTAGACATAAAAATAAATCAAAGGATACGTGGAGTGCACGAGAGGATTTGAAGAAGATGAACATGCATAGTGGTCAATGGATAACTTCAGACCCTATCACTAGGAAATAGGTTAAACCTGTGGCAATATTTGTCTTGAGCAAAGAAGAAAGGAAGCAATTTTGCCAAATTTTGAAAGACTTGAAGCTCCCTTCAGGTTTTTCATCCAAGTTAAGTAATAATGTCATTGTTCAACCTCCGGGTTTGAGTAATCTGAAGTCGCATGATTACCATGTCATTATGGAATATTTGTTACCTGTGTTGCTTCAGCATGCATTTCCAGGCCATAATGACCTACGTAGAGCTCTTCAACAGATAAGTTTGTTCTTTAGGATGTTATGCTCGAAGGTCTTAATCAGAAGTGAAATCTTGAAAGCAAAAGACATGGTTGCAGAGGCAATGTGCGTGTTAGAAAAATATTTCCCACCTGCATTTTTTGATATTAGCATCCACCTTATGGTGCATCTAGCTGACGAAGCGTTGATGTGTGGACCTGTCAGATATCGATGGATGTATCCGTTTGAAAGGTAAACAACTTATGCGATATTGTTATATTACTCATACAACATAACATGTGGCTTATACTAACATGTACATATTCAAATAGGGCGATAAAGGAATGTAAGAACATACCAAGCAACAAACGTTATGTTGAAGGGTCTATTGCAGAGTCTTACCTTGTTTCTGAGTCGGTTAGGTATGCCATGGAGTATATGCCAAACACACAGGACAGAAATCACAAAGCAACTTGGGAAGCCTTTCTAGAAGAAGGTTCTGAGTATAGTGATGAAGGTCCTATGCTTGAACATACAAATGTGTTGTTGCGCCCTGAACAATTTATACAAATACGTAGATGGGTACTTTTCCGTCGTGACATCGAGGGTCTCGCCGACTACTATAGGTGTGTCTTTTTTCTATTCTATGTGAAATGTAAAAAGAGTGATAACGTATATTATATATAATAATTTTGATTTATTTTTAACGAATTGTAGCATGTTTTGCGATTTACCCCAATCCAATTTACGTTTTGGTGGGAAAGGGGTAACAATAAATGAAGTAGAGCGGCAAACAAACTTCATTGAGTGGTTGTACACTAAGGTATGTGTTATGTTAATAAGATTGGTAATATATGTCAGGTTTGTCATATTTAGTGACCTTGAAATCCTAATGTATTTTTTACTGCACAGTTGTTGGAAGAAAAAAAAACAGATTCGGAGCTGTGGCGGTATGTTAAGGGGCCCCTTGCACAGGCAAAAGCATATAAAAAGTATCGCGTCAATGGTTTTATCTTTTCTCCCAAGTCCCATGATGATACTGTTGCCACGCAAGATAGCGGCGTTTGCATGGAGGCAACTACCACATTTAGGGCAAGTAGAAAAGATAAAAATCCAATTAATCAAGTTACCAAGTGGTATGGGGTGATCAAACAGATTCTAGAGGTGAACTACACAGACTTCATGGAGATAGTCTTTTATTACGACTGGGTGAAGGTTGAGGACAAGAACAATGGTTGTAAACTTTGTCCCGACTCTAACCTTGTGATGGTTAATTTAAATAGACCTAAGAGTGCTGATAGGTACTTAAATGAGCAAGTCATTCTCGCTTCTGAGGCCAGCCAAGTGTTCTACTCAAAAGATTTAAAGTACCCCGATTGGTGGGTTGTCATTCATTCACCAAAGCGTTTGACAAAACAAGTTGATAACTTATCAATACCTAATCCTGAGGAGTTCCAACAACTATTCCATGATGAACCTAATTTGGTACACTTGTTACAGCTACGCTGTTAGTTGTATTATTCTTAATCTTATGATGTTGTTTGAAGTAAATGAAAATATCTTGTTTGATGATTTTGTTACATGTACATATTAATTATATTATGCTTTATTTATAAACTCCATGAATTTAGGACAAGTATCTTGTATTTATAGTTATATGTATTTCTGTTTTATACTAAGCCATATCTTTATGATATAGAATGGAAGCAGGTCAAAATAGTAGTGGTACTCCAGTTCCAGCCTCTCAGTCATCGTCACAAACTAATGCAAGTGAAGGCACAAAACCAAAAACTCTTATTACTGTTGACCCAAATGGCAGACCCGTGGGAGAGCTATCAGAGAAATTTTCTACTCGTGTGGGGGAACTAGTTCGAGTTCATTGCCCAGTAAGCTATAAAGATTGGAGGCTTTTCCCAAAGAACTTCAAGAAAGACGTATGGAATGCCTTGATGGTACTGTTCCTTTACAATACCAACTTTATTTATTTATTTATTCTGGATTTTTTAAAATTGTATCTCAGCAATATGTGTTTCCTAACAACCAAACCTCTATATGTTAGTTTGAATTTGAGTTCAATGTGCCATCACAACTAGTCCGCGAACACGTTGAAAATAGCTACCCTCAAAAGTTCAGGTCATGCAAGAACACCTTACGTAAAGAACACTTGGATGGTAATACCAAAGAAGAGGCTTTAGCAGCATGTCCAATTGGTTTTAATCCAAATACTTGGAAAGATTTTGTTGAAAATGAGTACAAAGATGAAATGAAGAAGAAAAGGGCACAAAATTCAGAAAACAAAAAGAAGAGCACGATTTGCCATACTCTTGGGCGTCGTTCCTATCTTAACAAGAACTATATCTTGGTATGTATTATTCGAATCATTATAACAAATTAAAATATGTATATGTTGGTATATGTTTATTACTAACAAAAATTGTATACGTAGGCAAAAAAAGAAGGGATAGTTAATGAAGATCGTGCAGCATCCTGGATGAAGGGTCACGAAAGGAAGGATGGGACTGTGCACCCTACTGCAGTAGAAAAATATGTGTCTCTTTTCCCTAGCTTAAAACTTCCACTTCTGTGTGTCAACTAATGTAATGAAAATATCTACTACAGGAACAACTCAAGGCAGCTAAAGAGAAGAGAAAAACACGACGGAAGAGGGATCTAGCAGCAATCTAGATTTTGATTCTGATGTAGTAGCCGAAGTCTTTGGGCTGGACAATAATAATGGCCATGTACGTGCCTACTCCTCTTGAATGTCTAAAAAATGTGCCCAACAAGGGGCTCTTGCACACTTATTTATTGAGAGAGAGGTTAACAAATCCTATGCTCCATTGGAAGCCAAGTTTGAAAGCTTTGCAAAGCATGTAGAAGAATGTATGAAGGTGAGTATGCAGTTTGAAGACTGGGGGGTTCTAGCATCCTCTCTTATTTTTAGTACTATTAGAATCAATATACTCAAATAGTATGATTTAGGTTAAATATTGAATTTTTTCCACTTGTTCTAATGCAGACCATGATGCAACAATGGCAAAGTATGGCGGCGACTAGAGCAAATGTCGGGGATGGTACTCCTAGCCCCAAGACTGGGTCGAATTCTGAGCATCATACATTTAGGATGAATTTGAATTCAATGTTTGAGGGCGAGCTGCGAGAAGATATGAATTCTGGTTCTAGGGTGATTGAAAATGCATCCGTCAATTTATTGAATCGGGACGGTATCGTAGTTGGAAGGGGGTATATAGTGACTGGCAAAGATGGTGAAGTGTGTCATGGTAGAAAGGTTCTACCTGGTGAGAAAAAAGTAAGGATAGAGCACGTCGATGATATTCATGCTCCATTACCGGACGCTCCCCAATGCGATGGTCACTACACTTTAGGAGGATTTTCTGAAGGTGGTTGGTTGATTTGGTTGGAGTCGCGATTGCAGCCTAGAAGTTGATTGCACTTAGTTCCAAACCTTGTTCTTTTGAAACTTTACATATTCTATGCTTAACATATATACTGCTTGGTCTTTTAATCAGTTAACTACTATCATCTGCTAGTTAGTTTTATAAATCTATGTATTTGTGTTTCTTATACCTTTAATCTGTCTACTAACCCCTTTTTAACTCCGCCAATGCAAATGTTATGCCATAACATTTGCATTGCCGGTCCCAAGCCCGGGTAAAGGAGGAGGGGGAAGGCTCTCTCACGGTAATCAAGGCATATATCTTTGTCTATAAAGATATGAAAAAATATGAATTGTTTATTTATAATTCATTTCATCTTTCTTGTAGGTTTGGGTCCTGNCTTTGCAGGAACAGTAAAAGGCAGCTACATGTGTCCTTTGATAACCCTAAGCTGTTGGCATGAAATAATCTCTATTGAAAACTGAAATGTGATTTTAGCTTCACAGGGTGTAGCTTGACCACATTTTTTCTCTTACCCTTAGTTACAGAACTCTCTAAGATAATAATAGTGAAGTGCAAAAGTGAAGTTCAGTTATTGCGGGGCATGGACCTACTTGTTTCTGTTTTTTTAATTTGAATTTTCACTTGTCTGTAATGAAGATTGATATTCAATATGTAAACATTATCTTTTGTAGGTGATGATGAAAATGGAGAAACAGTAGAGTACAGGGTTTCAGTGAAAGCAACCACCACACCAACTTTGAATAAGAATCCCAATGATGCAAAAAGCGTAAAGACTAACAGTTTCACCAAAAAAAGGTAACATTTTGATCTTTCTTCTTATCTTCTATAATCATATAAAGAAGAAGAATCTAATAATTTCTAGGCTAACAGGTTACAACTTAACCCTGATTTCTTTTTTCTTTTTTGTGATTTACATCAAGAATCCTAATTGTACTGTAAACATATCTTTTACTTGGCAAGTTGTAGAGTACTTGTTTAGTGTTGTGCTCATATGAAAATCTGAAAGTTTATTTTTGTTTGAGTCTATCAGCAAGTAGATTTTTATGCTCAAATGTCATTTTCGTTGGTTATATCATTAATGTTACATATATTTGTATGGTTCACTAATTCCTGCTGATTTAGATAACTCTCTCCTTTGTTACAGCTCCGGCACCACTGACACCAGCAGGATTGTAAAAGTCCATCTTAAGTTCCCTCCAAAACCAATTGTTTCTTCTTCTGCTAAGGATCTCATTAGTCAGGTATGCCCTTTTTTTCCTCCTTTTTATGCACATATATGCAGCTCTATGCTAGCTAGCTTAATTCTTAGTGCTGTTTTCGCTGAATTCTTTGACCAATATGTCTGTATCTTACGTTAGGCGAATCTGCTGAGAATGCTCTGAAGTTCACCATAGTGAGACTTTCAACTGGATAGGCCCAAGGATGGATTTCATTCCTGGAGTTGATGTCCCTAGTGAAGGAATCCCAAGGGTTCTAGCATGCTTTAGCAATGTAAGTTAACCTCTCAATTTCAGTAGAATTGGTGCTACGTTTGTCATCTGTGGAACTTTCTCCTATCATTTCATTTTAAAACAAAAAGATGTTGAAACTTTCTCCTTGTCATTCTTTATGTCTATCGTAGAATCAAGGATGCCCTCGAGGCCATTGTACCCATGATTGTAATTGGTTCCCCTTCCTCTAAATTTCCATTGATTTCTATGAATAACAACAGTGAGCTAATTCATCCTCTTTCAATTAACCCTTACTAGGAAAACCCATCACGTGCCAATGGACAGATTTTCAATGTTGGCAACCCCAACAATGAGGTTACAATGAAACAACTTGCAGACATGATGATAAAGGTATCCAGTTCTTTTTTCGTTAGCTTTAAATCGAGGTTTTTTTCGTAATAGTTATGAATTTTAGCTTTCGCTGAGTGTAGTTTGTAGCCAACTATCATTGCTTTTAATCTAAATTTGTTCTAACAACCAATAATGCCTAATGAGATTTTTATATAGAATAATGTTAAGAAGTATAAGATTCTGTAGAAATCAAGTATGAAGGTAGGTTTCATGAGTTAAGAATTATAAGATTATAAAAAAGTGTGGTGTGATTTACTCTAGCTGATGTTATTGTGCTATTATGAACTCTCTTTTAGGTTATGTTTCTCCTTTTAGTTTGTTCAGGCTGTAGTTGATGGCTCCAAGCGAAACCACTTTGCAAATAGCAACCCCTTTCACTTCCTCCCGGTAATAACTCTAGAAGATACCTTCTTTTGTTTTGTTGAGTTATTTAGTGGATTTTCGGATCATTATCCATGACCCTCTTATATTATTTGTGAGCTCTCTATATTTTGCGATCTTTGTATCTCAGTACGTATTTTGTTTTTGTTGATTGCCTTGCTTCTTTGTTCTTAGAAAGTTTTTGTTATTTTAAATTGATTCTTTGTTCTATTGTCTTTTTTGTTGTTATTTATAGGAAAAGTAATACTTTTATACTCTTGTATTGATTCTATGAATAGAGAAACAAGATAATTCATTGGTTTTTGTTTTCACATTTCAGGTTAAAAAAATTACCAAAAGGCTCGAGCAAAGAAAGCTTTCTCATAATGATGTAATTTGTTTTCTAGTAATGGTTCAAAGTTAAATGGTTAGCTAACTTCAAAGAATGATACAATGTGGACATTATCAAGCAATTTTTTATGTGTATATAATACCTCTGTTATGCAGATTGTATTTGTAATTTATTTTCTGGATGTTGGAGGTGTATTAATTGTATGTACAGGTCATGCAAATATGAGCCACGAAAAATTGATTTAATTTTTTTTTATTAGCAACGAATTTGTCACGTTTATAATCGTGACAAATTTTAAACCATTTGTCACGTTTATAGGCGTGATACATTTATAACACTTGGTTATAGATTTGTAACGTTTATAATCGTGATTGTGACAAACGTAACTTATTTGTAACATTTATAAACGTTACAAACTCTTAAGAAGGGTTTATTTTGACCAAAAATAAACGTTATAATTCACTGTTAATCATGTTTATATTCGTTACAAAATTCAAATTTTTTAACGGATATAAATGTTACAAACCATCCGTTACAAATTTATAACGCCATATTTTTAACGTTTATAAACGTTACAAAAAATATTAGTAACGGTTATAACCGTTACAAAATGGCGATTCTGGTGTAGTGGATGCCATTAAGTTCAGATATCTAATCAGTCTGGTTGTCTCAGAAAGACTCGACATGCATTTGATGGATGTGGTCACTGCGTATCTCTACGGGAAGTTAGATACAGATATTTATATGCGAGTCCCGGAAGGGTTATTTTTACCTGAGGGAAAACCACGCCATTTGTACTCACTTAAGCTCAAAAGAGCTCTATCTGGATTGAAAAAATCCGGGCGAATGTGGTATAATTTCCTTAGTAAATACTTGATAAAGGAAGGATATGTAAACGATCCCATATGCCCATGCATTTTTATAAAGAAATCAGAATCTGGATTTACTATCATCGCTGTGTATGTCGATGATATCAACTTAATCGGGACTCCTGAAGAGCTCCGTAATGCTGCTGAATACCTAAAGAAGGAATTCGAGATGAAAGATCTCGGAAAAACCAAATTTAATCTCGGCTTGCAGATCGAGCATAACTCAAGTGGAGTTTTAGTCCATCAAACGGCATATTCTGAGAAGATCCCGAGCGTTTTAACATGGACAATGCACATTCATTGAGTACTCCTATGGTTGTGAGATCTCTTGATATTGAGAAAGACCCATTCTGACCAAAGGAAGACAATGAAGCACTACTTGGTCCTGAGGTACCATATTTGAGTGCAATCGGCGCATTGATGTACTTGGCCCAATGTACGAGACCAGACATTGCATTTGCAGTAAATCTGTTAGCCAGATTCAGTTCTGCCCCGACAAGGAGACACTGGACAGGTGTTAAGCAGATTCTCCGTTATCTCCGCGGGACTACAGACATAGGATTATTCTATCCAAGAAACCCATCTAATGGCTCTCAGATAATAGGATACACTGATGCCGGATATCTCTCCGATCCCCACAAAGCTATCTCCCAATCTGGTTAGGTTTTTACGAGTGGTGGTACTGCATTCTCTTGGCGATCCAACACGCAAAGTCTTCCAGCCACTTCTTCGAATCATTCGGAAATTATTGCATTGCATGAATCCAGCTGGGAATGTGTGTGGCTACGATCACTGATTGGACATATTAGAAGCTCTTGCGCTCTATCATCTGTCACTGATGTTCCAACAGTCATTTTTGAAGATAATGCCACTTGCATATCACAAGTTAGAGAAGGGTACATCAAAGGTGATAGAACCAAGCATATTTCGCCGAAGTTATTTTATTCTCACCATCTCCAGAAGAACCGTGATATTGATATCCAACAGATACAATCCTGTGAGAATTTTGCTGATCTATTCACCAAGTCTCTACCAACGGCAATGTTCAGAAAGCTAGTCTATGGTATCGGTATGAGACGGATGTATCATCAAACAGACTGATTTGAGTGCCTGCTCAATCAGGGGGAGTATTTCGATGCCTGCATTTGTCTGACTGGACCTTATCGCGCTGTACTCTTTTTCCTTTGTCAAGGTTTTGTCTCTCTGGGTTTTCATTGTCAAAGCTTTTAATGAGGCAGCTTATGCGAGTCCAGCACTCTTCTAAGTCATTGTACTCTTTTTCCCTTAGCTCAGATTTTGTCCCTCTGGGTTTTCCTGGCAAGGTTTTTAACGAGACAATTATCTTAGAATGGTGGACATCCAAGGGAGAGTGTTATATCAGGTGGTGACATGTAAGCAGGTGGTGGCTATCCACCATGCAAGTTTGTTGACACATATCGATAGGTGTCTTAACACCTCCATCCCTCACATGCAAGTCTTATCTTCTCCCATGCTATATATATATACTAGGTATAACCCCGTGCCTCCGGCACGGGGAAATACCACGTAAGTCGTAACTTCATCATTTTGCATTTTCATTATTTTATGTGTCCACTGTACAAAATATATTTATCGTGTGAGTTGGTTGTCTCCAACAAACTTTAATTTTCTCACATATGCTATGCACATATAAGTTGACAAATNTGGTAAGATCAACAGAAACCAAATTGCTGGCATAAAAAACCCGAATCTTAAAAAGAAAAACCATTACGGAACTTACAGTTAAACTAAAAGAAGAAAGGAGAAAGAAAGAAGAGAGCAACTTACCGAGTGGAACAGGAAATCGATGCAGTTTTCTGCTGGTATCAAAAATTCTGAAACAAAAAAAGAAAAAGAAAAAAAAAGACTGAACTTACAGTTAAAATAAAAGAGAAAGGAAGAGTTAAGGAATGAGAAAGAAGGAAGAAAAAGGAGAGCAACTTACAGTGGAGTTGAAGGAGATCGGTAGAGGTATTGATTGCTAAAAGTTTAGAAAGAAATAGTTTAAAAGCCTTTTATAATTGCTAGGCCATTTGAAATCGTTAAAAATTTTGGGCCGTAGAATTCGCCGTAGGATGGTTTTTTATGAAAGAACCCCAACCGTTGATGACAAACATAAACCAACACTTCCCTCCCTTAGTATATAGATGTTAGCCCCCCTTTGTTATTAGTTACGGAAACTAAGTCTTGTACCAAAGAAGTTATACAAGTGTTGAGAGTTAATATATGAAATCAGAGAGATATATTGTACGAATTAGTTATTAGTAAATAAGAGATTTTCTCTTCCTCTTCTCTCTTGTTATATATTGTGTGCCTCGAAATCTGATTTTTTTTTAAATCAAAACATTTTTCCTGTTTTTTGCAAAATATTTTTTCCTGTCTTTTTATTTTCTTTCTTTATTCTTCTTCTTCACGCCTAGTTCAGCTCCTGTTCCAGGCGTTTTTTTTCTTCACTCTCTTAATCTCTCTTCATCTCTCGGCTCTCACTCTCAATCCCACTCTCGAACTCTCTCTCTACCTCTTCTTCTTCTCATCGGTCTCTCTCATCTCTCTCAACCTCACTCAACTTCTCTCTCACTGTTCTCTCTATCACTCGATCTCTCTCAACTCTCCCTTCATCTCTGTCCAGCCCTCTCCACTCTCGATCTCTCTGTTTTTTCCTCCTTTTTTTCACTCTATCTCTCGACTCCTCTCAATCTCTCGATCTCTCCCTGCTGCTCCTCTCTCTCTGTTCACTCTCTCCCTTTTCTTCTTCTCTCCTTCTTCTTCTCCCTGTTTCTCTCTCAATCTCTCTCTTTTTCTCTCTGATCTCTCTCTCTCGAATTCCCTCTCTGCTCTCTCTTTCTCAGCCTCTCACTCTCCGTTCTCTCTCAATCTTTCTCCTCTCTCAGACTTCTCTCCACAGTTCTTTCTCTTAATCTCACAATCTGTTTTCCCCCTTCTCAAACTCAGTCGATCCCCGATTTCTCTCTCTCAATCTCTCTATCTCTCAGTCGTCCTCCAGCTCTCTCTGATCTCTCCTTCGCCTCTAGCCCCCCTCAAATCTCTCGATTTGTCCCTATTTCACTCTCGCTGTTCTCCCCTCAGACCAGTCGACAACCCCCTCTATTGCAGCCCTTTTTTTTTGTTTTTTTTTTCGAAAAAAACAAACCACACCTCATACGTGACAGATACACGTGGCAATTTTTTTTAAACTGAAAAATGGGTCCCCATATTTGAAAATCTGAATTTTAAAACAAAATTCCACTTTTTTTTTGTTAAAATATGATTTTCTAACAAAACTAATAATTTAGGAAAACTTGGGGTTGGCCAATCCTAGCGCGACACATTTAGGGATCTAGAACCAAAAGAAAAACCGGTTCCATCTCGGATTCAGGGTTCCTCGAGATTTGGTTCTCTTCATATTCCGACCTTGAACCGAATTCTGGATGAGCGAGTGAAGCCTACTTAGACACATTCAACTAATTTTTCATTAAATTGTGCACATAAATCGAGGTGCGACCAAAATAGTTATTTTTCTAGGGTGTGCAAAAATTTAGCGTCTACAACCTCTCCATTAATTACAATAGAAAGCTGGGCGGAATGGAGGATAGTAGAAATCCATTGCACAAACGTAGCTGAAAAGCCAAATTGAGTCAGAACCTTAAGTATGAAGTTCCAATCCAGAGTGTCAAAAGCCTTGCGAATGTCGAGTTTTAGGACGACGTTTCCTCCAAAAGAGCGCTAGTCCAGCATGTTGATTGCTTCTGATGCGAAGCCAATGCAGTCAAATATCTGACGACCTTTGATAAAAGCTTGCTGCTGTGGAGAAATTATTCTTGTAGCAATGTTTCCAAGGCGATCAGCAAGAATTTTACCAATAATTTTGACGAAGTGAAAGTTACCTAAAGTAATGGGTCGAAATAGTTCGATACGATCCTCTTCTTTGACTTTTGGAATCAGGATGACATTATTTGAGTTCATGTTAGGGAAGAGCCAACCAGTTTCAAAAAATTGCTTCATAGAGTTGAATACATCAAGACCCACAATATTCCAAAAAGTTTGGAAGAAACAACCCCCAAATCCGTCCAGACCCAGAGCGCCATTAGCGTTCATTGAGAAAGCCGTTTTTTTAACCTCCTCCATTGAAGGAATTTGAGTAAGAGCTGCATTTTCAATATCCGTAACATAAAGAGATATCACTCTTTCAATAAGCCCTATATCCACACAAGAGTTATTAGAAGCATATAAAGAAGTAGAAAAAGCTAGTGTGGTTGGCGATGTTTTCATTTATTTCAAGTAAGGTATCAGAGTTCTTTATGAAACAGATACGGTTCTTATTCCTCCTAATCATTGCCATTTTGTGGAAAAAACTTGTGTTACGGTCGTTATCTAAAACCCAGGGAATCCTTGCTTTATCAACCCAAAATTTCTCCTGTGCAGATAAAGCTTGGAGAACCACAGAAGACGCCTTAGATTCTTGAAGATGAAGTTCATAAGAAAATCCCAAAGCTTGAAGTTGGTCTTAATCATCTCCAGTTTTTATTTAGCAACGTTAACGTTGTTGTCCGCATTGCCATAAACTGTTTTACTCCATCTCTTGATATCTGATTTAAGGCATTTCAATTTTTGGATTAAGATAGACATTAGGCAGCCCACAAAGCATTGAGACCACGCCGATCAGTCTATATTCTTAGGAACCGAAAGCATGAAGGATGAGAGTTTGCTCCATAGTCTGATGTCACTAGAATAGGATGATGATCTGATGAGATGCGAGGAAGAGTGCAACGAACCGAGGTTTTCCAGAACTGAAGCCATTCATCATTACATAAAGCACGGTCCAGGTGCATCTCAGTCTGTCTTCTCACGCCACGACCATTGGTATAGGTGAAAAGGGAGCCAATAGTATTCATATGATGGAGATCGCATTGTTCCAACATACCTGAAAAATCAGAACAAGAGATTCGAATTGGGAGTGGTCCACCTCGTTTTTCATGCATGCCAAGGACAGCATTGAAATCTCCAACTACATTCAAGGGCCAAAAATTGTTTGGTGAAGCTGAATTAGTTCCTTCCAGAGATCGCGACGAGCTGAATAGGTAGTAACAACATATACCACTGTAATATGAATCAAAGAGTTGTTCAGCTTAATTTCAAAGGTGAATTGTTGGGTCGAGTTTGCGATAATAACTGGTTTAAACTCAGAATTGCAAGCACCCTAAAGGTTTGGACTAAGGTTTCCTCTATTATTAGTCGTGAAATGTTGCATGTTAATCTTGCGCCAAATTGAATTTTGAAATTCAGATATCTCCATCCATGGTTTGGCTAAGAACAAAAAGTCTGGTTTATGAATCTTACAAAAGCCTTTGATTACATTGCGTGTGGGGCTATTGTCCACACCTCTTGCATTCTAATATATGTATTTCATGATTTTAGAAGATGAATAAGTTTCGTATTTATATTTTACAATTTGATGCATGCGTACTGGGAGATGAAATCGATTTTACTTATGCTGGATTTCGCCTGGATTCTGGAAGAATTCCTTGAGAATTAGACTTTGGCCAAAATATGAAAGATGTGAGGTCTGAGTCTAGTTTCAGATAGTTCTGACGGAACCTAATTCCGACACCCAGAGCGCAAACTATAAATTTTTAACTGAACATTATGCAGAATCTGTCTGCTGCGAGGTATAATTAAAGTGTTATATTATGTATGTTTTTCGGTCTAAAAATTATTTTAAAAATGTTGTGAGAATATAGATACGTTGTCGTAGCGTCCAATAAATTTATAGACTCACCGTTGGCATCTTTTATGAAACAATAAGGCTTAAGGTACGTGGACCCTAGAACCCTAGTCAGACCCAATGACTTGCATGGGGCTATGGTCGGGCCCAACCATGTTAAGTTTTGTTTTGAAAACCCTAAATTAGATGTGGGCCTAGATTGACTTAGCTGGCTAAGTCCCAAACCCTATCTAGTTGGGCCTAAGTTGACCAAGTGTAATAGAGTTAGACCTAAATGCATTTCAAAACCTACTTAATTAATGTTCTGGGCTTTGGATATTTACACCCAAGTGTGGTATAAGTACACCCAAGATACGGGATGTTACAGTATATCCCAGATCTGCGCAAAAAAGTTAACTTTTAAGGTTTTTCCTTTTCTTTTAAACCCCATGTTCAACCTTGTTAGGTCATAAGTGGTTACATGGGTTAGGGGGAGCTCTCTTTAGTGGAGTGAGGTTGTTACAGATTAGATCTAAGTACATTCTCATTACAAATTATGTGTCTTAGATCTAGATCTAGAAATGCACTCATTACACTTGGTGCATTCTAGATCTAGATCTGATAATTACCATTATAAATGGGGTTAAATTATTCTTGTTTCAATTAACCATTCACCCCATTCCTCAACATAGTTTTAGAGAGTTTCAACTCTAAATCTTTAGCTTCCAAGCTTGTTGAACTAGGTTCAATTCCTCCTATTTTAAACCAAAAACTCTATTTGTGTTTGCCGGTGGATTTGCGGTAGTGAAGCTTAAAGTGTCAAGCTCGTGATGAAATACTCGAGGAGTCGAGTTGTGGTTCAAGGTGCGGGACTTGTGGAGTTTAAGTTGGAGACGCATCACAATCAACTAAGAGGCAAATTCGTGGAGTTCAAATTTTTCAAAGAATAAGTACACGATAGTTGATCTGAGCGTAGAAAGAGTTGTAAATCGTGTCCATCGAGTAGTAAATCGGTTGTAAGTTTTTTAGGGTTTGTTTGGTTCGTTGGGATTAGAGGGCGGAGTTCACTAATTACAGTGAAATCCGAAATTTCAGTGTTTGGTTCACCCCATTTCTTGCGAATTACAACCTCCCACAGAAAATATTTTCGGTCTCCCAATAGAAACTGTAATCCGACCCACCCCCCTGTGAATATGATTTCTATCCTGGCCAATTATGGCCACATCACCACTATAAAGGCCTTATTTTCTATCTTCTTTTCTCACTTTAATTTTTCTTCATCTTCTTCTTCAATCGTAGGTGTTCTCAAAGATGAAACCCAATGGCCTCTTGACTCTCTCGATCCCTTCTCTCTTCTTTCTCTTTTCTCTCTTATCTCTCTCTGCTTTCTTTAGATAACCAGATCCCGCCAAGGTATAACCAGATCTGAGTTTTTAGGTCTTTTGACCTTATTTCTCATGTAGAATGAAGAAGGATGAACTCTGGTTCGAAATTGATGCAGGAGATGGAGGCTACTATAGTTTTTATGGAACTATGGTTGATGAATGATGTGTAATTCGGTTTAAAATTCTTGGTTTGAAAGTAACCCAACCTTACAGTCGAGCCGATAAACATAAAATAAATTTAGGGCATCGATTTCCATAGAATCAAACCAAACATTAAAAATTGATTTTTTATATTTCCATTTCCCAATTCTAATGTCGAACCAAACAATTACACTAGGAAGGATGTTGGTCTATTTCATCAGAAACTGAATTGATTTGAATAGGGGAACCACCTTCGTTTCCGTTTCTGCCCACCCAAACATCCCCTTAATAACTCTTATTTGGACTAGGTCCCGCGGTTTTTCCTAAGTTTAGATTTTTCTCGTAAACAAAATCTCTTGTGCATATTTTCTTATTTATTGTGAGATTGAAATATTCGATTCTTGTTCTTAATTTCTGCATATTAAGAATCGAATAAGTCAATTCTTTTTTTAGAGATTTTTTTTTTTGAAAATCTAAATGCCTTACAGTTTAGTTGGATTAATCGTATGTCAATGTGACTATGGTTAAGGATTACACAATCACCAATTAAAAATTAAACTGATGATAAAGAACAAAACTAAAATCTCTAAACAAAAGTATTGACTTATTCGATTCTTAACATGTGGAAATAAGAAACAAGAATCGAATATTTTAATCTCGTAACGAATATGAAAATATGCACAAGAGATTTTGTTAAGGATAATAGAGCATTCCATTGAGCCTCTCAATCCACTAGAACTTGTTTCCCGTGCACACATGTTCTTCCCTAAAACATGAGTGGAGAAAATAACTCAGAAAGATACTTTCCAGCTCAATATGACAACCAAAATTCGCGGATCTGGGCGACGGTATCGATACTGTCATAGTGGTATCAAAACCATGCAGCATCTGTTTGAAGAAAGCCAGTAAGTGGTTTCGATACCGTGAGGGGCAGTATCGATACCGAAACTCATATGTTCTCAGGAGAGTTTTGGTATCGATACCACCTAGTATGGTATCAAAACCAAAACTTGTCTGTCAGCAAGGCCAGTTTTGGTATCGATACCACAATGTTGGTTTCGAAACCAAAACTCATCTGTTCAATAAATGAGTTTTAGTTACCAACAGAGCGGTATCGAAACCGAAAGTATCCTAAAGACACTTTTGAAGTGGTATCGAAAGCGCTGGGTTGGTATCGATACCAAAACTCATCTGTTCAAACAGATGAGTTTGGGCATCGAAACCATCAGGGCGGTTTCGATACCATTGGGTTGTTTTTCAGAAAGTTTGTCTTTTAAGACCTTTTGAGCTCTGGAAAAACCTAACTTTGGTCAAATGGAAACTAACCACCTAAAGTTCTTAGGGATCTAAGTCACTTACCATCCTAAGATATTTTTCAGTGGTGAGTTGAGCTTCTTGGAGTCTTTCCATAAACCCGATGCGTACCAAGACTCACTAAATCTAACTCAAGTTACATTGACCTTCTTGAGTTTAACTTTTGATACGAAATTCAAAAAACAAAACATGAGAAAAACTCATGGACCTTTCAATCTCCCCCTTTGTCGATTTCGTGACAAAAACCATACATAAGAGAAAAAAATAAATAACACTCAACACTTTCTCTTACAATGAACTCAAGTAATAAGACAACAGACAAAACTCCCCCATAATATAAGCACCTTGATACTTGGTGTTGGCTTACTTGTGTTTCCTGCAGAAAACTCATACACAACATAGGGTAAGGAATGTAGTTTATAAACACAAAGTACTATCTTGCAAAAATCCATTCTCTCTCTCCCCCTATAAGAATGAACTAATGAGTTCTCTCCCCTATAAATATATATCTCATGCATAAATCATTCAGAATAATAATCGCTTCTCCCCTTTTTTGTCAGAAATGGACAAAGGCGGGAAAAACTACCCCGTAAGAGATAATCAGGCATCCACACATAGAGGAAAGGAAACAACCACATTATCCATTCAGAAAATATATTCAAATAAGTGTGAGGATAATAACCGAACTAATCATTGCTGATAAACAAATAAATAATTCAATTTATAAAAAAAGATAAAAATCTAAACAGTAGAAAACTCCATTCGAAAAGGATCCTTATCATCATCAGCTCTTCTCGCATCACCGCCATCATCACTATCGTCATCACCATCTCGGGAAGAATTCTCTAAAGATTCCCCATCATCTTCAGGTTCAAGGGGCGATCATGGCTAGTCTTGCCCCTCTCCTCCTTAGGTAGGAATGAAGCTCCCTCAATTCTAAGCTAGGCAACGATGGTATTGATAACAGGAGCCAGAGCTCGTATGTAAGCCAAGGTGGTGTTGAATACCTGAGCCTGCTCTAAGCGTGCCTGATGCCTAATCTCTCTCCTACTGTCTCTGAAAGAGGAACTCGATGAAGGAGCATGTATAGCAGCAGTAGGATCAACAGGAGGATCAGTTGGAGCCTTGCCCTTTAGTTGGCCATGACTACGATTCACCGTGGCAGCTCCAAGTGGACACATTGGCTCCATACAAGGCTCAGTTACCGAAACCTTGATCTTCTCATGATCCAAAATCTAAGAAATTAAGCACGGAAAGGGAAGATAGTGGTTATGAGAAGATTCATCATGAATCCAAATCATCTGAAACACTATGAACTCAGTAATGAGGATAGGCGTCCCTTGGTAGAGGTGGTACAAGAATTCTGCCATTCGGTCACTGTAAAAGTTGATATTCCCTTTACATGGGAATAGATTGGTAGCGGCGATCTTGGCTAACACATGGATACGTAATGGACAATGCTTGGCGGGGAACTTTTTAGTCCAAGAAAACTGACAACCACATAACTCTACAACAACCTCCTCATAAGAGGGAAAGTATTCCTTATCCGATTCAGGTACGAGAGGCCAAGATATATCATTTTCATCTTCTACAATGTTTAGAAGAGAAGCTATGAGAGTGGGAGTCACGGAAAAATCCTTCCCACTGACCATGGTGTCAAAAGAGGGAATACTCCTATCAATGTTCTACAAATTTGAATAAAACACCTTGACAAGGCGAGGGTAGGCTTTGCCCTCTACATGAAACAACTTGTCCCAACCCCTAAATTTCAAAAGATTATCCAAAGAGGAGAGAGCATCATTTCTAGGGTCAAAATCAATCTCTCGTTCAACAATTAGGCTTTGAGATTTAAAGTGTTCAATGTAAAGCATGTGACAATTGTCGGATGACAACTTCTCCCTTGTTTCAAGATTAACAACATGAGAGGGAGAAGGTTTAGCTTTCTTAGAAGCCATAGATTTGGGAGTTTTCCCGGTCGATGGTCTCTTGCCATTTGTAATTGTAATGTAAAAGACAAAAAAAAAATAAGAGAGAAACAATGAGGAACAGGGAAGAGGAAGAAGGATCTTACCACAATGAAATCCTCAAGAAGAATCAAAGAACACTTCCCCAAATCCGAGCACAACTTCGAGGATTTCAAGATTGTGATAATTGTAGTGATATTTGTTTGAGAACACTAAAAGAAATATCAGGACGACTAGCTGTAAGATAAAGGAGACTCCCTATCATGCTTCTATATTATTTTTGGTTTACTTCCTGTCCAACCAAGTCCATTGTTAACTTAGTAGTGGTTCCCATTGGGGTGCGAGCTTCTTTTGCAGATTCAATGCCAAACGTTTTTACAAGATCTTTGGCATATTTTGACTGAGATATAAATATCCCATCTTTTTGTTGCTTAATGATCCAGATGGATCACCCATTAACCATATATGGCTAGTTTAGTAAGTTTCTCATACATATATGAGAAGAAACTTTTAGTAATTACTAATATAATAGTAGATGGTTGGTTTAGTAAGTTTCTCATATATATATGAGAAGCAACTTTTAGTAATTACTAATACAATAGTATATACTATTTTGTTAGTTGTGGTTTCTATAATTTTTCTATTCAACTTTCTATTTTAGAAGTCTACTTGTCTAGCAAGGTGGATGTTTTCTATTGTAAAATAGAAAATTACTCGGAGAAGACTTTGTGTCCAAGAAGGTTACCAATTAGAAACAGCCAAGTACTCTTTTCTATAAGTAGAGGTTAATCCCTTTGTGTAGGGGGGAGTTCTTTTATTGATTTCTTTTGAAGGGTATAAACCTACTGTTGACACCCCATTTTTGCATGCAAAATTGCGCCAAGATTTATTAGTTTCAATCGCTGCAGAAATCGCGCCAAGTAAGTCCATAATCAACTTTGTCAAATAAAGCCCAATTAGGCCCATAACCAAGATAGGGATAAAGGTAGCTCAAGTCCAGTTGAAAGTGAGCCTAGGTGATAGAGGATCATCCCATGAGAAAATAAAACCTGAAATCACCCAATTCGGAGATCCATAGCCCAAGATATGACCCAACAATGGAATAGGTCTCAAATGGGCCCAATATTAAATTTAAATAGATTTCTAAAGGCCCAAACCTATTAACCCTAACGTCACCTAATGTCAAGGTGCTTGTTGACCAGTACCTTGACTGTTTTTTTTATTTCATACGGCCAAGCCGTATTCACTCCTTGAAAAAAAAAATATTAACCCTAATTGTTTCTTGGTAATTAAGTTTAATTACTTGGTAATTAAGTTAGGTCATTTCTAAGGTTAATTGTGGGCCTTTGATCTCCATTTAGGGTTTCAAATCCTAGGATTGTAGTTAATCCAAAATACTATAAATAGAGACCTTCACTTAGTGGTTAGGGGGAAGGAAAATTAAGAGAGAAAAAAAGAGAAAAAAATTAAGAGAAGAGATCAATTTGGGAGTGAAAGGTCCCTTTGGGTTTGTCAATGTTCATGATGAGACAATGAACTCATTTGTATGTCCTTGATTGAGTTAGAGTTAGGTTATATCCTTCGTGTAAACTCACACTTCATCGAAGATCGAAGAGAAAGTACGCCATTAGACTCAACTCACCACCGGAACTCACCACACGTTGGTAAGTGACTATGTTCATCATTCATAGGTGGTTAGAATGCATTAGGACTTAGCCACATAAGCTAGGATGAAATTAGAACCCATTTAGACATCTTTTAAAGACTATTCTAGCTTATGGGCAGGGTGGTATCGAAACCCTCTGAAGGTGGTATCGATACTGACCTAGCTGACTTACAGGCTAGGTCAGTATCGATACTGTCTGGAGTTAGTATCGATACTACACTGCTCGTATCAATACCAACCTTAGACAATATCGATACCAAGGCCAGTTCGCAAAACTCCTAGTGAGTATCAATACCCTCTAGAGGTGTATCGATACCCTTCTTTTGGGTTTATGTGTTGTGCAAATTTTGGACCTAGGGCATCATGTCCTTTTGGTCTTTTGACCCAAATGACCTTAGGTTTTGTTCCTTCTCTTTATATAGAAGAGAAGCAAACCAATTTAGAAAAAACATCTAGAGAGAAGAAGAGAGTAAGAGCTTAGAAGGGAGAAACCATTGTAGTCATCTTCTCCAACTAGCTAGAGCTTCAAGATCTTGAGAGAGATTGAGCTAGCTTCTTCATGAGAGTTGATTTGTTCTACTCTCATAGGGCTTTTTCATTTTAGCTAGACATTGCATATCATTCTAGCATGAGAGCCATAGAGTGTTGAAGAAACACCCAAATCTTCAAACACCATAACCGTCACCGATGGAGTTCCAGTGGGTTCGTCGGTGGAGTTCCGGCGAGGTGGAGTTCCGGCGAGGTGCAGGCTCGTGGATTCGAGCATACAAGTTCGAGGCTTGGTGGATTCCAGGTTGGAGGCGTACAAGAAGCTTGAGGATTCGAACTAACAAGTGCGGGGCTTGGTGGATTCTGAGTTGGAGATGCACACACCATTGAAGAGGCGATTCGTGGATTCGGGTCGTGGAGAAAGACCGGTCGAGTTTGCATGAGGGAGTCATGTTGTCGATGTGAACGGTTGTAAGATTTCTCACAACTCTTAGTGGTAATTTCTGGACTAGGTCCCGGGGTTTTTTCCGTTAGGTTTTTCCCCGTCAACAAAAATTATTTGTGTTGATTGCATATATGTGTGAATGATTTTTGTTCAAGATTGAAATGTTTGATTCTCCATTAATTCCGCATTTGAGAATCAAATAAGTCAATACTTGTTTGTTTTCAATTACTACTTATTATGCTTGCTTAGTGAATTAACTTTTTAATAGGTAGATATTGATCCCCCTTCTATATACACTTAGATTAGTGTTTATTGTTTAGACATTCACCTAGGATTAGGTGATCTTTTAGGAAGGGAAGAAAATTGAGAGTGAGAATAGTGATAATATTTTTGGTGAGATTTTGGGAGAAAAGGTGAAAAGGATTAATATAGAGGAGTCCTTGCTTGGTGTGATTCTTAGAGCGGTTCTTGGAACGAAAAACTTAATTGGACTCTCCATCCGAAGTTATATTTTAATATTTTGGAAGCGCAAACAGGTTGGTCCTCTCTATTTTTTTAGTTTTCTTTATCAAAACATGATTGTATTCAAGCCAAAATGGCCTTATGATGATAGTATGCATGTAGGATGATTTTTCATGCAAAAGGGAATGAAATAGTAGTAGTTTTCATATTTCGCATTTTTATTATTTAATTAATTTCGAATTTTTTTAATTTAATTTTATTATTGTATTCATTCAATGTAAATATAAATATCTGAAGTTAAATGTGATAAAAAGGTGCTCCAATAAATATTTTGAGATTCGACGATTTATTTGTATCGAAAAATTACTTTTAATCGTAGAAAAATCATAACTCATGATTTAACCGTTGGATTGGACTGAAATATTTTTTAAAGTTTGTAAATGAGTTTAGAAATAACCCTAAAAAACTTAAAATTTTTTGAATCGATTTAATATTTTTAAAAAATAGTTATATACATTTTTAAGTATATAAAATTTTGAATCAACTAAGTTTGGTGGTAATCCCAAACTTAGAATTTTAATAATTATTCTCTTGATGGAGAGATACCAAACCTTGAACCTCGTGGATATCCGAGGAGATTTAATATTCTTTCATCATTTAGGTAATTTTCCTTTCGTGGAGATCCCGAATGACAATTAATTTAATGATTTTGAATGATGAATTGAGATTTGATAATTAATAATTATTCTCGTGGAAATCCGAGTTTGCTTTATTTTGTTTTTTTTTTTTTTAAAAAAAGGGTTTTCTAATGGCTAAATCTTATTTATTTTCCGAAAAGTAATTTTTCGAAAGCCAATATAATCCAAAATTTTATTGGAGAACAATCTTGTCATATTTAGACTTCACCTGATTTTTCACATTTTTTTATTAATGTAAATATTTCTCTTAGTTTTATGATAATTTTAGAATAATGTTAGATGTTGCTTGTTTTGACATTATGATATGTATATGGAATGCAATTTATTTATTTTTAGATGTTTTTGAATTAAAACCCTAAAAATCCTAATCACAAAGTAAAGATCGATCCTTTTGATCGAGCGGTTGTTGGGTGCCTCACACCTTCCCAACTCGTAGCTTGATTCCTGAGCTGAGAATCTCTAGTTTTGACTAGTTTAAAAGAAAATAGGAAATCGCCAATTTTGTTTTAAAAAAAAAGGTAGTTTTTCTAAAAAGGGACCCAATTCCCTAAGTTGGGTGGTGACTCCATATATTTTAAGATTCTCAAAAAAAATTAGCCATTTATGAAACACGAACTTCGATGGGCTCCGACCCATGGATTTTCACTGTTTCTACACCTACGGGTTGTGTAGGAGTTACCATTGTTTTTTCTTTTTTGTTAATTCTTTAAAGAATATTGAGAATCTTGGAGAGATAAACTATCTTCAGCAACATCGTCTTCTTTTTAATTCTATTTGAAAGGTCCCCTTGGGCCTGAAAGGTCTCTTTGGGATTGTCAATGTTCATAGTAAGACAATGAACTCAAATGTATGTCCTTGCTTGAGTTAGAGTTAGGATGTATCCTTCGTGCAAACTCATACCTCATCGAAGATCGAAGAGAAAGCACGCCACCAGACTCAACTCACCACCGGAACTCACCACACATTGGTAAGTTATCATGTTCATCATTCATAGGTGGTTAGAATGCATTAGGACTTAGCCACATAAGCTAGGATATTTTTAGAACCATTTAAACACTTTTTAAAGGATTTTTCTAGCTTTTGGGCAGGGTGGTATCTATACCCTCTGAAGGTTACAGGCTAGGTCAGTATCGATACTCTGGGGTTCGTATCGATGCTTTTCTGCCAGTATCGATACTGTCTGGGGTCGTATCGATACCAAGACCAGATCAGGTCTTATTGACATTGCTAGGATGCATGTAGAACACTCAAAAAGGTTCACAAAATCAGTTTTGCACTTTTTCCCAGCTTGTATCAATACTGATAAGGTATGTATCGATACAGACTTCATCTGTAAGGGTGTATCAATACACATATTGGTTGTATCGATACACCTCACCTGGGCTTCTGTATTGCGCGATTTTTGGCTGGGGTTTTTATACTCTTTTGGTCTTTTGACCCCAATAACCTTAGGTTTTGCTCATTCTCTTTATATAGAAGAGAAGCAACCATTTTAGGTTATGCATCAAGGATGAAGAAGATATTTAGATCTTAGAGTGAGAAACTATGGTAGTCATCTTCTCCAACTAGCTAGGGCTTCAAGATCTTGAGAAAGATTGAGCTAACTACTTCTTGAGAGTTGATTTTGTTCTACTCTCATATGGCTTTTTATTTTAGCTAGATATTGCATATTATTCTAGCATGAGAGCCATAGAGTGTTGAAGAAACACCCAAATCTTCAAACACCATTACAGTCACCGGTGGAGTTCCGGTGTGTTCGTCGGTGGAGTTCTGTTGAGGTGCAAGCTCGTAGTTTCGAGCATATAAGTACGAGGCTTGGTGGATTCCGGGTTGGAGGCGTACAAGAGGCTTGAGGATTCGAGCTAACAAGTGCGGGGCTTGGTGGATTTTGAGTTGGAGACGTACATACAATTAAAGGGGCGATTCGTGGATTCGGGTCGTGGAGAAAGACCGGTCAAGTTTGCATGAGGGATTAGTGTAGTCGATGTGAACGGTTGTAAGATTTCTCACAACTCTTAGTGGTAATTTCTGGACTAGGTCTCGGGGTTTTTTCCGTTAGGTTTTTCTCCGTCAACAAAAATCATTTGTGTTGATTGCTTATTTGTGTGAATAATTTTTGTTCAAGATTGAAATATTTGATTCTCCATTAATTCTGCATTTGAGAATCGAATAAGTCAATACTTGTTTGTTTAAATTACTACTTATTATACTTGCATAATGAATTAACTTTTAAATAGGTAGATATTGATCCCCCTTCTATATACACTTAGATTAGTGTTTGTTGGATTAGACCTTCACCTAGGAATAGATGATTTTTCAATTAGTATCAGAGCATAGTTCACCATTTAGGGCTTTACATCCCGGTGAGATCCTTGTAGTGAAATATGGAAGGAAGTTCTATGAACAAACCTCCATTGTTCAATGGAAGCAATTATGCGTATTGGAAAGCACGCATAAGAGCCTTCTTAAGCTCTATAGATGAAAGAGTTTGGATGGCTGTAGAAAATGGTTGGTCCCCTCCAACCATAACCACCACAATTGATGGTGTTGTTGTGACTAAACCTAAATCAAGTGACGTCTGGACTAAAGACGAACTTGATAAGGCCACCTATTGTGGAGCCAGAATCTGGCGCGCACCACGCTCGAGAGAGACTCTCACATGGGAGACGCATAAGTTAGATTCGCCCATCTCAGAAGGGGTATGAATGTGATATATAAGGAGTCGCCACCTGATTTATGGGAATCAGGACCCGAGATTTTGGAAAATCGACCTAAATCTAGCTTTCTGAGAAAACCATGGCGATAGTCCAAAGTAGATGGTCTGCGGTACAAAGACAATAGATAAGGGGATCTAAGTACGGGTTAGAAAGGTGTTAGGCACCCAACAACCGCCCGTCCGTGAGGATGGCCTCTACTTCGCGATGAAAGTTTTTTAGGGAAATATATGATCGATACTAAGTTATGCTACATACACAAAAACAACTGCACTACAGTAAGTAAGCCCCCTAAATCACGTGTCATGATCAAATCGTTCTGGGGCGAAAGATGCATACATCCATCTGTCTGAATGCAGCGAAGGAAGCGACGCATGCCATCAGTAGGCCTACGTGCTAAGAGCACAATGACGCGGACGAACTTTGTATCCACGCGCAAACAAGGTGTGTGATATGTGCAATGTGTACACGTACACTCAAACATGTGATATGGTGTTGTATGCACCATACACTGAGGGATCACCTCCAACATAGGATGTGCCCAAAGACGACGAAAAGCAAGTGACGTGGACGTACTTTGTATCCATGCACAAACAAAGACGACAAAAAGCCAGTGACATGGACGTACTTTGTATCCATACACCAACAACGATGACGAAAACAGATTTATGGACGCTCTTGGGCGTGAACCTGAAAGATGACGAAAACAGATTTATGAATGCTCTTGGGCGTGAACATGAAGGATGACGAAAACAGATTCATGGACGCACTTGGGCGTGAATCTGAAAGATGACGAAAGGAGATTCATGAACGCTACTGGGCGCGAATCTAAAGATTGACGAAAGTAGATTCATAGACGCTTCTGGGCATGAATCTGAAGGATGACGAAAGCATATTCATGGACGCTACTGGACGTGAATCTGAAGGATGACGAAAGCAGATTTATGGACGCTCTTGGGCATAAATCTGAAAGACGACGATAAGCAGATTCATTGACGCTACGGGGTGTGAATCTAAAAGACGACGAAAGTAGATTCATGAACGCTCTTGGGCGTGAATCTGAAAGGAAACGATGAGCAGATTCATTAACGCTACGGGTCGTGAATCTGAAAGACGACGATAAACAGATTCATTGACACTACGGGGTGTGAATCTAAAAGATCACGAAAGCAGATTCATTGACGCTACGGGGCGTGAATCTGAAAGGAGACGATGAGCAGGTTCATTGACGCTACTGGGCATGAATCTGAAAGACGACGATAAGCAGATTTATTGACGCTCTTGGGCGTGAATCTGAAGGATGACAAAAGCATATTCATGGAAGCTACTAGGCATGAATCTGAAGGATGACGAAAGTAGATTCATAGACACTCTTAGGCGTACGTCTGAAAGACGACGATAAGCAGATTCATTGATGCTACGGGGCGTGAATCTAAAAGACGACGAAAGTAGATTCATGGACGCTCTTGGGCGTGAATTTGAAAGGAGACGATGAGCAGATTCATTGACACTACGGGGCGTGAATCTGAAAGACAACGATAGGTAGATTTATTGACGCTACGGGGCATGAATCTGAAAGATGATGAAAGCAGATTCATTGACGCTACGGGGCGTGAATCTGAAAGGAGAAGATGGGCAGATTCATTGACGCTACTGGGCGTGAATCTGAAAGACGGCGATAAACAGATTCATTGACGCTATGGGGCGTGAATCTAAAAGATGTTGAAAACAGATTCATTGAAGCTACGGGGTGTGAATCTGAAAGGAGACGATGAGCAGATTCATTGACGCTACTGGCCGTGAATCTGAAAGACGACGATAAGCAGATTCATTGACGCTACAGGGCATGAATCTGAAAGACGACGAAAGCAGATTCATTGACGCTACGGGGCGTGAATCTGAAAGACGATAAATGTTGGGACTCTCAAAGATGACGAAAGTAAAGTATCCCAAAGATGATGGTAGGCAGGTTCAGCCCTTAGGCGTGAACCTCAAAGAAGATGATAGTAGAGAATCTCCAAGATGACGAAAGCAGAGAATCTCAAAGACAGATTCATGGACGCTCTTGGGCGTGAATCTGAAAGACGACGAATGTTGGGACTCTCAATGACGAAGAAAGTAGAGTGTCCCGAAGATGACGATAGTAGCGAATTTCAGAGACGACGAAAGCTGAGAGTCAAAGATGATGATAGCAGAGAATCTCCAAGATGACTAAAGCGGAGAATCTCAAAGGTGATGGTAAACAGATTCATCCCGTAGAAGTGAATCTCAACAACGACGATGAACAGATTCAGCCCTTAGGCGTGAATCTAAAAGATGGGTCACGTCCAATATAGGACGTACCCGGGGACGAAATGGGGATCACACCTTGCATATGTGCCTGAGAAATGCAAGCGTCAATGGGACGCAAATGATGCATGTACTATGCTCTAGTACCGCACGAAGGTATCTAAAGATTCCTAATCTGATTAAGGATGTTCTGACCTTATATGCATGAAGAACCCTAGGCTAAATTTGATGCATTTGAAAAAAGACATGTAAAACAAAGGAGAATAGGAATTTTACATCGAGTGAAACCTTACACACCCTCGAAAACAACACACAATCCTAGGCTAATGCAACCTAAAGCTACAAGCACGCAGAACCTAACCCTAAGGTGAACTAAGCTAGAGACCTTAATCTCTATTATTATTTGTTTTTAGTGTTTGGCAAGTTATCAGGCCCTTAGGCCCGACATGAGAGGATGTAGGTTCTTGGACCTACAAGGAAGAAAATAGGCTCTAATGGCCCGAGTGATGGTGATGGGCTTTGGGCCCTGGAAAAATGGATCTAGGCCCGTGGGCCTGGCATGGAGGTGGGCCCTTAGGCCGAAGCTCGAGAAATGAGCCGTTAAGCTCATAGCAACCGATAGAGAGCCCGAAGGCTAGAAATATGGGAAAGGAAGGAGGGCCCGTGGGCCCACCACGAATGGATGGGCCCGCAGGCTCAAAATAGCTTATTCAGAGGGTTATTGAGTGTTTTGATCTAAAACTAGCAAAATAATCAAAACACTAATACAAGTCACTAATTACTTGAAATCAGCAGACAAGTAAATTAGCGCAACTTACGATATCAAAACTTTAAGCACAAGGATGGGGTGTAAGCAATGTTCATTACGCAAAAATGTTTTTGCAAAAATGATGAAGTCACAAGCACGATGTCAATCATGTTAAACATGGAAAAATAATGATACTAACTCAAGTTGAAAAAGATGTACCATGCTCCATATGAAAAATACCATACTATCACATGCTTGTTTATTTCATGCATGCATAAATTTTATAGAACGTCCATCATACAAAACATTTAATGCGAATATTTCAACCCATGTTCACGTAAACATCATGTTGCATGCATGCATGTCATTAATTATTTCATGCATAACTAACATATATCACGTAATACATGCTAAAAATCACATGAAATGAAATTTACATTTGCAATATTTTTACCGTCAAAATTGCATGCAAATTTTCATTGAATCATCAAAGCACTGTTACATCACCCGTTTATCACATGGGATATGAGTTCAATAATGGAAGAAAATAAAAGATGAGGTAGGGATTATCACCTAGTCGGCACAAGCCCGTCGACCTGATTGCAAGAAATCTCGCCCACTTTCGTGTCGATATGTGGTGAAAGCGACAAGTGGGCCCCACTCCGTGTCTAAGTGGAGAGAACCAAAACTTCAAGGGACCATGCAAAATTGTTTTTGCAACTAGCGCATGGGAGGAAAAGAAAAGGAAAAATAAAATAAGCTAAAACTGTTTTTTTTTTTTT
>MVGT01000213.1:1569500-1623524 GCA_002174775.1 Macleaya cordata | reverse complement strand
TTAGTGTTCTAAGTCACTTACCATCCTAGGATGTCTTCCGGTGGTGAGTTGAGTTCTTCGGAGCCTTTGTAGATTTCTTCTCTTTCAACCGAAGTGAACCGAGACTCACTAGACTCTAACTCAAGTTACATTGACCATCTTGAGTTTACTTTTGACACGAAATTCGACAAACATAAAACATGGACCTTTCAATCTCCCCCTTTGTCGATTTCGTGACACGAAATTCTAACCAACTATGATATTCAATGCCCGGTTGTGACTTGTCCCTTCTGTTGGCAAATCCTCATCCGAAAAAGATATCGCTGGGATACCTCTGACTTGGGCCACAGTAGCTACCAATTCTTCTGGGGTTATTCCTATGTCGACCTATATGGCATTGAGTGCAGACAAGAGTGCTTTTCTATGCTTGGTAGAAGCTTCAAGTAAATCCCAAACAGATATGTTGGCTTTTGTTCTCCGGAGTTGGTCCACTACCAGCTTGTCCTCTTCGTCCTTAGGCTTTTGAGGGAAGCCTAAAAGAGTGATCCTCTGGCCACTGCTACTGGATTGTCAACTCTCAAGTGTGCTGGCTTAAAAACTTTCCCTGTCCTAGTCTGATGTTGAACCTCCTGACATTCTTCGTCGGATTCTTTGCTTATTTTCATTGGGTCTGTCCAGATATAATCTCAAGTTTTCGGGATAAAACTTTCCACTAAATCGATTGGGGGCTTTAACAAATCCTCCATTCGAATAGTCTTTCCTTTTGGTAGTGTTTTGAATCCCACATGGGTCATCTTGTTGATTGTGAACAAATGAGTTTTCTTTGATTGCTCTATTATGACTGGACTGGTTTCAGAAACTTGATCATCTTGTTCCTCTTCTTGAGCTTGTGCCATTTCTTTGGTTTGGATTAGCCAAAGCTTTTCCAATTCTCACTTCTTGCCCTTGGCTGCAAGCTCGTTAATGGTAAGAGGCTTCTGACTGGATTCTCCAACTTGGTAAATGCTAGTTCTGACCTACGATGCACTATAAACTGTTGCAACCTCCGCGACTTCCTTCCTGCGAATCAGCATTGTCGGATCTCTTGGTTCCTCCGTTCCGACATAATTCACATTCCTCTGAGTATCAGCTTGATGGTTTGGTAGTGGATTTGTGTTGATATTAGGTTTTCTAGGTACTTGTACCCCTTCCATTGAAATTTTCCCACTTTCCAACAAGTTCTGAATTTCGTGCCTTAACGCCCAATAATTATCAGTTAAATGGTCCAGACTCTGATGGAAACTGAAATATGACCTATTCCTAGGTGAATGTCTAAACCAATAAACACTAATATAAGTGTATATGGAAGGGGGATCAATATCTACCTATTAAAATTTANCGAGTACATTGTCTCACCATGAACATTGACAAACCCAAAGGGACCTTTCAGAAACTGCAATGCTGATCTGGATTATACCAACGAGAAGTGTATAATCATAAATTCCCTAAAATTCTTTAATCACATTTTAAGTTAGATCCCTGAGTATCCCCAACGGAGTCGCCAGTCTGTGGAGCCAGAATCCGGCGTGCACCACGCTCGAGAGAAAAACTCGCGCGCGGGAAAAACGCATGCGTAGGATTTGCCCACCTAAGGGGGTGTGAATGTGATATGTATGGAGTCGCCACCTGATTTATGGGAATCAGGACCCAAGATTTTGAAAAATCGACCTAAATCTAGTTTTCCATGAAAACTATGGCGATAATCCAAAATGGATGGTCTGCGGTAAGAGAAATGGATAAGGGGATCAAGGTACGGGTTGGGAAGGTGTTAGGCACCCAACAACCGCCCGTCCGTGAGGACGGCCTCTACTTTTCGATTAAAGTTTTTTAGGGAATAAATGATTAAACTAAGCAATGCTATACATATATAACTGCACTGAGATAAATGAATGAATGAATAAATAAAGAATAAGCCCCCTAAATCTACGTGTCAGGATAGATAGTTCTGGGGCGAAAGAATGCATACATTCATCTGACTGAATGCTGCAAAAGAAAGCGACGCGCGCCATCAATAGGCTTGTGCGCAAAAAGCACCGTGACGTGGATGTGCTCTGTACCCACGCACAAACAAAGGGTGTGATACGTGTAATATGTACACGTACACTCAAACATGTGATATGGTGATGTGTACATCACACATTGGGGGGTCGATCACGTGTGGTATGCCACGTGCGCAAAAAGAGAGAATCATGTTCTTACACATGAAACTCAAATGATTCACATGTATGTGTGTGTCCTCAAAACAGAGAAATCACGTCCTTGAGCGCAATTCTCGAAAAACGGGCAATTATGTCCTTAGACATACGCCGAAACGGATTCACGTTTTGTATGCACGTGTCCGGATGAAGCAGGGATCACATTCGGTATAGAACATGCCCGAAAAGGGATCATATGTGAGGAACATATGCCCGGAATGGAAATGGTCCATTGCATCCATAGAGTGGACCCCAAAGAGGAATCATATCCATCATAGGACATGCCAAAAGAAAGATAGATTCATAACACCCTTAGGTGTGAATCACAAATAGGGATCATATCCATCATAAGACATGCCCGGAAATGAAAGCAGATTCATAACACCCTTAGGCGTGAATCTCGAAGAGGGATCATATCCATCATAGGACATGCCCGAAATAAAAATAGATTCATAACAACCCACCCTTAGGCGTGAATCTCAAAGAGGGATCATATCTAACATAAGACATGCCCAAAAATGAAAGCAGATTCATAACACCCTTAAGCGTGAATCTCAAAGAGGGATCATATCTAACATAAGACATGCCCAGAAAGGGATAACACATTACACATATGCTCGAGAAATGAGAGTGTCAATGGGACGCGAAGAATGCATGCCCTATGCTCTAATATCGCACGAGGGTATCTAAAGATTTCTAATCTGGTTTAGGATGATCTTGGCCCTATATGCATGAAAATCCCTAAGTTAAATGTGATGCATTTTTGAAAATCGTCTTCTTTCAAAACGTCAAAACATTTAAAGCAAAAGTGAGGGTAAAATAGGAATTTCACATCGAGTGAAACTCTACATACTCTCGAAAATAACATACAATCCTAGGCTAATGCAACTTAGTTACTAGTCAAACAAACCTAGACCTTGGTCTGATTATTAGATTTTTAATTATTTAGCTAGTTAGGTCTTTAGACCCAAAACAAGGAAGTGGGCCCGTGGGACCGAGTGTGGAATGGGCCTTTGGGCTCAAAATGGAGGGGTAGGCCCGAAGGCCCAAGATCAGAAAGCAAGCCCATATGCCCACAAACGAGGAATAGGCTTGTGGGGCCAGAATGANAATTCTCGAAAAACGGGCAATTATGTCCTTAGACATACGCCGAAACGGATTCACGTTTTGTATGCACGTGTCCGGATGAAGCAGGGATCACATTCGGTATAGAACATGCCCGAAAAGGGATCATATGTGAGGAACATATGCCCGGAATGGAAATGGTCCATTGCATCCATAGAGTGGACCCCAAAGAGGAATCATATCCATCATAGGACATGCCAAAAGAAAGATAGATTCATAACACCCTTAGGTGTGAATCACAAATAGGGATCATATCCATCATAAGACATGCCCGGAAATGAAAGCAGATTCATAACACCCTTAGGCGTGAATCTCAAAGAGGGATCATATCTAACATAAGACATGCCCAGAAAGGGATAACACATTACACATATGCTCGAGAAATGAGAGTGTCAATGGGACGCGAAGAATGCATGCCCTATGCTCTAATATCGCACGAGGGTATCTAAAGATTTCTAATCTGGTTTAGGATGATCTTGGCCCTATATGCATGAAAATCCCTAAGTTAAATGTGATGCATTTTTGAAAATCGTCTTCTTTCAAAACGTCAAAACATTTAAAGCAAAAGTGAGGGTAAAATAGGAATTTCACATCGAGTGAAACTCTACATACTCTCGAAAATAACATACAATCCTAGGCTAATGCAACTTAGTTACTAGTCAAACAAACCTAGACCTTGGTCTGATTATTAAATTTTTAATTGTTTGGCTAGTTAGGTCCTTAGACCTAGAACAAGGAAGTGGGCCCGTGGGGCCGAGTGTGGAATGGGCCTGTGGGCTCAAAATGGAGGGGTAGGCCCGAAGGCCCAAGATCAGAAAGCAAGCCCATATGCCCACAAACGAGGAATAGGCTTGTGGGGCCAGAATGAGGGAACGGGACTAGAGGCCCAAAAACCGAGAATGGACCCGTAGACCCACAATGGAGAAATGGGCTCGTATGCCTAAAAACTAGAACTAGGTCCGTAGGCCCAAATGTGAGAAAATGAGTTTGTGGGCCCAAATGTGAGAAAATGAGTTTGTGGGCCCAATATGGGGATATAGGCCCATAAACTTGTGATGGAAGTAGACCCGTGGGCATTAAATGGAGAAATGGGCCCGTAGGCCTAACAAGGATGTGGGCCCGTGAGCTCGAAGTAGGAAAATGGGCCCATAGGCCCAAACCCAAGGAAGTAGGCCCGTGGGCCCGAAATGGGAAAATGGGCTCGTAGGCCTAACAAGGAAGTGGGCCTATGTGCCCGAAATGGGAAAATAGGCATGTAGGCCTAACACCAAGGAAGTGGGCCCGTGGGCCCGAAGCGGGGAAATGGGCCCGTATGCCTAACACCAAGGAAGTGGGCCCGTGGGCCCAAAATGGAAAAATGGGCCCGTAGGCCTAATACCAAGGAAGTGGGCCCGTAGGCCCGACACAGCTTATCAAAAGTTTTATTCAAGTGTTTATTTCTCATAAGCTAACAAAAGTAATTAATACACAAGAAATTATGCAATAAAATGTAAAATTGGTATTAATATGCTTTATTTAAACAAATGAATAATACATGCACAAAAATGTATCATCACATGCTTACTTATTTTATTTATGCATTTTTTTTATTTTTATTTTTAGAAATAATATTATGAAAATATTAAAGCAAGGATTTTAACCCTTATTCACATATTTATTATATCGCATGCAAAATTTTATTGCATCCTCAAAACACCATTATACCATGGATTTCATCATACCTCATCACGTGTTATACATACTTCAAATAGAAAGAAACAAAAGATGGGATGAAAATTTCACCTAGTTGGCACGAGCCCTTGGATCGATTACAAGAGATCCCAACCCTTTTTGTTTCGACGCGTGATGGTGGTGACAAGCGGGCCCCACTCCTTGTCCACGTAGAGAGGACAAAATCTCTTTTTTAGCAAAAAAAAAAAGATTTTGCAAAACTAATTTTGCAAATTTGTTTTTGCAAACCCTTTTATAAAAAGACAATTTTTTTATTGATTTTTCGTTTTTTTTAGTAAAAGCTTTTTAAAAAAAAACAAAACAAAAAACAAAACCTTTCTTTTTTTACTGTTTTTTATAAAAAAATATTTTANAAAGCTTTTTTTTAAAAAAAAACAAAATAAAACAATTTTTTATTTTTTTTCTTTTCTTTTTCTTTTTTTTCTCTCTCCTCCTCCCTCATTCCTCACACGTCTGATTACAGACGATTTTTTTTTCTTTCGTTTTCTTCCTTCTCCTTTTTTCTTCTCTTCTTTTTCTTCCTTCTCCTTCTTTCTTCTTCTCTTCTTTTCTTCTTCTTCTTCTTTCTTCTCCCTTCCTCTCAACGTCTGTACCAGACGTTTTTTTTTCTTTCCTTATCTTTCCTCTTCCTTCTTCCTTTCTTCTTCTTTCCTTCTCCTTCTCTCCTTCTTTCCTTTTCTTCTTCTCTCCTCTTTCTTTCCTTTCTTCTCTCTCCCTTCCTTTTTCCTCCTCCTTCACGTCTGTTTCAGGTGAAATTTTTATTTTTTTTCTCTTCTTCTTTCCTTATTCTCCTTCTTCTCTCTTTCTTCACTTCTTTCCCCTTCTTCTTCTCTCCCTCTTCTTATCTGTCTCTCTCTCTCTCTCTCGAATTCTCTTCAGCTCTCTCACACTCTCTGTTTTTTTTTTCAGTTTTTCTCCCTCTTCAATCTCTCTGTTTCTCTCTTTTATCTCTCTAGCCCCTCAATCTCCACCGACAACCCAATTCCCTCTCCATGTTTCCCTCCCTGTGTTAGGGAGGAAAAAAGGGAGGATTGGGGGTGCGTGGCACGCACCTCCCAACCAAAAAAATATTTTTTTAAATTTTTTATCATATTTTTTTAAAAGTGGTTATTTTATTTGATTAAAAATGAGAGTGGGTCCCACAAAATGCCTTTAAAAAAAGAGTTTTTTAGAAAATAGTTGATTTGGGAAAATTTGGGGTAGACCAATCTCGTCGCGACATATGGCGCGACCCGAGGTTTAGAACCGAAGGAGAATCCTACGGTTCCTAGACTGAATCTGTTCCATTCCGAGTTCAGGGTTCCTCGAGATTTGGTTATCTGCTTGGATCAAATCCTGGACGATGGAGCGAAGCCTGCTTAGTCACATTAAATCATTTTTTATTAAATTGTTGCACGCAAATCGAGGTGCGACCAAAATGGATATTTTTGCGGGGTGTGCAAAAATTTGGCGTCTACAGTGTGTTCTATTTAAAGACATCCATTGTACTAGGATCAGTGAACGATGATAATTGTGTTTTGTTTATAGAGGTTTCCACCCCCCTCTCAGAGTGGGTTCTTCTTTCCATTTCTTATCTTTTTATTGTTATTTAATTTAAGAGGTAAGTATCAGCTACAAAAGTAGTTTCCTGTATTTGATTGGGCTGTGATTTAATTTAACTCATTTAAAGGTCTGGTTTTTAACTCAAGTCTACAATTTATTAATGATTTCTAGTTCAATTAAATGGATTAATCACTCACCTTTTCAAATTAATTTCACCTTCAGTGACTAGTTTTGGTACTTCAGATTAACGGTGACCTATGAAGCACGGACACTTCATTTTGGGTCGCGTGTCCGACACTTGGACACACATACACACAGTGGACACTTCAAATATATATATTCGTGATATTTTTTGGGTGGATATGTTCAAAAAATGAAACGAAACATGTCACACTCATATTTTTTGTGTTTCTTTGTCTTTCATTATTGTCAAAACTCCTTTATATAACGAATTTTCTAGAGTTCTTTGAAGAATTTCATCTATGGAATAAATTTTTAATATAGATCTATATTATTTATCTATATATCCTTATGGTATCCGTGTCCTACATTTTTTAGATTTGGCGTGTCGTCGTCTCCGTGTCATGTCGTATCCGTGTCCTCGTGTCCATGTCCGTGCTTCTTAGATGGTGACATAAGAGTCTTTTATGCTTGAGAAAAATATATAAAGCATTATCAGTAATAGCTTCTCTAAGAAACCCAATGGAATTTCCATCCTTGAGAGATTATTCTTCAGTCTATAAGTCACTTTGAAGTTTTAACCAATCTTTCAATCTCTTTGAATCTAGAAAGGTGTAGAAAGGAACACCTTGTTTCAATCTCTTTGAGGCATCCCAAATGTACAAGAGGCAGTTGAAGCATTCTATATACAGGGGTACTAGATCTAAAGTTGTTGTGCACGGATCAGAGGTTGAAGGTGACGAATCTGAAGTTGAACATGTTGGAGAGTCGCCGATGATGGAGTTCTTGGAGAGTCGTCGGCGATGGAGTTCCTCCCATTCCCAATCTTAAACCTTTATCTGTTTTTGAAAAATCACATATTCATATGTTTAGGTCTTAACCAATAAACACTAATCTAGGTGTATATGGAAGGGGGATCAATATCTATCTATTTAAAAGTTAATTCTCAATGCAAGCATAATAAGTAGAAATTGAAACAAACAAGTATTGACTTATTTGATTCTCAAATGCAGAAATAAGGGAGAATAGAATATTTCAATCTTGCACAAAAATCATTCACACATATAAGCATTCAACACAAATGAATTTTGTTGACGGGGAAAAACCTAATGGAAAAAACTCTGGGACCTCGTCCAGAAATTACCACTAAGAGTTATGAGAAATCTTACAACCGTTCACATCGACAACACGAATCCCTCATGCAAACTCGACCGGTCTTTCTCCATGACCCGAATCCACGAATTGCCTCTTCAATGATATGTGCGTCTCCAACTCGGAATCCACCAAGCCCCGTACTTGTTAGCTTGAATCCACAAGCCTCTTGTATGCCTTTAACTCGGAATCCACCAAGCCTCATACTTGTATGCTCGAATCCACGAGTCTGAACCTCGCCTGAACTCCACCGACGAACTCACTGGAACTCCACCAGTGACTGTAATGGTGTTTGAAGATTAAGTGTTTCTTCAACACTTTGTGGCTCTCATGCTAGAATGATATGCAAGGTCTAACTAAAATGAAAAGCCCTATGAGAGTAGAGCAAAATCAACTCTCAAGAAGAAGTTAGCTCAATCTCTCTCAAGATCTTGAAGCCCTAGCTATTAGAGAAGATGACTATAAGGAGTCTCTCAATAGTTTCTCACTCTAAGCTCTCTAACTCTCTTCTTCTTCTTAGATGCATAACCTAAAATGGTTTGCTTCTCTTCTATATAAAGAGAAGGAGCAAAACCTAAGGTCATTTGGGTCAAAAGACCAAAAGGGTAGAAAACCCCATGCCAAAAATCGCGCAGGAAAAAGCCCATGTTTTGCGAACTGNCAGATTCATAACACCCTTAGGCGTGAATCTCAAAGAGGGATCATATCTAACATAAGACATGCCCAAAAATGAAAGCAGATTCATAACACCCTTAAGCGTGAATCTCAAAGAGGGATCATATCTAACATAAGACATGCCCAGAAAGGGATAACACATTACACATATGCTCGAGAAATGAGAGTGTCAATGGGACGCGAAGAATGCATGCCCTATGCTCTAATATCGCACGAGGGTATCTAAAGATTTCTAATCTGGTTTAGGATGATCTTGGCCCTATATGCATGAAAATCCCTAAGTTAAATGTGATGCATTTTTGAAAATCGTCTTCTTTCAAAACGTCAAAACATTTAAAGCAAAAGTGAGGGTNGCGCAGGAAAAAGCCCATGTTTTGCGAACTGGCCTTGGTATCGATACCACCCTCAGTGGGTATCGATACTGCCCTGATATACAGCATCAGGGAGGCCTAGTATCAATACTGCCTAAGGTTGGTATCGATCTCTGCCTCCCTTGATTTCTCTCTCTCTGCTCCTTTTTCTCTCCTCCGTTCTCTGTTTTTCCTCTCCGTTAGTCTTCCCCCTTTTTTTCCTCTTTTCCATCAAACTCCCCAATCTCTCCCTCACGATCCCTCTTATCTCTCTCGATCCCTCTCCCGACAGCCCCCTTTCTCTCCCATACTTCCTCCCTGTTTTGGTGAAGAAAACAGGGAGGAGGATGGGGGGTGCGTGGCTGCCACGACACGCACCTCCCATCCTTATATTTTTTATTATTTTTTTCAAAAATTTTGTTATTTTATGTGATAAAAAATAAGTACGGGTCCCACCATTTTGAGACAAAATCCATTTAAAATGATTTTTTGATAAAAATAGTTAATTTGAGAAAATTTGGGATGGGCCAATCCCGTCGCGACATGTGGCGACGCCCAGGGATAAAAAATCCTACGGTTCCTCGACTGAACTGGTTCCATTCCGAGTTCGGGGTTCCCCGAGATTTGGTTATCTTCTTGTTCCGACCTTGAGCCGAATTTTGAACGAGTGGAGTGGAGCCTGCTTGGTCACATTAAACCAATTTTCATTAAATTATGCACATAAATCGAGATTCGGCCAAAACGGGTATTTTTTCAGGGTGTACGAAAATTTGGCGTCTACAGATGCTCCTCCTCGCCAGAGACCGGTTGCGGTCGAATGGCGAGGCCGACGATGCCTGATTTTCGCGCACCGATGAATTGGTCAAGCATAAAAGTCCAATGATCTAGGTTGTGAATTCGGCTAACCGTTCGTAGTCAGCCGGAGCTGGGCACGAATTTCGTTGGTCTGCTTTCGAGCTAGTTCGACCCTTACGATTGTGTGTAGATTTGTGTTGCATTATTATCTTTGGTCGGACGGTCGCTGGACATGCATGCTCCTGCCAACTTTGCCATAGCGAGGGGTGGTCCGCAATTCTTTGGCATGTTGCTGGGATGTGTGTAGTTTGAAAGATGATTTTGAAAACCAGATCATTTTTCCTTTTGAAAGATCCATTTTGACATTTTTTAATTTACCCGGATGGCAAAGGGAGATCTCTTGCTTGATCATCGCCGAGGGACTCGTGCGTCGTGCTATGGTTTTTACACCACTCAATTATATCAACACTTCATCTTCTTCATTGATCCTGTTTGACTGACAAAAAACTGAGAAGGGAACTGGCGGTATCATTTTCCCCATTAAATACGTTCCTGCACCCTTTACCATGTGCACTCTTCCCCTCACTTTTCCTCGAGAGAAAACAATCATCACATGCTTATATGTGCCTTTAGTTTCTTTGACTCCACTTCATCACTAATGGGGGTGGTGGAGGTAGGCTCTCTTTCTAATCTTTCACGTGCTTCCATGTAAAGAGTTAGGCAAACCCGTTCCTCGTCCCTCCGAGTTCTATAAATACTCGGTGCTTCAAGGTACGACATCCACACCAATCCTTTTCTATCTCGTTCTCCTTTTTTGAGAAAATGGAGGCTTTCTATGCTTGGGTGCACAATCTTGATGACTTCAAGAATTTATTCATCCGAGCTCACCGCCTCAGACATGTTTCTAGCCTTGTGGGGTTCTAATTAGACATGGACCTCTTGAGGGCGGCAGCCACCTGTTGGGTCCGTGATCTTCATATCTTCCGTTTTGGTTTCTGCGACATATGCCCTACGATTGAGGAATTTAGCAAAATCCTTGGCATTTCTTCTGATCGGCCTCTCTTCGCTCCTCTTCCTGGCGGAGTTTCCAGACTAGATTTCAGTCGTTTTTTGGGCGGGCGCTATCGCCACTCCCTTGACCATGTCTTTCTTCCAAATGGGGTGCATATTAAAAACCTTGTTCGCCATTTCCGCCATGTGAGGATCCTGATGTTCGTTGTCGGGCATTGTGCATTGCGCTTCTGGGCAAGTACATGTTTCACATAGACGGACGGAGGTGCTCTCCCACGGTGGCAGTTGTTTTGCAGCAAGCTAAAGTGGGTCGGGCTTATGTGCCTGCCATTTTGGGGGAGCTTTTCGACAGCTTAGACTCTTACGTCGAGGCAAGGCAGATCCGGGGTAGCCTCTACTTGCTTCAGGTATTCTCCTTTTCGAGCTCTTTTCATTGGCCCTCTCATCACTGCTGAGGTATTAATCCTTCCTGATTCTTTTGTAGATATGGCTTGTGGAACACCTGCGACTCAATGGCGCGATCGGGAATCGGGTATTGACCTTGAATGTGATCCGAGTTCACCAAGAGCGTGGATATTATGAGCGTCAACAAGAAGTCACAGTAGGTTGGTTGAAGCNTAGCTTGGATTCCTATGCTGAGACGAGGCAGATCCGGGGTAGCCTCTACTTGCTTCAGGTATTCTCCCTTTCGAGTACTTTTCCTTCACCTTCTCATCACTGTTGAGGTTTTAATGCCTCTGATTCTTTTGTAGATATGGCTTGTGGAACACCTGCGACTCAATGGCGCGATCGGGAATCGGGTATTGACCTTGAATGTGATCCGAGTTCACCGGGAGCGTTGCTATCATGAGCGTCAACAAGAAGACACAGTAGGTTGGCTGCAACATTTGTCCAACATGGCTGTTCACTGGCATCTTCACTATTGGCATGTGTGTCTAAAGTTTCTGAACACACATGGTCACAACATCGTGTCGATCTTGAGCTTTACACAGAGGACCTTTTATTGCCCGCTTCTCATCCTCAGGCAATACGGGATTAATCAGCCTGTACCAGATCTTTCTGCTCATTTCTTTGGTCCTGCTCCTATTACCTCTCGCATCATTATTGCCACCACTCACTCTTGGCATTTGCGACCTTTGATTGAGCCACCAATCCTTCCAGTGGAGAATCCCATACATGTGGAGGGATACTGTCAATGGCGTACTTCCTTCCTCACTTTAGCACCTGCAAATGATGCTGCTGACGGACATGGAAGAAATGAAGAGGATTGATCGTGGCTTCCTCGTATGCCTGAAAATGAAAACAAAGGAACTCCATTAGCGATGGGTTTTTTTTTTTGGGGGTCCGTAGGTGTTATTTCCCAGCAAAACTTGTTAGTTGCCATATAAGCAAGGTAGATTAAATAAAGAGAGTTTGGAACATGTACACCTTTGCAGTTTATTCACAGTTTTGTGTTCGATGAATCCATCAATTGCGCCATAACCGACAACTTCCAAATGCCAACATTGTGACCCTTCATGCGAAAAAACAATACCCTTGCCTTTTTGGGAAATTTGCCTCAGATGCCTAAACTAGAGTCATGTAAAACATGCCCCTAGCATCCTAGATTCTTCCTCATGGGCTTCCTACGAGATAAGGTTTTGAAAACAAAACAAACGCGTCTTTTGAGAATCTTTTCTGAAGTAGATACAACAAACATGCAATATTTTATAAACCCCTCTTATCTTTTGGGGATTTTTGCCTCAGACGCCTAAACCAGAGCCATGTAAAACATGCCCCTAGCGTCCTAGATTTATCCTCATAAGCTCCCCGCCGGACAAGGTTTTTTTTTTTTGACCCCTTAGCTTGGATACGATTATGAATGCTCACCCGATTAGCAATAGTCACGTCGACATGTCGCCACTTTCTTTGTTTGACATTGTATTGCTTCACCCTTTATCCTCTGACTTCGCTCGTTGGATCCGACGGGTATCAACCGATCTAGAGACTTGAGTCCAGCATTGATATTGTTACCACTGGGAAGTCACGCTGTTCTGGATGAAGACTGTCTGCAATTTTATCCATGTCGTAGCTTGCTCTTTTAATTGTGTCTGCCGACTAGTGGTCTGACTCTGAGGGTGTTGCACTTCAAAGTTCATAAATGCGGATCAAATTTTCTCAAGTCTTTGTTTTTCTGACTACAAATTCTATTCTTGAATTTTTTCTCTTCTTCATTTTTTGGGAGGTCCACCACCCTTCCCGTTGACTAAAGACTTGTGTCGCTCACAGGGTCCATGAGGTCTTCTAGGTTGTAGCGTGGCTTAGGTCGGCTAGAAAGAAAGGATAAAGGCTTGAAAAATTGATGAATCTGATTTTCCAAGGTTTCCTCTCTTTTTACTACTGCCCCTTCCTTAACTTAGGGCTTGTGAGTATTTCATTGCTTTGCTTTTTTTTTTTGGATTTTCTATTTTTTTTTTGGATTTTTGATTTTTCAATTTTTTCAATGTTTTTGAATTTTTTTGGATCTTTTTGGGTTTTCTGTATTTTTCTCCTTTTTTGGGTTTTTTTGATACTTGATTTTTTTGGATTTTTGGATATTGTTGCCCCTAGGGCAGAAACACACGTACAAACGAGAAGATAAAATCTCTCCGATTTAGAGAGGGGATTATTTGCTATGTACAAAGGAAAGGCTTAGGCTCGAACATGTTTTCTAGCGGAAATGTAGTTTCAACTGGGTTCTTTTGGAAATTTGGATATCGGCCAAATAAATGCCTCATTTTTGGACCTCTTTCGGCTTCACTTGCCCCTAGTCTAAGAGTCGAGTGGTTACCTCAAGCGTAGTACTTCTTGAGTTGGTCTGCATTTGTAGGCCTCTGAGGCTCAATCCCATCAAGATCTGTTAATCGGACAGCCATCCCTGGAAGGATTTTCTTAATGATGTAGGGACCCTCCTAATTGGGTTTGAATTTGGCCCTTGCGTCAGAATGATCTACGGGCCTGATTTATTTGAGCACAAGATCTCCTATGCTCAAGTTTCTTGGTCGGACTTTCTTGTTAAGGCTACGAGCTATCCTTTGTTGGTAAGATTGTGCATGACATGCTTCGTCCATCCTTTTCTCATCAATGCAGTTCAAAGCGTCTACCCTGGATTGGATCCAATCAGCTTCATCCTCGATTCCTTCCATTAGAACTCTGAGGGTTGGAATTTCTGTTTCGATTGGAAGCACGGCCTCCATTCTATATACAAGAGAAAATGGTGTCGCCCCTGTTGGCGTTCGAATTGAGGTGCGATAAGCCCATAAAGCATAGGGCAACTTGTCGCTCCAGTCCTTATAAGTCACAGTCATCTTTTTTAGGATCTTGACTAATGTCATGTTGGAAGCCTCCACCGCATCATTAGTTTGTGGCCTGTGAGGTGACGAGTTGTGGTACTAGATTCTATATTTGTCAAACAAATGGCGTACCTCAAAACCGATGAAATTTGGACCATTATCTGTGATGATTTCGTGAGGCACTCCATATCTGCAGATGATGTGATTTTGGATGAACTTCGCAGTGTGGGCCGACTTAATACTTTTACACGAGATGGCTTCTACCCATTTTGTAAAATCGTCGATTGCGACGATGATGTGGTCATGTCCACTTGATGAAGATGGGCGTGTCTTGCCTATCACATCGATCCCCCATGTTGAAAAAGGCCAAGGCGACGTCAGACAATTCCGGTTTGCCGGGGGAACATGGATCAGATCTCCATGTATCTGGCATTCATGACATTTTCTGACAAACTTCTCACAGTCAGTATCCATTGTTCGCCAGTAGTACCCATACCTGAGGATCTTCTTAGCCAACATTCCACTACTCATGTGTGGACTACATACTCCATCATGGACTTCTTCTAGAATGTTCAGTGCTTCATCTTTGTCTACGCATCTTAGTATTGTATTATCAAAGGATGTCTTGAATATATGACCTCCACATAGAGCAAACCCTGAGGCCCAAGATCTAAAAACCATTGATCTCTCCTAGTCGCGCCTTCTAGATATTCTTGGGTCGCCAAGAATCTTTTACTGTCTACATACCAAGGCTCGCTAAGCTCTTGCTCTTCGAACTCTTGCGCTTGGTAGCAGTATGCAGGTTCATCTCTTTAGACTACCTCAATTGGTCGAACAATAGCTCTTTCCAGAATAGTTAGCCAGGATGATAACACTGCTAAAGCATTTGCACAGTAGTTTTTATTTCTGAATACATGATGAAATTCGACTTCATCAAACTCGTCGACCAATTTCAAGAGGTACTCATGATAGGGTATCAAATGTTCGTTCTTAGCTTCCACTTACCCTGAACCTGCTTAATGATCAGAAGAGAATCTCTGTAAACCATTAATCTTTTGACTGATAGCGCAAGGGCTGCCTTCAAACCAGCGATGCAAGCTTCATACTCTGCTATGTTGTTTGTACAAGGAAACCCCAATCTGATGGCGATAGGTATTCTGACTCTTCAGGAGATACAAGCATTGCCCCTACTCCTCTACCTATCTTATTGTGGGCTCCATCGAAGTACATTCTCCAAGGTGCCACTTTTTCTGCTTCTTCTGGTTCTGTTGCCAATATGTACTCATCATGGAACTCTGCTACCACTGTTGTTTTATCTGGAAGTGGATGGGCGGCAAGACGGTTAGCTATTACTCTCCCTTTTATGGACTTTTATATGACATAAGTTATGTTGAATTCTGATAAAAGCAGCTGCCACCTGGCAGTTTTCCCAGATAATATTGGCTTCTCAAACAAATATTTGATTGGATCTATCCGTGCGAGCAGCTGGATTAAGTGTGACAGCATGTAATGTCTGAGCCTTTTCGCGGCCCATACCAACGTGAAGCAAGTCTTCTGTAAAGGTGTATATTTTATCTCATATCCAGACAAAGTCTTGCTGATATAGTAAATGGCTCTTTCTTTACCGCTATCTTCATGATATTGCCCTAGAGCTGCTCCCACTGCAGTGTTAGTAACAGAGATGTATGTGATCAAAGGTTTTCCCGGGACAGGCGGGACTAGTACAGGAGGGCTCAGTAGATAATCTTTAATTCTGTCGAATGCCTTCTGGCAATCTTCATTCCATTTCTTGGGAACATCTTTTCTAAGCAATTTGAACATGGGCTCACAAATGGGTGCGAGTTGAGCTATGAATCTGCTGATGTACTGAATCCTTCCTAGAAACCCTCAAATCTCTTTTTTGTTGCAAGGTGGAGGCATGTCTGCAATGGCCTTCACTTTGACTGGATCAACTTCGATACCTCTGTGGCTGACGAGGTGGAGGCATGTCTGCAAGGAGACGATGAACAGATTCATTGACGCTGCGGGGCGTGAATCTGAAGGATGACGAAAAGCAGATTCATTGACGCTAAGGGGGTGGATCTAAAAGGAGACGATGAGCAGATTCATTGACGCTACAGGGTGTGAATCTGAAAGGAGACGAAAGTAGATTTATTGATGCTACGGGGCGTGAATCTAAAAGAGGACGAAAATAGATTCATTGAGCTATGGGGCGTGAATCTGAAAGATGACAAAAATAGATTCATGGACGCTACGGGGCGTGAATCTAGAAGAAGACGATAAGCAGATTCATTGACACTACGGGGCGTGAATCTGAAAGAAGACGATAAATAGATTCATTGACGCTACGGGGTGTGAATCTGAAAGAAGACGAATGTTGGGACTCTCAAAGACGACGAAAGTATAGTGTCCCGAAGGCGACAGTAGGCAGATTCAGCCCTTAGGTGTGAACCTTAAAGATGACGATAGTAGAGAATCTCCAAGACGACGAAAGCGGATAATCTCGAAGGTGGATGGTAAGCAGATTCATCCCGTAGGCATAAATTTCAACGACGACGAATGTAGAGACTCTCAAAGTCGACGAAAGCAGAGAGTCACAAAGACGATGATAAGTAGATTCAGCCCGTAAACGTGAATCTCAAAGACGACGACGAGCAGATTCAGCCCTTAGGCGTGAATCTGAAAGATGGGTCATGTCCAATATAGGATGTACCCGGGGACGAATTGGGGATCACACCTTGTACGTGTGCCCGAGAAATGCAAGTGTCGATGGGACGCAAATGATGCATGCCCTATGCTGTAATACCGCATGAAGGTATCTAAAGATTCCTAATATGATTAAGGATGACCCTGACTCTATATGTATGAAGACCTCTAAGCTAAATGTGATGTATTTGGAAGCACACATGTAAAACAAAGGCGAGGATAGAATAGGAATTTCACAGCGAGTAAAACCCTACACACCCTCGAAAACAACACAATCCTAGGCTAATGCAACCTAAAGCTACAAGCACGAAGAACCTAACCCTAGGGTGAACTAAACTAGAGACCTTAATCTCTATTGTTGTTTGGTTTTAGGGTTTGGCAAGTTATCAGGCCCTTAGGCCCGACTTTGAGAGGATGTGGGTTCTTGGATCCACAAGGAAGAGGATAGGCTCTAATGGCCCGAGTGATGGTGATGGGTTTTGGGCCCTGGAAAAATAGATCTAGCCTCGTGGGCCTGGCATGGAGGCGGGCCCTTAGGCCCAAGCCCGAGAAATGAGCCATTACACTAATAGCAACCGATAGAGAACCCGAAGGTTGAAAATTGGGGAAAGGAATGAGGACCCGTGGGCCCACTACGAAAGGATGGGCCCGCAGGCCCAAAATAGCTTATTCAGAGGCTTATTGAGTGTTTCAATCCCAAACTAGCAAAATAATCAAAACACTAATACAAGTCTCGAATTATTTGAAATCAGTAGACAAGTAAATTAACGCAACTTATGATATCAAAACTTTAAGCACAAAGACGGGAGTGCAAAAATGTTTATGGAAAAATGTTTTTGCAAAAATGATGAAGTCACATGCACGATGTCAATCATGTTAAACATGGCAAAATAGTGATACTAACTCATGTGGAAAAAGATGTACTATGCCCCGTGTGAAAAATGCCTCATTGTCATATACTTGATCATTTCATGCATGTATCATGCAAAACATTTAATGCGAAGATTTTAACCCATGTTTCACGTAAACATCATGTGGCGTGTATGTGTGTCATTAATTATTTCATGCAAAACTAACATATATCATGTAATACATGCTAAAAGTCACATGAAATAAAATTTACATTAGCCATATTTCTATCGTCAAAATGGTATGCAAAATTTCATTGATTCATGAGAGCACCGTTACATCATCATTTCATCACATGAGATATGAGTTCAATAATGGAGAAAATAAAAGACAAGATAGGGGTTATCACCTAGTCGGCCCAAGCCCGTGGCTCAGTCACGAAAAATCTCCCCCCTTTTACACGTCAATGTGTGGTGGAAGCGACAAGTGGGCCCCACTCCGTGTCCAAGTGGAGAGAACCAAATTTCTTTGGGACTATGCAAAACTGTTTTTGAAAGGGAGAAAAAAATGGAAGAGTACAAATAACAACAAATTTTTTTTTTTGAAACCTTTTTTTGTTGTTGTTTTTTTTCTGTTTTTTTTACAAAATTTTTTTTTTGTTTTTACTGTTTTTTTTTTAAAAACTTTTTTTTCTTTTTCTCTCTCTCCTCCTCCCTTCTTCTTCTCCACCGGGCGTCTGTTACAGACGCCCAAATTTTTGTTCTTCTCTTCTTTTTCTTTCTTCTTTCTTCTTCTTTCTTCTTCTTTCCTCTTCCCTCTTCTCTCTTCTTCACGTCTGGTTGCAGGCCTTTCCTTTTTCTTNTCTTTTTCTCTCTCTCCTCCTCCCTTCTTCTTCTCCACCGGGCGTCTGTTACAGACGCCCAAATTTTTTTTTTTCTTCTCTTCTTTTTCTTTCTTCTTTTTTCTTTTTCTTTCTTCTTCTTTCCTCTTCCCTCTTCTCTCTTCTTCACGTCTGGTTGCAGGCCTTTCCTTTTTCTTTTTTTTTTGCCGACGTTGACAGCAGCAGTTGCTGCTACTGTCTTCTTTTTCTGTTCTCTCTCCGAACTCTCTCTCCCTCAGACCTCACTCCAGTTCTCCCTCTCGAACTCACTCGATCTCTATCTCCTCCAGAGGCGGATCCAGGAATTTTCTTTAAGGTGAGCGAGTCAACATTTACCGAGTTAATTTAGCAAGTTGGTCAACATTGACCAGGTCAAACTATTGATTTAATTGAACTTATCTCTATTATTATCAAATTCTTATATCTAACTGTACCCTTGTTACTTAATTATCATTACATGTTCCACTTTCATACATCTTGTTTACACCTTTTGGCCTACATGAAAATTATCTATTGACTAATGTTTTAGCTAATCTCTTCACCAATAAAAGTATATTTTGAAATTAGCTAAGATTTTAGTGTTCATAAGTTTTTTTTAGGGTTTAGGATTTATGACTTTTAAGGTTTTTAGAGTTTTTAGAATTTTTTATTGTTATTTACATGTTTTTGGGATTTTTAAGGATTTTAAGACTTTTTAAGGTTGGGACTTTTGGGGTTTTACGATTTTTTTAGGGTATTTGGATTTTTCAGAATTGATCTTATATTACCCTCTTTTATTTTATTGTGTCCATGTATTTTTCTTAAGGTTAAATGCACTCCTTGAAAATTCAAGGGAATCCTTGACATTCCAGAATGTATATAAAGAGGGGTTATTATTTATTTAAGTGAAATCCAAAGAGTGATAGAAAAATAAAAGCAACAAATGAGGAGAGAATGAGAAATTTAAATAAAAGAGCAATACAATAGTGGTAGAATACAAATTTTTTTCTCAGGGTGGTCAAAGTTGTATGTATATATCAATATAGCATTGGAAAGAGTGTTATCTAAATTCGGTGCCAACTCTCCTGGCTTTTTATGGTGGCCCACTGCACCTCCGTTCATACAAAGCGATGTGAGTCATGAGGGTGCTGTCTGTGTTAAGCCATACTTGATAGATGGTTTTTTCTGTCAACAAATAAAATATACTGCAATCGCACGGTCTACCAATGTAGATCTAGCAAGTATGGGTCGAATCCACAGAGACTTGTGCTTGGCAATCTAAAAATAAAATTACCTAAACTAATCTAGAAAATGATAGTGATTGATTTGAGATGAATTAAGCGAACTAAATAATAAAATTAAAACTGTGTAAATAAACTGATAAGGAAAATGCAAAGGCTTAGAATCTACCACCTTACTATTGTAAATTTATAGATTCAATTTAAGTGTCCCCGATTAATAATTATGAGTAACACTCGAGATGAAAATCTCATGTTTTCTCTAAGATGTGATCGTTGAGTTCTTCAAATAACTAATATGTCATTTATTTTTATTTTTTGATCAGTAAAGAGAATTTATTGAAAATAAGCAAAAGCAAGGTGCAAGTACAAAGAATAAGGAAAAAAAAAAACCTTAAAAGGGAAGATAGACTAAGTACTACACCCCTAAAACAACTTCATCCCATCTGACCACAAGGTCCTCAAAATGACGCCCATTTAGTGCCCTCGAAGGGGAAGACCAGTACAATATTAAACCTTTAATTTGGAGGATAATTTTATCGACCGAGCATAGCTCCCCCTCAAACACTCGTCTATTACGTTCTAGCCATAAAGACCAGCAAATTGAAAAAGGAAGCACCCTCCATATGTCATTTATTTCTCAGTCAAAAATACACCTCTAAAGTATTACTTGTCTTCTTACAGCACAACTAATCAAAAGTATTGTAGCATTCAATTAAATTAGGACCCAATTAATAGCCACTGGCTTTTCAACCAAGCGTGATGACCAATTGTGTGAATCAACGGTTCCTCTCGTACTAGGTTGAATTACTATCGCGGCACTGTCATCAGTAGGGTAAAACTAACCTGTCTCACGACGGTCTAAACCCAGCTCACGTTCCCTATTGGTGGGTGAACAATCCAACACTTGGTGAATTCTGCTTCACAATGATAGGAAGAGCCGAAGGATCAAAAAGCAACGTCGCTATGAACGCTTTGGGGTTTCATCATAGCCTAAGCTAAAAATTATAACCCCATGATTGAGATGATGGTTCTAATACAAATTAATAACAGAAAAATGAACATAAGATAAATAAGAGAAATAAGTGAGATGCAGCCCGGTGAACTGATCTCTCTTCTCTTCCTCTCTCACTGTTTCTCTCCCTCTATTATTTCAACATTCAAGCTCCATTCAAAGGCCAAGGGCCTCTTCCCCGATCTCTCTACTTACAGGCCAAAGGCCTTAACACCCCCCCACCCCCACCTCACATCTCCCTTCGCAGCTTCTCCTCTCCTTTAGATAACCATTTCAAAACCTCGACCAAAATTGTGCGCCCATCTTTTGTCTCCCACGTGAGTAAAAAGTCTTGAGTCTGAGTTAGTGAGTGGTGTTATAACACGTCTTACGTATAGGTGCTTGTTCCACCGATTTGGTGTCATATTTTGTTAGTGGTTTGACCCATGCAGGTCCCACACTTGACACCCACATAGTTAGATGTCTTCTTACTATGCTTATCTTTCTTTTACCCTATATATATGTGTGTTAAGTTGTACGAAGTGATGTGGTATCAGAGAGTCTTTCAGTTTGTACATTTCATATATGCTTATGAAATATTATGATGTGGTATGTAGTTATGTAACAGAGAGTTAAGATATACGAAATATCCTTTATCCTCTCTCTCTAGTACTAACACGTTATCAACACGAGTCTCTACCACTCTCCAGATCGAGACCTCGACATTTTGTGATCAACCCGAAGCTCAAGAGTAACTCTCTAAAAATATGTGAAAGACGAAACTGAACGTTAGCAAGTCGCGCCAAACAATTTCCCTAACGAATCTGAAGACGCCAAGGCACCTTAAATGAATCTTGTAAAGCCAGAATCACCAACATTGAATCACATTCCAACCATACAGGAGTCCAACCTTTGTCCGGAGCAATTTCTAAAGCCCACAGCGCTGCAAGAAATTCAGTAAAGACTTGCGTCTCCACTCCAATATTAGCAGCAAAACAACCAAGAACCGACCCCTCATGAGAACGAAAAATGCCCCCACAACCAGCCATACCAGGGTTACCGAGTGAACAACCATCCATATTAATTTTAAACCATCCCTGTAAAGGAGGATACCAGTTGACTTGCACTATGTGTGCCGCACGACGACAGCAAGTAGCCACCCCTAAGCTATAACGACATCAACACTTGAGAGATGAGCCTTCAATTGTAAACCAGCGCATTTTCACTCTTGAGCCTGGAAACCAGTTCACTTGCTGAGTTCCAGTTAAACAGAAAAGCCTTTGACCATTGATAAAATAGGGAGAAATGTACCAGAGGAGCAGTAAAAGCAGCACTTGAGAAATGCAAGTATCTGAATGTGAATGGGGATAGTGAAAATCTGCATGACTTAAAATGTCCCCCTAACTGGCGTCCCAGATGTAGACAGCTCAGACTTTCATCTTGTGCAAAAGCTTCCAACATCTTGAACAAGAAGGTTTCACATGTATCACTCCATTTCAATGAGAACTATAGCCACTATAGGAAAATAAAATAAGCCTTAGCATAATTAAATGAAACCTGATGCCAAGAAAACCATTCGAGCTGAAGGTTTCTCTCCCACTCCCCTTTGGAACCAAGGCTTGCTTCCGCTTGAGCCATAGGTAAAGGAATTGGAGATGGCCCCTGTTGAAACACACAAGTGCTATTTAGGAAGAGAAACATCCGCTAGTTACAAGTTGTAAATATCGGTGCAGCCCTTCAATTACCTGGACACTTTAGGCTGGAGGAAGCAAGAAGAGATTACACTAATTGAAGACCATCAAAGTTTCTGTATGAACTCAGGAAAAAACAGAAATGATATACTCACTGCTCTCTTCAGTTTCTCAAATACCAAATGAGTCGGAAATCATGCAATCATCCTCACGTATAAAGAAATAGATTAAACGTAAGCTAGTTCCTAGTGAAGAATCAATAAAGAAGCTACTCCTAGATTTAATAGGTCCTAGAAGACTCCAAATTCATAATTTATATGATGACAATGTTAATGCCAAGAGACCTAACAATCAAACATGCAAGCCAAACCCTTACTGAAATAAGCTTCATAAAAAATAAATTAAATAAAAAAACACAGAGAGAAAATCCACTGAATTTATTCTCTAATTAACAACTGAAAACAAAAACGAGTCCAACTATCAAGTACTTCCAATAAGACCTTTTATAGCATAAATTTTTAGCAAGAGTAATAGTTGAAGTGATTTTAAGAAATGAAAGAAATGAAATGAGAATGAAAATTTTAATTAGATAGATACCATGACAGAGAAAGAGGCAACTGTTAGTATCAGCCAGTTAGCAACCATGTGCAAGGGCCTCTTCTGCACAAAGAAAATCCTGATCCCATATAAAGCTCTGACCCTGCAATAACTTAAACACGGCCATCCAGACATTCCATGAACTCCCTTTCTCTTTCAAGCACTCCTCAAAGTTCAAGTACATTGTATTCATATCAACATGTAGTTTGAATCTAGATTCAAAAAGTTTGAGGCATATCCAACCAACTGGATAATCTGTCTTGAGCGTCAAGCAGTTTAATACTCTTCCTGTAATTTCGCATAGGCACGGCATAATAACAAGTGTGCAAAACAGAGGATGCTATCGGGAAGTAAGTCTTGATGCATGTAATGCATGGCCAATACAACCTATGAGCTCCTGAACTTGCAAACTGATCTCAGAAGCACAAAGTAGAAGCTGGAACTTTTGATACTGATAAGGTACATCTTTCTTTGAATATATTTCATTGTGGAGAGCTACACAAACTAGTCCCTCAAGTGTAACATAAAGATGCCGAGGAAGCCTCTCTTCACGAACTTCTTAGAAAGTTAAGTAGAAGTAAATATGGGCATTATGGTTCCATGGCTCTTGATGCAACCATCTGCTCAAAGAGTGAGATACATGCAAGTGAAGTTAACCTACTTGTCTAACTCAAGAACCTATCATATTACTTAGAAAACATTACAGATCTAAGTTCGAGGAAAAAAATTTAGCTACAGTATATTTCGGAATACTTTGTTTCTGTCTTGACTTTTATTAGGAAAAGTTCATGGACAGTAAAGGACGCAAAGAAATACAAATATATTCATATATTAGAAGTTACAAATCCAATGAATAAAATCATTATACTAAAAGAACCCAAATCTCATGATATTTGCATATATATTTCCAATAAAGAAAAACATGAATTTTGTTCAAGATACTTATTTCCCATAAGAAACTCAAAGGAGTAGAAAGTTATATATAATATGAGATCTTCCAGAAGAGATCATATTAAGGGCTAGAGGAAGTAGGCTATGGTACCTCTGCAATTGTTGAATTCCTTGTCTCCCATGCATGTACTGGAATTGACATGTCGCGAAAGAGAACTTTGGATTGGTGGTTCTGCTGGTGTAGCATGCGACTGCTGCAGGACCAAGAATCTCATTGCTGATACCAGACCATCAATGACTTGGCAACCAGGAGGGTTACGTTTTTAGGGTTGGTCAATTTTAACTGACCATGGTCCAGGGTTATGTCACTAATAAAAGAATAAGTAAGGGGTATCTCAAATGGGCGCTCTTGAGTTGGAGACTTGGAGCTAAGCAGCCGCACCCGTAATGAGCTTCTGGTTGGGGTGGGGAAAAAAAAACATCACCACTCAAGGACCGCGCTTATCTCAGCTCTCAAAGAACCCCTTTCTCCATTTGGAGGTTGAAGGAGTCAACTCAGTCTTGGATCCAAATAAAAGGAGTCAACTCAGTAAAACACTAAGTTATCTCGTTTGACTTGGAGGAACCTTTTTTAACACCCAACATAAAGATGGAAAGTTACATTTGAAAATTTTACATAAATACGATGCCCAAAGAAACACCAATGTTTTAACAATAATAATTTCCTGGTAAATATAGAGCTTTCAGCGCCAATTTCTTTGTTCAAAATTTTTATTATGTTAGTTTTCTCAATTAATGAGATGAAATTGTAGAAATAGAGCTAAAATTATAAGGTATTGATCTCTGATCACCTAATTTATGTATTTGTCATTACCAAAAGGATTACAAAATGTGAGTCCCTCTAGAATTTAATACAAGAGACTATTTCTAGTTGACGTACTCACTCACATGGGCACTCTATTAAAACTGAAATAAAGCATCAAATATTCATTCAACAAACAATTCAATCAGATCTAAACCAAAAAGAGCTACCGAATAAAGGATAGAATCCCAATAACATTCAAAATCAGAGATAAGTAGATAACTATTTAGTACACAGATCACCGTGATTTATATAAGCTCCTCTAAAATCCCATTTTTTACGCAATAAATACAAATACAAGGTCTTGTTAATCTGCAGCTACCTTTCAGTTTCTTATCAAAAACTACAACAGAACTAACATATAAATACAATCTTTGGGGGGTTTTTTGTTTCATATCTTTAGTGGGGGTTTTTGTGAGATCTTTAGTGGGGTATTTTGTGTCAAGTTGTGAGTTAAAACAACCATTAACTATGAACCATTAACCCTCAAATTTCTGCACCGAACAGAAAAAGAGTTAGAGAGAGAGAGAGAGAGAGAGAGAGAGAGAGAGAGAGAGAGAAGAAACAAAAAAACAAAATTTCTACAAATGCAAGCTAGGGGAAAAAATAAACAAATATCAACTTCTAGCAATATTGTAGGCACTTTGGATTTAAGGAGAACACTTCTTATCTTTTTAAGCTTAAGGCTATATTGTTCTTTTATCTGTTTTCTAAATGTTTTCATGGTTCATCGCAAATAGAGACCATGTTGAACAGTACCTTTCCCAGGTATTCCCATGCGGTAGCAAGAGATGCATTCAATTGCAAACCCCAAATAAGAGCATGTTGCTTCAATGCAGTATGAACAGATAAACATCCCAAAGCCACCCAGAAGGACCAGAACTCACTGTTGTCTCCCTCAAGAAATAAGCCACCCAAGGACATCTTCTCAGGTAGCTGACTGCCGTATAAAATAGTTAGTTGTAATAGCTTATGGAGAAGACATGATTTAATAAAGGAGAGATCTTACCGGTTCACTTCTCATTTCTCTCCAATGAACAAATGAGATCCATAGAGATTGCAATGCCAACATATATATTAGCCTGCCATGGATTCAAGTGCAACGCTCACTGATAAGAACGACTAGCAGACACTGCAGCCAAAAACAACTTCCTTTTCCAGGAAAAGATGGAATTACTGAAAGGCACCTCATCATTTTCTAAGCTTTGGTTTTCACCACCCATGGAAAACATTTTGCTTAAATATGTATGTCCTTCTGAAGAGGTGGCAGCCTGATAGGCATATTCACACCTCACCTACTACATGTATACTTTTAGTATCATTTCAACAAGAATTAATAAAGAGACAACAGCCTGGTGAGATTCTTCTCCTGTTTTAGCACATCACATGTTCTAGTCATCTCACACACCTCTGAAAGAACAGAATATGAAGTTATAATAAGATGTTCCAACTGATACATAGCCTAAAAGTTTTCTGGAGACATTACAGCTAGATGACTCTGACTACTAATTTTGCACAAAATAAAATCTGCCAATTAGTATAAAGCCTCCAAAATTGGTTATCACATTTTAGATATTGTTAAACCCTAAGACCACCCTACAAGAGGTCGAGAAAATAAGAAATGAATACGTGCATTCACTAACCTCTACATACATCTTCAAATCTATTAAAGAAAATAAAAAATAAAAAAATGGAGAAACAAAAATTAACTTGGTATTGAATTATTATTATTATTATTATTTGATGATTCAGATTGTGTACACCACAAGGGAGAAGATCTCAACGGTGGAGAAGAACTTCGACATACCTCCAACGTATCATGAAACTGTGTTTGGCATGTCTTGAGCAATACAGGGAGAGGAAAGTACACACCTTTCTGTACACAAAACTGATGCCTGGGTTTTATCCTATTCTCTAAACTAAAAGAGAAGTACTGTGGGAACTCCTTTAACTCAGTCAAGTCCCTCCCCATCTCCACGAAAAAATAATCGAATTTTGGCTCGAAATTATGCTTAATACTGTAACAAAACAGCTGAGGGAATCTCCTCACCATCGAAATTGCATCTCCGTACGAAAAACCAATCTTCTCCAAATACTCAATCCTCGGTATAAATTTATCCTCAACACTGCAGGACAGCAACGATGTGTATCTATGGACCTCTGATATCCCAAGGCTCTGTAGGAAGTAGAGGGTCGGACGGAGCCGCTTCTCGACGTCGCAAGCGAGTAATCTCGGCCTTCGGTTTATGACTCTTCGGAGATCAGACCCCATTACGTTGGCTTCCCGTAACAGGAAGGTGATGACCGGGATGATATCGGAAATCTTACAATTCAGAATCTCTGGGCACATACCGCAGATTCGGCGGAACTCTAGTGCAGTAAACCCCATTGAGCGCATGAAATTGACGGTAGATTTCATATCTTCGAGGGAAGATGACAGAATCAGATTCAGAGGGTAGTCTGCATCGTCGATAAGGGAGAAGAGATCAATGCCAATGGAATCTAAGTAAAGAATCTTGTCCCGGAATCCAGAATGGATATCGAAGGAGCCGGAGGGTTGTGGTTGAGGTTGATCAGGGAATTTGGGTGGGGTTTGGGATGGCTTTTGAGGAAGAGTAATCGAGGTTTTGGAGGAGGAGGAGGAGGAGGAAATTCGAGAATGAATAATAAACCTGTCGAAGTTTCGGGAAATAGACGAAATGTGGAGGAGGTGAGGAGAGGGAAAATAGTAGGAGGGTTTTTGGAGGGTTCGAACGCCATTGTTAAAGTAGAGACGGAGTGTGTCTTCCATAGTATAGTTGGAGTAGAAGAAGAGGACTGTGTTTTTCAGGGTTGAGTTTTTCTCTCTTTCGTTTCCATGGATAAGGCTTGTGTTGTGAGAGGAGATTTTTTTGCAGTAAAGGTGTGAACGAGGAAATCTGAACCCGATCCCCGATAGGACTTACCAGCCCGTAGAGGGTAATTTTGTCATTCAGTCCAACATTGATGGCAAATTTCCACACAGAACGGATATTTCTGGCCCAATTTGTTTTTCTTTTTCCACCCAACCCAAAGGAATCGGGTTAGTATTGTGGAAACAACACAAAGATTCCGTTGTTTGTTTGCATTTTCAATTCTACGGAATTATGAGTCCACTAACTTAAAAGAATGACTAATAATTAGTTTCCAATGTAATTCCATGGAATAGATTTCCTTGACCCCCCAAGGAATGTAATTCTGCGGAACTGATAGAATGAAGAGATTTTGCATAACACACTTCTTCGCTATCAAACACAACCAAAAAGAAATGAAAAGAAATGATGGATGTATCGTAGCTTATGTACACCCACTTCGTCCCTTGATCTTTCTCCCTAAGGGCAAGTCTAGTAGGAATCCCTTAAATGGACCCCTTAATCCATTGGGTGGTGGACTAAGGGAACCATCTTCCTTAGGACAAGTTTATTGAAGTCCAAGAATCTATAGATTTTCACCCTGAAAGTAGGATCCAAAAATCCAAAGATCCAAATAACTTTTCATTAATCAATGGATCCTTAGTGGAACGATCATATGATGGTCGGTTTGAAAAAATGATCATCTGATAGTCAAAACGATCAGATCATCGTAGGCTATAAAAAGTGAATACAAAAATAAAAACAAATGCATGCAATTAATACAAAAGACTTAAAAAATGAATAAAAAATTAAAAAGTACTTAAATGCACACAATCATTACAAAGTACTTAAAATTGACTGATTTTCGATCAGGATGATCCACACTGCCAAAATACAAAACTTAAATTATCTTCTTTCATGGCATGGGTCAAAGGTAGGATCATTTAAGATTAGCAAAAAAAAATGAAAAAGAAAAAAGAAAAAGAAAAACCATACCATTGATTCATTGAATGACCTGCACAAGTAAATTAATGTCGATTGCACAAGTACAAACAGACAATCACTGAAAAATCAACCATCAATAATTAAGAGTTCTGGAATACTCAGACAAAATTTGATGAATATAAGTTTGTGCTATAAACAACAACAACAACAATATATATATAGTTTGCTCTTTTTTAGAGTAGCATTAATAACATATTTTAAGAGACCAATGATATGAATATTCATGAAATATTCGCCCCAATTTATGCATGTAGGATCAAAATAAAATGTAGTTGCTTCTGCCGCCACGTTTGCTCCCATCATCATTCCCAGCCCCTCCGTATTCAAGTCATCAAATCTGGAACATGACATATATATTTCGATAAGGATAATGCTACTTGTACACCATAATTAATAGAAAGTTTGACAAACAAATAAGATGTAATAATAAAAAAATATTATTTTGTAATTTTACCTTTTAGACCTTGTCCAAAATCATTACACGTGCGAAGTATGTATATAGTAGGCGCCTGTGAACTCATAGCCAATATTGTCCATGCTTAGCCACCCACATGGGTGCATGGTTCTATTCATGGTGACTTGCCCGCAAGATCCACCAAAATGCCTCGATATAATGTAAGACGGTTTGTGAACTCATAGCCCAGGCTCTGGACGCTCTACCAAGCGATGTGGGACTAACATTATGCACTAGTCCCTATGAGGATGCACAATGTCACAATCCCATCCCCTTAGGATAGAGCCTTCCTCGTCTCCGATACCATATATAAATGTCACACCCTCCCGCTTATGTGTAAATATTGCCCCTACTTAGCTACCCACACGGGTACGTGGAGAGTTTTGTTCTTGGTGACTTGTCCACATGATCTACCAAAAAGGCCTCGACACAATGTGAGACGATTTGTGAACTCATAGCCTAAGCTCTGGACGCTCTCTCAGGCGATGTAGGACTAACATTACGCACTAGCCCGCAGGATGCACAATGTTACAATCCCCACCCCCTTAAAATAGAGCCGTCCTCGACTCTGATACTATAAATGTCACGCTCAGCTACACGTGTGCTAATATTATCCCTGCTTAGAGACCCACATAGTTGCAAGGGTTTTCTCTTGGTAACTTGCCCACAGGATCCACCAAAAAGCTTCGATACAATGTAAGAAGATTTGTGAACTCATAGTCTGGGCTTCGGACGCTCTCCCAGGTGATGTGGGACTAACATTATGCACTAGCCCACAGGAGGATACAAAATGTCACAATCTCACCCCCTTAAGATAGAGTCGTCATCGGCTCTAATACCATAAATGTCACACCCCACCACACGTGTGCCAATATTGTCCTTGCTTAGCCAGTTACATGGGTGCGGGTTTTTGTTATGTCCCTGCTTAGCCACTTACATGGGTGCGGGTTTTTGTTCTTGGTGACTTGCCCACAGGATCCACCAAAAGGCCTTGACATATTGTAAGACGGTTTGAAAACTCATAGCTCAAGCTCCGAAAGCTCTATCAAACGATGTGGGACTAACATTATGCACTAGCCCGCATGATGCACAATGTCACATCCCACCCCTTTAGGATAGAGCCGTCATCGGCTCTGATACCATAAATGTCACACTCCGCCACACATGTGTCAATATTATCCCTGCTTAGCTACCCACATGGGTGTAGGATTTTGTTCTTAGTGACTTACCCACAGGATCCACTAAAAGGCCTCGACACAATGTAAGAAGATTTGTGAACTCATAGCCCAGGCTCCGGACGATCTCCCAGGTGATGTGGGACTAACATTATGCACTAGCCCGTAGGAGGATGCACAATGTCACAATCCCACCCCCTTAGAATAGAGGCATCCTCGGCTTTAATACCCTAAATGTCACCCCCGTCACACGTATGCTAATATTATCCCTGCTTAGCCACCTACATGGGTGCATGGTTTTGTTCATGGTGACTTGCCTGCAGGATCCACCAAAATGCCTCGACATATTGTAAGAAGGTTTGTGAACTCATAGCCCAAGCTTCAAAAAGCTCTCCCAGACGATATGGGACTAGCATGATGCACTAGCCCGTCGGATGCACACTGTCACAATCCCACCCCCTTAGGATAGAGCCGTTATTGGCTTTGATACCATAAATGTCACGCTCTGCCACACGTGTGTCAATATTGTCCCGCTGCTTAGCCACCCACACGGGTGCAAGAATTTGTTCTTGGTGACTTACCCACAAGATGCACCAAAAGGCCTCGATACAATGTAAGATAGTTTATAAACTCATAGCCTAGGCTCCGAACGCTCTCTTAGGCGATGTAGGACTAATATTATGCACTAGCCTGTATGATGCACAATGTCACACTCCCTCCTCTTGTTTTTTCTTTAAATTGAAGCAGATTGAAACGCCTTTCGAAATATCATCTCTTTCTTCTCTTTCTCTCTCATTACTTTATAAGAAAGGATGCAAGACTTCGACGGTAAAGCCTCTGCCGATCCATCAAACCTAACCTCAAATTTGGGACAAGGGGAGGGGTTTAGTTGTTTGAGTTGTCCATGATGCTTGCCCAAACCTCAAAAAATATTTTTTTTGTTGTTGTTTGAGATATCCGTAGTCCTTGCTCTTATCTGCAAAATCATACTAATTCTATGCCCTTTAGATACTATTTATTTGGATAATACTAAACTTACAGCAATATATTACATAATCGCCTATAGAAGCTAATCCGACGGTGGTACGATTTTACAAATATCCTTGTGATTCGCGTCTATCCTAAAGTAATTTGCTTCCACCGTAGATGACACCTTTCTGTAGGAAATTCTGTACATTCTGCTGTAACCCTAGCGTTACCGTATTTATTTACCAAATATGACAAAAGAAGCCTCATATTCATTACAGGATAAATCTGAGCCATCCAATGTCTGTATTATTTTATAGATTGTATACCAAGGTCCCATTGTTCATTCCGATTTTTGAATTTGCACTTGTCATATTCAAAAATGCCAAACCAGAACAGGGATACCTATGAAACATTATCCAATTCCCCCTCAACTAATATGATACATACATACAAGAATATAAAGTGGACAACCAGACTTGCTCAAAATCGTGGACACAAATCCAAGTTCCTACTACTAAGCTATTTTATTTTATTTTCTTGGAACTTAACGAGATGTTATCCAGGACATGAAGAATAACGAGAGCCACGTAACCACGAAATAGAGAGGAGTTTGGAGAATGGACCAGGGAATGCCACGTATCACGGCTTCTCTTTCACTTACCCGCCCTTTCCCAGCTGTAACGCCTTCTTGTAACATCCAATCTGCCCATTGCCCCCTTGCCCCCATTGGTGTGTGTTGGTTGGTCTGCGTCTCTCTCTCTCTCTCTCTCTCTCTCTCTCTCTCTCTCTCTCTCTCTCTCTAGCTCGTCTGATTTTATTCTTGATCTGATTCCCAGTTCCCAAGTGAAGTTTCAACAACTTAAATTTTCTCCTCTTCAATCCAGCATATATATATATATATATATCATCGATCTCCTCTGTTCTGTTCTGTTCAAGGCTTCCTTCTTCTAGCTAGTAGTATCAGATATCACTATTCTTAATTTTTTGATTGATTGATTGATTGGTTGGGTCGTTGTTCTTCATCTTTTTCTATTCCCACATCGCCAAGATGGTTGCCGTACGGATGTCATCTTCTTTATCATCCGAATTTCTAGGGTTTTCTGTTTCCAGTGCAAATGCAAATATCCCAGCTGCTCGAAAATTATCTGCTCAAAGACGACGGGCGGCTCACTTGAATCTCCCTGCAAGATGTGAAAAAACCGGAGGAGGAGGAGGAAATGATAATAACAAGAAAGTAGAGGAGGAGGACAGTAGTAGCAGTAGAAGTGGCAAAAACATTATTATTAAACAGCCCTCCACTTCCTCCTCCTCCTCCTCCTCCTCCCCTTCTGTTTCTATAACTCTGGACGGCGTCAACCCAGTGGGGCTGGGGCGTAAATCTCGTCAGATGTTTGACGAGGTGTGGCGTAAGTTCTCTGGACTGGGACAGTTCTCCAGAACCCGCATCGATGAGAGTCTTGACAACGTCCTCATTAGGGAAGTCCCCATGTGCGAGTTCACCGTCCCAGGCGCACAGAACACCCGTGTCCTCGTCGTTGGAGCCACCAGTAGGATTGGCCGAATAGTTGTCCGCAAACTCATGCTCAGAGGATACAATGTCAAGGTACGTACCTCTAGTACTGCTCTACTTAATTACTATTACTACTACTACTACTGTTCTTGTGACTTGTAATCAACACTCAATTACCAACTTAATTAGCACATTATGTTTACTTGATTCATCAAACTCATGATTGAGTCTTAAATGATATACTGTGGAATTTACCCATATTTATTCCTCACAATCTAGTTCTCCATGCTCTTTCCTTTTCTTCTCCTTTTGCTCCGGATTTCAATCTGTACTCTGTAGTTCACAATTTGGGGAGAATGCACCTCACCTGTTCTTTCCGCAATAGCATGAGAAAGTATGGGGTCTATGTAGCTAGTGTTAGTTTAGTAGGATAAATGATTAGATAATTATATCCATTATTATGTATGTGTACACGAAGAATACATCAACTTTTAGGCTTTAATTGTTTGACTGAATGAATCAGGCTCTAGTAAGAAAAGCCGATCAGGATGTCATAGACATGCTCCCCAGGTCTGTAGAGATTGTGATTGGGGACGTAGGGGAGTCCTCAACACTCAATGCTGCTGTGGAGGGTTGCAACAAAATCATATACTGTGCTACTGCTCGTTCAACTATCACTGGAGATCTCAACAGAGTCGACTATCAAGGAGTCTACAACGTCTCCAAAGCATTTCAGGTTTTTGTGAATTCCTACATACAACATCTTTCCTACCATTAGAAATAACTAGGTCTGGATTTTATGTTTCGTTCCATACTGTCATACATTTGATCTTTAGGGAATTTCCCAGGGCAGTACTGACGCTACTTCCATTTGCAGGATTATAACAATAAACTAGCACAGCTACGAGCTGGAAAGAGCAGCAAAAGCAAACTCTTGCTTGCCAAGTTCAAGTCTGAAGAGTCATTGAATGGGTGGGAAGTTCGTCAGGGAACTTACTTTCAGGATGTGATTGCTGCCAAGTATGACGGAGGAATGGATGCCAAGTTTGAGTTCACAGAGACCGGAAATGCTGTTTTCTCAGGTAAGGAATCTGTCCTGATTCACATCACTTAATTTTTAACCAAGTGTAGATGAATGTACTACACTACTACTTGTTCATCAGGTCATTTGGACCACCGCTACTCTCCTTTCTCTTACCGGTCAACCATTCATTGTTTGAGACAATTGCAACAACCAATGTCCTATATTTCTTGATCTGAATTACTAAGCACTAATGTATGTACCAAAATTTCTCCCCTCCTGTCCTATACCCAGATCTCTCTTCCAAGTCTCCTGGATTTATCCCTCCTCCTTAGGCTTCAACAAGCAGCACCTCTTAGTTGAGATCCCTAAAGAAAATCTGGTAATCCATCACCACCCACAACATCATTATCCACTCTCAGCATGTGCCCAACCAGGACCGACCCTGAGACTTTAGAGGCCCCAAGCAAACTCGGAAATGTGGTCCACATATATTCACATAAAATTTTCTTTTCCTTAAATACCTAATTTTTTTCTTTATTATGTATAAAGTAAGAGGAATAATCTTTAAGGATTGATCTTCTTTGGCCCTACCAACTGAATGAAACAATTTTCTTACTTTCCTGATTTATCTTTGTTGTTTTCGTAGGGTACGTTTTTACAAGAGGAGGATATGTGGAACTCTCAAAAAAGCTTTCACTTCCATTGGGTAGTACTCTAGACAGGTAGTCCACACTTGCATGGATTATGAGCTGATAACCTGCCTATCTAATCATTCATAATGCATCCTGCAAAGCTTCTCCTGCATGTTGAGTTGTTGTTTACTAAAGCTAATCTTACATGGTTAGGTATGATGGTTTGCTTCTCTCAGTTGGTGGAAATGGAAGATCATTCGTTTTAATTCTTGAAGCTGGTCCTACAGCAGATACAGCTGAAAGCAAAACGTATTTTGCACGAATGAGCACAAAAGTCGGCTTCTGCAGGGTGAGGAACCTTCTTTTCTGCAGAAAACTGCAATTAAATATTGTATCTCAAAGTGGAAATCCCATTCTAACTCTTGAAATTTTCTCTTATCTGCATTAGCCAGGCCAGGATACCGTTTTCATCCTTTCGCCCAGTGAAGCCGGATGATCCACCTTTAGACCCCTTCCTTGTACATACCTTAACCATCCGTTTTGAGCCAAGAAGACAGGTTTGTCCTGTTTCTGACTGATGCACAGATAGTTTATTGTGAATGTGGTGTGTTGTGCTCCTCATTTCTCCAAATGCATTTTTCACTTCTCAAAACATTTCCATGCATTGTTGCATGAAAAGCAGAAAAAAGGGAAAAAAGTTGATGGGCAATTTTTTTCTTTTAGTTACGATGGATACGACTAACGGCCACAACTCATACAGAAGTCATTCAGTCATATACCTAGATATATCATTACTTGTATATATCCAGTGGAATATTGATTCCCTTTTCTTGATCCAAGTAGATTTTACATTCTTTTGTTCTTGTTCTTCTTTTTTTTTCTTCCTGATAAGTACACTCTTTCGTTCTTGATGCAGAGGCCCGTAGAAGGGCCTGCAGGAAGCAAGCAAGACCTAAGAAGCTTCAAATTGATAATTGAATACATAAAAGCATTGCCTGTAAGTGCTATCCTCTCTTCCTGTATTTTTTTTTTAGTCTTCTAAAATAATGTATTTTTAAAGTAATCTGCATGTGATTCATCCACCACATTAAACAAGGAAATGGTATATAGTATCATAGATTGTAGATCCTTTTTTTTTTTTTTTTTTTCCATCAGTAACTGTACATGTGACCTCTTCCCAATTGTATTAGGTCTAATACTATGTTGAATTGGCATAAGAGTAGCTTATGATAAATTGAAGAGGGATAATTAGTCTTCTCTTCGAATCTCTTAAGCCAAGTAGGAGCATAGGGTGAAATCCCATGTATATTAAGCTAAAGAAAGTGAAAATAAAATCTAAACCCCGAGTTAGACACTAATATCATTAGTTAGCAAACAAATTCCATTAAATACATATTAGAGCATGTGCACCCAAAACATGAGAGCATACCCAATCTAGCACCTCAAACTCAAGATGGTTAAGCATTAATGATTTGGGTTACAGCAACTTATTTAAAAAGTCTGCAACTTGAAGATCTTGCTGCAATACAAAACAGGCAAGAATCCATTGGTGAATTGGTGAAAAATGTCGCACTCAATATGCTTTCCACATTTGTGATCTCAATGGCCTTTTATTGTCATACAATGAAGTAGAAGATACGAAAGAAAATTGAAAATTCCAATGCCCTGAAGTTGCTAGGACAACCATTATGCATGCTTAATAGGAGGATGGTTAGTATAAAAAGGCCATTGGGAATGTGGATGCCTGTTATGCAGTTGGCTCTGATAAAAGAAGTTCTACAACAAGCTATGCATTTATACTGGTGTACTGTCCAGTAAGTTTGGTTCATGTTATGGGGGACTATTATTATTTGAGGTAATTTTTACGCAATTTTTGTGTTCATGCAGTTGTTAACCAAGTTAACTTTTATCTTACCTTATTGAGTTATAATAAGGTTCTAGGGTGATTGTCCGCAAAGTATTCCTTGTCAAAAATAAAACAAAAAGAAGAAAGAAATTGTCCACAAAATATTTGGAATTGAGCCAACTTGATAAACAATCTAGTAAGAGAAACATATCTGTGACTAGGTGACTAGGTGACTAAAGATGAGTTAAGCTTCTTACTCCTAGCACTCTTTGTTAACTGGGCATCCTCTTGTCCTATGTTGTCTTACTATTGGCATTTGACTTTCTGAACTTCCTGTTCATTCATGTTAGTACCTTTTCTCATCTGTGCAGAAATGCTTTTCTATATTTGCTCAAACCTATTTGAAGAAGTATTTAAATATTATATCCTTGTCCTAATGTGATTGAGATTCTGAATCTTTGCAGACTGGGGAAGAAACAGATTTTATACTGGTTTCATGTACAGGAAGTGGAATCGAACCTAACAGAAGGGAGCAGGTTCTGAAAGCCAAGAAGGTTGCACTTTCTTCATAACTTTTTTTGCTTGATTGTGTTAACAGTTTGAGATCATACTTATGTTTTCCCTAGGAGACTAAGTTAAGCTTCATTCCCGAGCTTTCCAGGCTGGAGAGGATTCATTAAGAAGATCCGGTCTTGGGTACACAATTGTACGCCCTGGTCCTTTGCAGGTACTATCTCTGCAGGCTGTTCATCTTTCTTCTCGTCAATAACCTTGGGATTGTGTGCACTAGTGTTTGAAACATTAAACTGGGTTTTTATGCTTTCGAAGTTTAATTGACTGAGACAGTTAAATAATTTTTAAAATCAACCAGTCAATCACTGGCACATTTGAATTGTCATTATATAAAGTCCAAAGAATTAGGAACAGATGAACCAAGACTTATCAGTAGGTTCATAAAAATTTCTTAAAGCTAATAACTTGTGGAACGGCTGAGGCTCTTACCTTGGAAGGGTAGGATTTGAATAAGGGCTTTGAGGGGCCAAAGAGCTCCACCAAAATATTCTAGTAAACTAAATGAATTAAATAGCCAATGAAGAATTAATATTACTGAGGTTCCTCAATACTGCATTCTTGTTAGTCTTTTTTTTTTTCTTTTCTTTCTTTCTTTCTTTCTTTGATAGCTTTCCTGTTGCACAATAGATTATAATCTAACCACTTGCTTTTCCAGGAAGAACCTGGTGGACAGCGTGCGCTTATCTTTGATCAAGGAAATAGGATTTCTCAGGTAATGATTCAAAATTATATGGAATGATAAATAGTTCCATTAGTGCACTTACCAACTCATCATCGATTGCTGTAGGGGATCAGCTGTGCTGATGTGGCTGATATTTGTGTGAAGGCATTGCATGATTCAACGGCAAGAAATAAGAGCTTTGATGTGAGTGTTTTCTGTTTTGGTCTCCCTACTTATCAATGAATTTAGTTCAGCTGTAGTAGTAGTGACTCATTTTGACTGTGGCCAGGTTTGCTATGAATACATGGCGGAGCAAGGGAAGGAGCTCTATGAACTGGTAAGGAATGGTATTTTAGGGTTGTGATGACAGACTAACAAATAAATATCTGAAAAGCGGAGATGACTTCTTGGTGCAGGTGGCACATTTGCCTGATAAAGCAAATAATTATTTGACACCAGCCCTGTCGGTTCTAGAGAAGAACACCTGACCACCTTTCTCTAATAGCAAGCTCTCTGCTCCGCTCCCTCACGCCTCTTTTTGTTTGGTGATTTATTTCCTCTGCTTTTATGCGAGTCTCCCTTGTATATTAGATGAGATTGAGACATGTATTTTCCTGTCACTTGGTGGCCAATTCATGTAGGTATGAGTCTGCATATTTTGTTTCTTCGTATACAACAGTGAGGTGTAAATGGGGTAAATCTTGTATATGATTTTTGTGCATTATCAAAAGTAGGACACCACAATTTTATGCTAAGATGAATCAATGTATGTCCTTACTTCAAAACAAACTCGTCGATCTCACTCTAATGGAAGACTAAAGGTGGGATCGATGCAACCTGGAAATTATTGTTATTATTATGGATCTGGAAGAGGATAGATACTAGGCCCAATCAGTCCCCGACACCTTGGCAATTGGCAATGTGATAAATTAAGCATAGAAGAGGTGTGGAGTTAGTTAGTTAATGAAGAACAAATGAAAAACCAATTAAGGGAACACAGTGCTTAAATCCAATAGGAACTGGAAACTTTAGTCCTAGCTCAGGTCTTAAGTGATGATGAAGTTGGTCCCATTTTTACAGACCTTCTTTATAAAATAAAAAAGCCTTCATGGGTCAGCAGAGGAGGAGGAGGAGGAGGAGGAGAGAGAGAGAGAGAGAGAGAGAGAGAGAGAGAGAGAGAGAGAGAGAGTTTGGAAGTCATTGTGTGTATTTATGAAGGATGGATAGGTGCCTAACAAGGTGGCTGGGCAGTGATCCATATGTTGACTTGGAAAAAGGTTTGATTTTGTTTTAACTTTTTTTTTTTTGTTTTAAAGGTGTTAATGTAATGAAGATGCTAATTTTCTTGGAGTGGGCAGTTGGCAATTGAACATGGCCACCATGGCTGAAACTGAAACACTTCATGATGCCCCCCGCCCCACTCTACAAACTGTGGGGATCTATTATCTTCCTCTTCAAAGCCCTTCCATGATCCTGATGCACGCATCAATGAATATGAGAGGTATAAACTCTCGATTTTCATCTCCGTCTCCAATTTGAAAAGTTAGAAGGGGATTAAGGAAGGAAGAAGCGAGGAAGGAAAGGATTGATATTGATTTGATGGAGATCATTAATTGATGGGGGAGGAGGAGTCGTCTATGACTTGAGAAAAATGAAGAAAAAGGAAGGTGGGAAAGTCTACACCAATACTATTACTTTACTAGTACTCGCCCAATGAGAATGGGCGGGCAAAATGCTAAATGGGACTACTGGGGACCCACACGTAAAAATGAAGAAGAAGAAGAAGGAGCAGGGCTTCTTTGCACTTACTTGCAAATTGCAAATTGCAAATTGCATCCTCCCATCCACCGTCCAACAGCCCCCTAACCAGTAACCCCCCAACTCCCAAGTGAAGAGAATTATATTTTAAAAAAATAGAAAATTCCAACAAACGTTCACACACCACCAAGTAAGCGTGAAACACAGTCCATGCCATTCTATTCAATTCTTCTCTTTCTTTCTACGTGAGACAAACCAATCTCTCTCTCTCTCTCTCTTCTCTCTGAGATTTGACTCGGTCTCTTTTGTACATAATATAACATCAAATAGTTAGATTAGATTGAAAGAAGAAAACGGAATTAAGCAAGCTTAGCAGCAGAAGTAGAAGAGCCAAGAGAAGGAGGAGGAGATATGGAGCAGCAGTCGTTTGCTACCTCTTCCACCACCAGCCGAAAGAAATCTGACTTCCTTAACATCATCAAGGTATTCCTAATTTCCCCCCACCCCACCCTTTCTCTTTTGATCAATTCCTTCTTTTTTATGTCTTTTTTTTTTTTTTTGCCCCCTTTATGTACTGATTGATGCCTGATGGGAGTTGGGTTCTCCTTTCTAATCTGATTATGGGTTTTCTTCCCATGATCATACTATTACCTTTTCAGCTACTTATTATTCATGGATTCTGATTCTTTTGTTGGGTCACATATCTCTTTCTCTTTATATATGTGGAGTTTCTTTAAGAGTTTGGTACTTCTTTTATAGTATACATGATAATCTGCTCTTTGGAATTTATGGCTGTTCTATCTTATTGGGTTTTTAATAAAAATAATAATTGACAAACCCAGAGGGACGTTTTCCTTAATTAAACTATGTATATTTGGCTTTCCTACTACTTCCACTTATCTCTTATTCTACTTTGGGAATCAGAATCATCCATCATCTTACCTGGTCTTAGTTCAGTTTAGTTTGTGCTTTATGGAATTTACCTTCTAGGCATTGATTGGGTTGGGGGGGCAGAGGGTTGATTTCAAATTTTTTTCTGATGTTTTCTCCATTTGTTTTTCCGGGCTTTCGCTGATGGCTGTCAAGACTGTTACCGGTCTTAATTCATCATCATCATCCGATACTGGGAAAGGGCGGAGTAAGTCATCAAGCAACAGAGTAGTGCATGGGTTTCACTTAGTGGAAGGTAAGTCAGGTCATGATATGGAGGACTACCATGTTGCAGAGTACAAAACAAAAAAGAATCACGAGCTCGGGTTGTTTGCTATCTTTGATGGGCACCTTGGCGATCGTGTACCTAGTTATCTGAAAGACAACCTTTTCAAAAACATACTCGACGAGGTAAAGTACTCTCTTACCTGTACTAGTGTATTTTCTTCTCACCTCTGTTTCTTTATCAGTATGAGCTTTTCCTCGTTCGTTGCAGGGGTCAGGATGGTAGCAAGTATAAAACCTTTCCCATTAGCTACCTTGCCTGATCCTTACTTTATTTGAGGAGATATGAGGACAGGATTCGTTTAGCTAAACCCAAATAGTTGGGATAAGGCGTTGTTGATGATGATTGTCATAACTTTCACAGTCACCACATTACTAACAGCTCAGAAAAAGTAAAGATTATGAAAAAATTTAGCTGGAGGTATCAAAGCTTTTTAACTATTGTTTGGGATCCATTGGATTTTAAGATGGTGGCATCTAACGTTACACGGTCAATTCTGAAACTTTTAACGATACCAAAATTTGGGGTGCTAGTAGCAACCTAGTCCGTCATCCATTTCACCCTTAACTTTGAGTTAACATTTGATAAGACGAAAACCTTCAGAATGACCTCCATGGTAAAGAAACCATCCGTCCAACGTATCACTCCATGGAGAATCTCCAAGTTGGCTCAATAACAACGTGCAATTTTAGACATCAACAGATTCTATACCTTTAATTATTACATAACAAAGAAATAACTTCTAATAAAAAAAAATAAAAAAAAAGGACAAAACGAAACAAAGAAATAACTAATAGTTCCAGTATGTTAATAAGTAGACTCAATTGGAGTAGTGAGCTGTAAGATGGTCTTAGATGGTTAATTCTTAGTTGCACAAAGTGAGAAAATGTTTGACAGGGCAATCAGTGCTGGAGCTGGGAGGCTGTGTTTGTAAACCAATTTCTTTGAAATATTCAGGAAGTGGGAGTATAGAGAAAGTGAGAGTGGTACCATGGGTAGAAACTTCCTGCAACTAAGGGTTAACTATTAGGTGAAATCTGTCAGGTTGTGTAATAGTCAAACGGTTTTTTCTTTGAGGAATGACATTCACTGTTACGAGGACTAAAAACTTGCAAGTTGAAACATGACCTGAACAAAAGAGGACCAGGCCGGAGTTGACCAAAGACTCAGGAAATCCTTGTGACCCTTTGTTGTTAAGTAATATATTTTTGCTTTTTATTTTTAAGGGATTAATGAAAACCAAGTTCCAAACATTACTCAACAGAAGTCTAAATCGAGTTTAGTCAAATCAGCAAAGTTCTTTTGAATACTTAATTAATTTATTAAGAATAGTTTAATGTTCATTTTGTTTCCTTCCCCGGCGACAATGTCCATGAACCCGATTATTTGATTAGCCTTACCCATTTTTTACTATCTATATGGTACAGCCTAGTTTCTGGAAAGACCCTGAGATGGCTATAAGAAATGCTTACAGATCCACAGACAAATTCATTCTAGAGAACTCCACAAGGTTGGGTCAGGGTGGCTCTACAGCAGTTACTGCAATAGTAATTGATGGTAAAGACTTGTGGGTGGCCAATGTTGGCGACTCCAGAGCCGTATTGTGTGAAAGAGGCTCTGCCAATCAGCTTACCGTGGACCATGAACCACACACTGAACGGAGAAGGATTGAGAAGCAGGGTGGTTTTGTGATTACTCTCCCTGGTAAACTTCTTCAATTTTACTATTCAGCTACACTAAATGGACCTTTTCTTGTAGAATTTGCTTCTTCCAGTAGATGGGAATTCTGCATATCCTTATGTAAGTTAACTATGATTTCAGGAGATGTCCCCCGCGTGAATGGCCAACTTGCTGTTGCACGTGCATTTGGTGATCAAAACCTTAAGGCACACTTGAGTTCGGAGCCTGATGTAACGCATGTGCCCATAGATTCAACCATAGAGTTTGTTATATTGGCCAGCGATGGCTTATGGAAGGTTAGCTATTTACTGTAGTCTTTACTCTTTGCAAATAGGCAATCTCATGTGGTCATAGTAGGATAAAGCTATTATTGTTTGCACAACAGCTGTTGTTTCTATTGTCTATCTCTCTCTCTTGTTCTATGCCTATCTCTTTTCTTTTCTTTTTTCTCTTCTCAATTTTGTTTCTGATTTCAATTTCCTTCTTGGAGAAGAATAAATTGAAGTGATGAGCAATTTCTTGGCAATTTTCTTAATTTCCTTCCTACCAAAACACATCCTGCTCGCCCTTGATCATGAAGTTATTAATCTGGGTTTACCTAAACATTTAGATCTAGCCTTCAGTGATGCTTCATTGCCAGATAAAAAGAACTAACTATACCAGAGTTATTTTTTTCCCTGGTCAGTAAACTATGTCAGAGGCAATATGCTCGAACTGAGTAGTACGACTTCGTAGATGCTATTGTTTTACAGCGGATATAGGTTTATGGACTTTTTTCTTATATGTAGAGAGAATTGGTAAATGATCTCTTCTGAACTGTGACATGCAAAGGCTACATTATTATTTCCATATCAGAGCACTAGCTGCTGAACTACTTCATGGCTGAATCAAATATGTCTTTAAAATTTTAAGTTTGATAATGGCATATCTATGCATACAAGCTATACTTGGTAAAATAGCTTATGTATGTCTCTGCTGGACATGAAAGTTCAACAAAGCTCCAGCTCGAAGATTCAATCTCTTATTTGCTTTGTAGAGTTAAAACTATTTACGTTAATGTGTTAGCTAGATGAAACCGACTCCAATTCCTTGTTCGTGGGCATTTAATGTTAGACATATCACTTGTACATATGGTATTTTACCAGGGGTATTCCTTGTTCGTGGGCATTTTTGCAAATAACATTTTAAGTGTCCTAATATAGTATTTATATTTTTTATCACTTTCATGGTTTCAGCAATTGTCTCTTTTCTCCCTGTAAGAGAAAGTTTGAGACATTGTGCCATGGTTTTTCTAGGTAATCATAGAGAGTGAGACTTGTAAAGGATTCTCCGTGGTGCACACGCAGCATCCCTGATGTTATGATAATTACACATTAGAATCATAGACATATATAGCATGAAACATCCTCATTGAATAATGAGATTTGGACATATGAAAGGTGGTGTTTGTTGGGCATCTGAATCTAACCTTTTATTGTGCAGGATCTTCAAGCTTAGGAATTTTAAAATAAACTCATCTGGATTGTACATCAAGTCAGACCTTCATCTTAAATCTCAATTTTTTTGGTTGAATACTCTTTAAAAGCCTGACTCGATCAAGAGGTAAAAGTATTCAAACAAATCGGATTCAATCCAAATGAGTAAGATTCAAACAAGGTTCAAGTGCCTAAAAAAACAAACACCATCTAAATCTCATTTAACGATTGATCTGTAAAATTATGCATATATCTGACTGCATAAACTCATATTATTCTTTACCAGGTTCTATAAATAAGCTCATATCTGGGGTATATGTGCATTTTAAGGTTGTCTTTTATGATTTTTTGGAGATTTGGAAAATGAGGATGTTTTCTGTCACCGGCCACTTCATGTCTTAAAAATTAATGCATGATAGTGGTTGAAACATATATTGTAACCAGTTTAGAGCTACAAAATGGATTATCATATGTGAAAATTTACGAGTATCTCTTTTGCTTTGCTAGGTTATGAACAATCAAGAGGCTGTTGATTTAGTGAAATCTGTCAAAGACCCTCAAGCAGCAGCAAAGCGTTTGACCACCGAGGCATTGGCAAGGAAGAGTAAAGATGATATATCATGTATTGTCATCCGTTTTGGATGCTGAAATGAGCTAGCTAGCACACGTGTTTGTCTATCTGTTTTTTCGTTGTTCCTTCTGAACAGGAGCTGATTCCGGGGCTGAAAGGAGGTTAAGATGGCAATACTAGCTAGATTGATACAATCTAAATGCATATATACTCGCTTTCTCATGTTAGCAAATTGAGGCGGTAGAATGAACTATCGATCTATATATTGCCATGCTAAAGAGTCACAGTTCTTCCATGACCACACATTAGTAATTTGTGGGACAGGGGGTGGTGGTGTTAAGGGCACTGGTTTTTATATTTTTTGTTTTGGATTCAATTGAACATATATATGTGTTTGTACGTGTTGTGTTGCCCATACTCAAGTATACGTCCTCGTGGAGATGAATTATGAGCTGATTTTTGTGAAGATGATTGCTTTAACATGGAGAGATCTTCATTACAAACGATCATTTCATTTCGGTTCTTCAAAAGTGGACTACGATTTAGATTCTTAGAATGCTGTAGACCATCCATTTCATGGTTAAACTATACGCGATTTTTTATATGATTAGAAGATTCAAAATTGAAATTAAGATATTTTTTTTTTTTTTTGGTATTTGGTTTCTGTGATCATGACCTCTATGGTAAAGAGTATCTACAAAAAACATCATGCAGATGGGGACCATGGAGGCAAATACTAAATGGCTAAGTCGAGTTTAGACAAGCTTGGCAGGTGTCTCACCCATAACCTAGCTTCGTATAGACTTGATGTTGAATAAATATAGAGTCCGGTTCCGTACACATCGTTATATAGACATTAGATTCTTGTGGGCTCACATAAAGATGATCTAAAGATTAATTTTTAGTATGGATGTTTTACTCATCACTTAAATCATTCTCACCAAAATTCGTATCATTCTAAAACTCTTAACCCGTTAAAAGTTAGGTGATTTTATAACTCGTCTATTTTTTTCAATCAATTTTTTGAAGAGGCTAAAATTTTTAAAATGATATGATTTTTGCTGTGAATGATCTCCATGGCCATGGTGAGAAGAACATCCATATTAAAAATCAGTTCTTAAGTCATCTTCATATAGGTCCCACAGAAATAGTATGAATAACGATGTCTATAGAACCAGACTTATTTAAGACTCATAAATAAATAATGGTTGTGAGAAGTAATATCATATATATCTCTAAGCTAAACCGTGCCAAGGTAGAAAGAAGAAACAACAATGGCTAGCTTGAGAATGCTACAGGAACCTTGGATTTGCACCCTAAACAATACCTCAGATTATAAAATTGGTGTGGGGTCTAATTTCGGTCTAACTTTAATCTAAAGTCGAATTTTATAATCTGAGGTATTGTTTGGGGTGCAAATCCAAGGTTCCTGTAGCATTTCACATTTAGAGGTTACATTCCTCAGTTTAGTTTATGAATTTCAAAATTTTCAGTGGGTCCAAACTAGACTATTAATAAAGGTAATGATCCAAGCTTCTTTCTTCTCTCGTGTTGATTGTACTTCTAAGATTCTTAATTTTTGTTTTGGGTGATGTTAAAGGAGTTCTTTAAAATGTTTGGAGAGGGGGGGTTTTGGTGGTGGTGGACATGATGGGGGAGTGGATAAAATACTTTAAAATAGTTGGGGATAGACAGAGTTTTACTAAGGGGTGGTTATCTAAAAATGGGTTGGTATCATTCCACCTAACTTTAAAAAATCTCAAACTAAATCATCTTCTTCACCACCCCCACTCCAACTCCACCGTCGACTAACTTTTTTTTTTCCTGATCCTTTCCACCGCCTCCACCCCTCTCTCCTTACAGACCTGTCCCCTCTCTCCACCACCCTCTCCACCCTCCACCGCCTCCACCCCTCTCTCCCTATAGATATCTCCACCACCTCCTTCACTCCTTTCTCCCTACAGATCTCTCCCCCCCTTTCCACTACCTCCTCCACCCTCCACCACCTTTCTAGATCCCACCCCTCTATATCTAGATCTTGCCCTCCTCACAGATAAAAAGAAAAAAAATTCAGTTAAAAAATATTTCAAATCTAAAAAAAAATCGAAGAACATGACGAATTCGATCATTGGTAGTTGAATTCGACTGAAATTTTAGACCACCAATGGGCAGTTCAATTTTTTTTTCAAAAGTTTAGGCAGTTCAACCACTTATAGTTGTATTTTTCAGCCAAACTCAGCCACTGGTGGTCGAGTTTTGTAGAAAAGTTCGACCATCATTGGGCCAAAACGGATCTGCTTTGTTAATTCCCAAATTTTTTTGAAGAAAATGACGAATATGACCATTGGTGGTCGAATTCGACTGAAATTTCGACCACCAATGGGCAGTTCAACCACTAGTGGTCGACTTTTTCAGAAAAACTCAACTACTGATGATCGAATTTTTCAGCAAAACTCAACAACTGGAGGTCGAATTCGTCGTCTTTTTTGAAAAAAAAAATTTAGATCTGATTTTTTTTTTATCTATGTAACGGTGACAGGAAAGAAGGGGAGGGAAGGAAAGAAGGGGGTGTGTGGATCCTCTCGTTTTTTCTCCTCTCTTATCTCCCTCTCTCTTTCAGTCTTCTCTCAGCCTCTCTCTTTCACTCTTCTATCTCTTTCTATAATTTTTAGGTGGCCGACGGTAGAGTACAATGCAGTGGCCAGTGGTGGAGGTGATGTGTTAGTTTAGTTTATACCTTTACCACCTCCTAGTAAAAAAAAAAAGAAAAAATTGAAAAAATGAAAAGTCCATTTACTTTGTCCATCCCCCAACATTTTTAAGAACTCGGATCCCCTAACAACACCCTTTCTTTTCTTTTTTTTTCTCCCTCTCTTAATTGGGCTAATTAAATAGAAGTAAATAGTCACCATCAACAGATTCATGGCATGATATATATATATATATATATAGAGAGAGAGAACGAGACAAAGATGGATTTTGTTAACGTGGACCTAAGGTACATATTAAGATTAAAAGATTAGTGATTTACTAAGCCATCTAAATGAGCTAAATTTTTTTATAAATATGTTATTTTTACTATTTAGATCATATTTAAAAAAGTTCAACTCAATCGGTGACCTCTATCATCATGAACACTTAATCTAATATTTAATAGTGTGAATGAACTGCGGACATTTAAACTAGTTTTTTTAGCGTGTTAAAAATTTATTATTGAACTAATTTTTTTGTAGATATCATATAAATGATGATAATTTAATATCTACAAAAATGAACTGATTTGAAGACTTCTAACAATCTAGCATGCAAAAAAAAAAGTTAATACAAATTTAACCTTATGGTGTGCCCCCTAAAGGAACATGTTAAAGGACACGACAAAGATATATGAAGTGAATAGTAGTTAAAAATATCTCCTTTTTGTTGGTAGGTTGGTCAACCAAAGACAGACTGATTGAGAAAATTATACAGAGGAGATCAAGTAGCAAAAGAGTTCAAAGAAGAAGTAAATAACAACAGATAAAATGAAGTTCAATATTACAGTAACAATAATTAGAAAGAATGAAAACATGATCAGGGTCTTAATATGAACCCTAATTAAATGAACAAAAATACCACCGCTTTTACATTATTTGCTATTCTTACAGCTGCGGCGGCGGCGGCGCCACCACTACCACCTCCACCACCACCAAATTATGGTTTTCCTTATAACACTACGCAACATTAATTAATATGACATACACATGGAGAAGGGGAGTGAGAGAGAGTCTTTTCTGCTACAACCACCAGTTTTTCTTTCGTTTCAGTAACATTTTGCAGCCAAGTAATGTTTTTCTTTTTCCAAATAACAAATTGAAAAATTACAGTGAGGAAGAGAGAAGGCTCGAATAATTATGTAGAGTGAGGAAGATCAGTAGTAAGGAATGACAGGAGGAGGTGGAGATGCGTATGATACCCCTACTATTGGTGGGAGGGGTATGTTCTCGAAAATGGGCGCCGGCGGAGGTGGAGATGGTACCGGAGGAGGTGGCGGTGGGGGAGATGAATACATGTATTCAGTTGGTGGCGGTGGTGGAGATGAATACGAGTATTCAGTTGGTGGCGGCGGTGGAGATGAATACGTGTATTCAGTTGGTGGCGGAGGAGAATTTTGCGGATGTGCTGGATGATCTGAACTTTTCGGTGCACCGGTAGTGGGAGGGTAAACCTTCACTGGTGGTGGTGGTGGTGGTGGTGGAGGTGGTGCAGCATAATTATGTGTTGGTGGGGAAACCTCTACTTGTGGTGGCGGTGGTGCAAAATAATTATGGGTTGGTGGGGAAACTTCTACTCGTGGTGGAGGAGGAGGCGGCGTGTAAAGATGAGGATGCTCTGCTTGAGGTGGTGGTGGTGTGTAAAAATGGTGGGTTGGCGGAGGCGGTGATGGTGGTGTAATGTGATGATAGGTTGGTGGGGAAACCTCAGAAGGTGGAGGAGGAGCAAGATGCGTCTTTGGGGAGACATATTTAGTGGGTGGTTTAGTGGGTGGTGGGGGCGATGGTGTTGGCGTAGGGTGGTGATATGCTGAAGGGGTGGGTGGCGGTGGTGGTGGTGTCCAAGTAGTCGTTGGTGGTGGTGGAGGAGAATGGTAGGAGGTTACGTGTGGAGGTGGTGGCGGAGAGCGGTGTGCATGTGTAGGTGATGATTTATGGGACGGTGGTGGTGGAGATGAAGGTGATGGTACTGGTGGTGGCTGAGAATGGTATTGCGGTGGAGGCGGACTGCGTCTCCTCGTGGAAGGCGAGGTCTTTGAAGATGGAGGTGGTGGGGACCGATAGGTAGTTGCTCCGCTCCGGCACGTCGACTTACTGCAATCAAAAGGACGCGCAGCCTCCGAAGAACACGTCTTTGAAGAGCGTTGACCGGATTTCCGGGGAATACAATTTTGACTACCATCAGCCACCTTTCCGCCTGAGACGGAGGCGCATTGGGGTGCCTCACCGGTGAAGTAGTTGTAAGAGTAGGTGAAGTTCTCCAACCTGGGGAGCGTGCAGATGCTGGCTGGGATGAACCCAGTGAGACTATTGTGGGCAACATCCAGCTGTTCCAGGCTGGCCATCCGGGAGATAGTGGTCGGGAGGGAGCCCTGGAGGTGGTTGAAGCTGACGTCGAAGACGGTTAGCTTCTTGAGAAGTCCGACCTCGGGTGGGATGCAACCAGTGAGGTTGTCGTTCATGAAGATGATCTCGTTCAGGGTGTTGGCCATCTTGCCGATGCTTCCTGGGATGCAGCCACCGAGATCGTTGTTGGCAAAGACAACGACGGAGACAGGGGAGTTGCCGAGGTTCTCCGGGATGCCGAAGCGGAAGCGGTTGTCATTGAGGAAGATGGCGTCGAGATCCTTGTCGAAGAGCTGGGAAGGGATGGATCCCTCGAAGTCGTTGAATCTCAGATCCAAGTACTTGAGGGAGGGTAGGGAGAGAACGACCTTTGGGAAGCGACCCACGAATCGGTTGTTGCTAATATCGAGCTCGTAGAGGAGCTTGAGGTGGCGGAACGTGTGAGGGACAATGCCGCAGAAGCGGTTGGAGTTGATGTGGAAAAGAGCGAGATCGGTGAGGAGGCCGAGCTGAGGTGGGAGGTAACCAGCAATGTCGGCATGGTTGAGATCGATCCCAGCGACCACTCTGACGGGGGGTTTGTCGGAGATGGAAGGAGCGCAGAAGACACCACCGTATGAGCAGACGTCGGAGCCAGTCCAGTTGGCGGTGACATTGAAGGGATCGGAGAAGATGGCGGACTTCAAAGATTGAAGAGCAATGTAGGCTTGGCGGAGTTTAGGATTCTCAAACTGCAAACGTGGATCAACAACAGTAGAAGTACTGGTTACTGCTGTAGCTGCAATATCAATATCAACATCTACATCACCTTCTTCTGTTAATTGTGCAAAGGAGATCTGATGAATATTAAGAAGAGCGAAAGAGGAGATGAATAAGAGGAAGAACAGGCGGAGACGAGGGGGTGGGGGTGATGGTACAGGCATCTCTGTTTGTGTCTGTGTTGGAAGCAAAAATGGCAATCACATGTGCCCTCATTTGCTTTGCCCAAACCTTTTGTTTTATAACATTCTGAGCCTCCCTCCCCCCAGGCCAGTAGTACCTGGACGGCCACACAACTCTGTCTTGGGGTCCCACTCAGCAGCAGTAAAGCCACAGTAGGAGTCCCCACCACCGTCTCAGTCTCTCTCTCTTATTTGTTTATTTAATTATTAGAAATATGTGCCTCCCTCAACTTTCTCTCTCCCCATTTAACTATGAAGTCTACTCTCTCTCTCCATTTCTCATGATATTTTATTTTTGAATTAAGAGGGGCATCTTTTTACTTTTTTTTTTTTTTTTTTTACATTTTTGTGGGCTCAAATAAGGACGAGGATAATCTAGTATATCATCCTCATATAAAACAATCTATTCTAAAACTTCTAGCATGTTCATTTATTTAATCAGGAAGATTGAAATTTTAGGAACTAGGTTACAAGTTTTAAGAATGATCATTCACTCACTTTGACTTTTCATCAATTTTTTCTTAGGTTAAATTAAAGTTATTAGAATTGGTTAATTTTTTATAGAGATGATTTGCTGGGTAAAAATATCCCTCTCCATTTTAAATAAAAGTTTCACAGTGTTTTTATGCCTTATAATCTTACATAGGTTAGTTGATTTCAAAATCATCCTTCTGATTTCGAAACCAAGGCTATGTGTAAGGAACAGAGAGCTTTGATTTCGATATCAGGTGTTTTAGTTTCGAAATGGAAAATAAAGTCAGTTTGACAGACTACTTTAATTTTAATACTATCTTGTTGCATTCGAAATGAAGTTCATTCTTTGTTCTACAAACAAATGACTTTGATTTCGATATAAACATTTTGGTTTCGAAAGAAATAGGTCAGTCTTGAAGACAGACAAGCCTGTTTTCGTTAGGGACATAGTTGCTTTGAAAGTAACTTCAATTAAAACACTTATTTTCGATAGGAGACTTGCCCATATCGAAATGAACGCAGAAATTCTCATTTAGAAGTTGCTAAAAATCAAATTCTTGTATGAATGGGATTCCTAACGGACCTTAAATTGTTTTAGGAGTTTTCTAAACATAATTGGATGTCAATTACGTCTATAAAAGGTGTGTGTTAACCCTAATGCACACAATCACCCAATTCAATGACTATTGGAGTTCTACATTTAGATTTCTAGTTTTCATGCTTGTTGAAGATGACTAAATCATTCCAATCTTAGTCATAAAACCTTATTTCTAAGTTTGCCGGTAGACTTATGGTGTGTGAACTTGTGGATTCAAGTTCGTGGTGATTGCTCGGGGATTCGGGTGATTGTTCGAGTAACGAAACTTTGTGGATTCTGAGTTGGAAACGCAACGAGGTTTGTGGAGTTCAATTCGTAGAGATTATATCTAGTTGATCAGATCGTGGAGTTTAATTCTTGAGTTTGTAACGGTTTGTAAGTTCTTGTTATCATAGTGGATTATTCCACTGGACTAGGTCATGAGTTTTTTTTTCAATTTCAATTTTTCTCGTCAACAAAAACCTCTGCGTTCAGATTTGTTTATTTTCATAGAGAATGAAATATTCGATTCTCGTTCTTAATTCCGCACATTAAGAATCAAATAAGTCAATACTCTAGTTTGAGATTTTTGTTTCAGGCTTAATATATATATATATATATATAGTAGATAATTTTAATTATCGTAGGTTTTAATCCCTTGCCTTAGTTACAGACATAAGATTGGATCTTACAACTGTACGAAATAGTAACTTTCAATGTTGTTCTCACCATGAAGATCATCTTCAACTAAAATCAGCAAATTCTAAAACCTCTAACCCTATCATAAGTCGGTTAGTAACCAACGATCTAAACAATTTATATTTTTAATCCATAGATTTTGGAATTTTTTTTTTATGAGGGTAGAAGTTTTAGATCATGGTGATTTTTGGTGAGAATGATCACCAAGGAGAAGTCACCATCCTCACCAAATATCAGCCATTGATTCATTACCATGTTGACTCTAAAGAATCAAGGTTTTTAAGAATTTTTTAAAGCAGGGATCAATCTAATTGTCGTGAGTCAGCCATCAATTTATGACCCAAACTCTAAGTTGAACACTTCTAGGACCTTATTCCTAAATTTTTCAACTTATATGTGACCCAAAAGCAATTGTTTCTTAAATATATGGCAATTTATTGTGTATGTATATTGCACATGTGTTCATAACATGGAGATCAATAATTTAAATAAAGATTGATTTTGATTCACATGATGAAGAGATCATTGATCATCACAAAAAATTAGACATCCCTTGATGATCTGCACATAGGACCCAATGGCAAGTATTTAAGAAGAGTATAGGAATAAAAAATCAAAAGTGTAAAACATGTAAATAAAGAGCTACCAGGTGTGATATCTTTAGAATTATATTTTGCTTATAAGAAAACTAACGAAAAGAATAATTTTAGAGGTTTGTCAAAAAAAAAAAAAAGATAAATTCACTACAACTTAGATTGCTTACATTATATGATGATGAGCTTCTTACATAACAATAGTATACATATAAATTAATGTGTATTGAATGTGTGAGATACATACATACATTGTGGGAAACAGAGAGACAGATGTTTAGTAGGTCGTCATTTATGAATCTACTGTTATAATAATTTCTCAATTAAAATGTTGGTTTTCCAAATTAACCACATTCTTGATTCTGCTTCGCATCATCCATGATAAAATTTGATGAAATAAAAATGATAATTAAAGATCTAACTATCATCCATCCATCCATCCATCCATCCATCCATCCGTCCCATCATATGATGATGATGATGATAATGATGCATGGTGGCCGTGGTGAAGCTGCAGCTTAATTATTGATAAAATAAAATGGATTTTGTTAACATGTGCCCTAAGGACACATGATAAGCTTTTAGGTTTTTTGTTTTGTTTAGTTTCTTAAGGTTGTCCAAATGGGCTGATTTTTGGATATGTATGTTATTTAAACTATTTAGATCATATTTAAAAAAATCAGCTCAATCGGAGACCTGAAGCACCTTCTAGAACCACAAACACTTAATTTAAACTTTTATAGTGTGAATGAACGGCTTACATTTAAAGTGATTTTTTTGGAGGGTTTGATATTTCTGATTGAGCTGATTTTTTGTAGACATCTTATAAATAATGATTATATTATGTCTACAAAAATTCAGCTGATTTGAAGACCTCTAACTTGTAAAAAAGCTCATTCAAAAATAACCTTATCGTGTGCCCTAAGCGCACACGTTAACAAGACCCAAATAAAATTAAGCCGCGTGGAGGAGGCATATCGACCAATTAATTGGCCTTGTGATAGAGATAGATGCTGGTTGATTGATTGATTGATTGATTATAAATATATTGCCCTCACCACCACCTACACAGGAAGGCCCACTTACACCCCGTTGAACCGAATTAAAGGAGGAATTAAGAGAATTTGAGAATTTGGTCTTCAATCCTTAATTTAAAAATTTGAATTAATTTAGCAATGGAATATGTTATATAATTAATTAATTAAATTTTTTTTTTGTCATGTAAATTACTAAATAAAATGTGTATGCGCTTCATCATCTTCAATTCATAATAATAAGAGAGTCAAGGTAGAAATTAAAGATGGAGAGGACTGAGGAGAGGAGAGGAGGGAGGGCCCACTGAGTACAAATAAGACATGGCGCCCACTCCCATGTCTAATATAGTGAGTCTAGCTCTAATTTGCGCGCCGCTTCATAATTAAAACATAATAATAATAATAATAATAATAATAAT